>OZ025291.1:362024509-362462009 GCA_964019185.1 Maratus speculifer
CCTTTGAGAGCAAAACTGAATTAAAAAATAAATCGGGAAAATTAGCAGTTTGAATCGAAATACACCCTTAAATGTAATTTTTTTTTTTTTTTTCCTTGCTGCTTTAACTTGTTGCACAGAAAAACAATATTATTAAAAAATGATTAAAATAAGATATTGCACTTTTAACAGAAACTATTAAAATTTTAATTTATTTAATTTAATTTATTAAACAGTGATTCATATAGATTAAAACAATAGTCTATTTCTTTAAATATTGCCCCTAGAAACATATTTCTAATTATAAAGTTTCTTAAAAAAGAGTGCAAAGTTTGATGACATAAGTTGCAATCCCATGGGGCACTGATTTGAGAGAATACAAAAACTAAATTTTTATGTATCCGCTATAGGGTAAAATTTCCAATGAAGAATTTTCTCTTATTCATTCCTGGGTGAAATAAAAAATTCCATCTTGATATTTGCAAAATTCACAGAAATATGCTTGTGTAAAAAAAATTCGTCAAGTTTTAAGGGATTAGATATAAATTGAAATATCTGTAATTCAAGAAACAATGTTAATTTAAGGAGTCCAGGAGATATTTAAACATTCTTACTTTATATTTAGAATTTAGAATCTTTTTTACTGTTAACTGTATAATTTATAAATAAAATCCCATCTCACAAAATTTCTCGTGAATTTAAAAAGAAAAAAAAAAAAATTATTATTTTTTTTAAATGGGGTAATTTAAGTGGGAACACGTTTGAAACTTTGTGTTCATTTTGCTGCCCTACCTTGCAGACCAGGCTTGGTCTTCACTCTTTTTGGGCTTGCCTGTGCTTAGACATTGTTTTTACTAAAAATTACATTACTTATGGACTGGGCTTGGGTCTTACTAATACAGTAGAACCCTGATTATCCGAATCCCGGTTATCTGAAAATTGGCTTAATCGAAAGACTTTAAAATTCCTTAAAGTCCTTTTTTAACGTGAAAAATTGTTTTGTCAACACTATTTTTACTGGTATCAAATTACATTTTTAACATTTTGTTTTATAATTGCTATTAGTACTACTAGGTTATCCTGTCGACCAAAAAATTATCGCCAAACTATAAGATTAAATGCCAATAATGGATGATCGTGAATGTCATATTATATACGATTCACGTGTTTAAAATGTCATTGATTTTTATTTTGACTTTTTATTTGTATTTTTATTAATATTTTACTAATTATTTATTTTTATGTTATTTAAAAGAAAAATTATGTCAATATGTATAATTTGGCTATTAATTTGGCGATTTGTATAATTTGGCAAAATTGGTCGATGGGATAACAGAGTAGTACCTTGCTATTTTATTTGTAAGTTTGAAATCAAAACTGTTTCAAATCCTTTTTAATATATTGGAAGTTATTTTAATACTTATTAGCTTTAAAAATTAGAAGCAAAATAAGTAAAAATCGAAACTTTGAAAGGTGTTATTGGACATTGGTAGAAATAGGGTTAAAAGAGCATGTTCAACAGACAACTTATTTACTTTTCATAGTTTTTGAGATCGATATTATTTCAACCTGCGATGTGCATTTTTTTTTACCAAATGGGTGCACATTTTTTTTTTCATTACTTATAAAATTTATCGTTTGTATTTGCATTCTGCAGCTCTGCGTTGCCCATGTATCTATCTTCCGCACATTTAAAAAGCAAACTCTAGCTACATCACTATCAGTGCAGATTTTTGATTTTAACCAATAAGTTATCGCCTTCTCTTAGAGCGACTTGTAACTTTAGTTTTGTCATTCAGGATGCTTTGAATATGGTACCAAAACAATTTTATTACAACAATGTTCTAAAATTTAAATTCCGATCATAGCTTTTCATGAAACAAGTTTTCACCAAAAGCCTTTTGGTTATTCGAAAATTCTTATAAAATTCCTATGGAACCTCGGTTAACCAAAAATGCTTTGGTCCATGCTTTTCGGATAACCCGGGTTTTAATTTATCTTTTCTGAAAAATCAGGCTGAGCCTAAAGTATTTTTTCCGTAACAAACCAGGTTGCTCATTATTCTGTAGCTCTGCACTGAGTGAAGTTTTCAGTTTCGTTCGCAACTCAGGTTTAAGGTTGGACTCTCAAAACTAATTTCTTTAATTTTCAATGAATTTTTTTTTAAATTTCTGGAAATAATCATAATATATATATCTCTTATTTGACAATTTTTTTTAAAAATATATTCAATAGTTTTTGAGATACAGATTTTTCTTTTTTTTAAATTACCAAAAAATGGCAATATTTCAAAATGCTCCATGCAAAATTCTTTATGCCCATTTTTCTGATTTTTTGTTTAAAATGCTCTCTATGTATGTGTTAACAAATGTTACTAAGCATTTTTAGCATATTACTTGTAAACATTTAAAAAAATGATTTTAACTTAATTCTTTTGTATTTTCCATTAAAAAAATCATTAAAAATTTCATATAACTGAAATTAAAAAAAATTTACATGTGTCTAAAAAAAATTATTTCTAGTAACATTTGTTAACACATACATAAAGAACATTTTAAACAAAAAATCAGAAAAATTGGGCATAGAATTTCACATGGAACATTTTGAAATCAAATCATGAAAACTACAAAAATATTCATTCTGAGAAAAACAGGTTTTAGTAACTACAGTCTTTATAATTGCTTTATTTTCCTACTGACACAGTTTCAGCTATTAAGGGATATGATATCATTTCTAGCTTATATGTAAGTGTTTTATGTTTTTATGGTAAATTCACATAAAATAAGTGGCTTCGACAGTAATTCATGCAAAGAACGTGAAGTATCTGAATTTAAAAAAATCTTCACCAAAGTAACATTTTGTATTTTCTAATGAAATTTTTTCAAATTTTACTAGAAATATTCATGGTATAAACAGGGGCGTAAACCACCCTGGTCGCGTAGGGGGGTGTAGGCTCATAATTTTCCGACTCCAAGAAGGAAAATTTCCGAGTACTATAGCCAATCTTAGGACTAATATAAAGGGTGATTTAAAAGAACGTGGACAAATTGATATGACAAGTCAGGCATATGACAAGGGTAAAAAATCACATAGGAAAATAGCGCCGCAAACTACTTATTGAGTCACAAATACAGGGAGTTTCACCCTAACTCAATTTCGGTTAACGCTAATAAATTTCAGAAAACTGAAATATATTGTAATAAAACATTTAATAGACATTTTCACCTTTGTTTTAAATGTGGTAACACCAAACAAAAGTGGTTAAAGTTTGCATTATGCGCGCCAGCAATATACACTTGACACCTCACATTTTGAACTGTGATAATCAGTTTATATGGTATCATCGATTGCTTGAGCTCTTGAGCAACATGTTTTTCCAGATCTTTTCGTAACGTTATCACATTTCACACAAAATAAGGTACATATCGTTGCATTTTTATTACATTTTTATTTTCCTCGAAATTATTACTTTCAAACCGGGTGTAACCAGTCTGAAACACCCTGTATTTGTGACTCAATAAGTAGTTTGCGATCCTATGTTCCTATGTGATTTTTTATTCTTGTTGTATGCTTGATTTGTCATATCTTTTTGTCCACGTTTTTTTTTTAATCACCATTTATGTATACAGTCGGCTCAGGTTAATTCGAATTCGTTGGGACCACAAGAAATGTTCGAATTATCCAGCGTTCGAATTATGGAAAGTAAGAGAGGAAAACATGTTTAAAGAAATGCTATTTAAAAAGAATTAATGTTATAATATTTTTTTAATCTATTTTGGTTGTTATCAATAAAATGTGATTTAATATTAAATTAAAATATATAAATACATAAACTGATTAAAGTATTAGGAATAAGCAGAAACGAATACAGGGTGGAGATGCTATTGATGGACACACAGGGCACTAAAAAAGAGGACAGCAAATGCATAGGACTATATGTATACTTGTTCAGAACAATTCTGACAAAAACAAAAGAAAGAAAATTATTTCAAAGATCTGAATTCTGGGAGAAAATAAAGAAAAAGGAAAAATAGGAGTTTCGTTAGTTCGAATTAAACAAAGTCAAGAGAAAATGAATTTGAATAAATGAAAATTTTTAACGTTATTCTGCTATTGAAAATCGGGACTTCATGTTTAGTTCGAATTAAGCAAAAATTCGACTTATCCGATTTCGAATTAAGGAGAGACGACTGTATATATATGTATATTAATATATAATTCTCAAGATAATTATGACTTAGTGTATCGAGTTAGTCAAATAATCTTATGTTATTATTAGTCTTATATAACCATATATTTTCCCCATAATTAGAAGGTCTTCTGATGGGATATAATAATCGGGAAGAAAGAATCGGAAAGAAAGCGGGAAGAAAGAAAGATTTATAATATGAAAAAATGATCTGGGGATTTTTCTATGATAGGTCACATGATGGGCCCAAAAAAGTATGGAATTTTTCCACCCCACTTTAACATCCTCGGGGAGTGGAAATTTTAAAATATCGCTGAAACACGTATTTAATTAGTTTTTAATAATTTTGTTTTCTACCGTTTCACGCTCTTATTAAAAAAGACTGCTGAGATCCGCCAAATGTCCAAAAATTTTCGATCCTCTTCCTTTTTTAGCCCCCTTATGGGGAATTTCTGAAATCGTTGGATTATGTGTTTGATAATTTTTTTAGTAGATTTATTTTCTGAAGTTCCACGCTCCCACCTTAAATGTTTGCTGAGATATGGCAAGTAGTTCCAGAATTTTGAACCCCCCCCCCCCCTCCGCTTGTCTCTCTTAGGGGGATAATTTCAAAAAATCCATCTTAGTGCACGCTTACATCATAAGAAGCATTTTAGAGCTGTAAGTTTTGTAACTGACACATAGGGCGGGAGGTCCAGCAGCGCCCAGTCGTCTAGGTGCCCAAGAGTGTAAGAGTTACGTTGAAGAGAAAACAATGTTCTATCTCTTTTATTATTATTATTATTATTATTATTATTATGTAAAATTATTATTATTATTATTATTATTATTATTTATTATTATTATTTTTGCTTGGGGAATATTTTAGAGACAAAAATTTGTCAAAAATACGGCATTTCTCAATATAAGATTTAATTCTTTCTAATGACAAACTTTAAAGCAGCGTACAATTTGGTGATACCCATCATTTTTCCGATTAAACAAAATGTAATAGTATTAATAAAAATATTAAAAATTGAATACAATTGATTCAGGAAAAAGAAAACGAACGTATTATTTCTGAGAGAAGTAAACTCGTATAGACTGTAAAATATCCAGATTATTTTGAGAAAAAAATTCAAAGTATTTGGGTATTTTCAATTTTCATCCTGTATCATATAAATTTCTTAAGCACCTTTTTAAATCAATCAAAAATTATGTAACAAAGTAAATAAAAACAATTTCACATTTTTAATTTTTTTTAAATAAAATGAAAAGCAATATCTCATTTTTATTTTTATTTTATTTTTTTTGATAAAATGAAAGGAAAACACAAAATTAGTTAGTAGGAATAATTAAAACCATAATTATTTTCAATTAAAGGTAAAATTTGTATGGAGTGGAAAATATCCAGATACTGATATGGAAAATTACAAAATATTTGTATTTCAGTTTTGAATTTTCATGGGAGACCACCTAAATTCTGTGATACATATTTCAAACTAAATTTAAAGTTTAAGTAAAAAAATAGAAGTTTCTTCACTATAAGCAGTATATCTTAAAATTTCGACACTAAACTAAAAGCTTTCCGACAGTAAATCAATACAGGTGGATTTCGATATCTCGAAGCCAAAAGGCACAGGGAAAAAAAAATCGAAATATCAAAATTTCATTCAAAATATCACGGTTACAAATAACATTAACATTGCTAAAATATGTACATAAACTTTTTTTTTGTCATATTGAGGTTTCCGAGTACACAATGTTTGTCAAATCAAAAAATTTCTGAATAGTTTTATCAGTAAAATAAAACCCTATATATTAATAAATTGTATTAATTAATTAGTAAATTAAAGTACTTAGTAAATTACCAGTTAGTTAAATTAATTAATAATAGTTCCGGCTAAGAATAAATTTGCTTTTTTCGTTCTAAATTGTTTTTTATTTTTCTAATTAGACTCTGCAAGTGAAAATAAATCCGATTACGAATAAAATTTTATAGGTTTTCTTCGATCTAACTTGTTTTTCTTATTTAATTAAAAACTATAAAAATATTTCTCCAATTCATAAATGTTTATAAATTAATACTTTTTTTTCGGCTAAATTTACTTTTTTCTGATCGAACAAGAAATTTTACTGATCGAACTGACTTTCCGTTTTTCCAATTTATAATTTTTTATAGGTTAATACGTAATACTGTTTTTTCCTACTAAACATGCGTTTTCCGATGGAATGGAAAACTTTCCGAATGATATTTTCGTTTTTTCAATTTATAAGTTTTCATAGGTTAATACCATTTTTTTCCGATCGAACAAGAATTTTTCCGATCGACTTCTTCGTTTTTTCCAATTTATAAATTTTTATAGGTTAATAAGTAATACTATTTTTTCACACAGAAAATTTTCCGAATGATATTTTCGTTTTTTCAATTTATAAATTTTTATGGATTAATACCATTTTTTCAGATCGAACAAGAATTTTTGTGACTGATTTTTCCGTTTTTCCAATTTATAAGTTTTTATAGGATGATACGTAATACTATTTTTTCCGTCTAAACACGCCTTTTCCGATATAACGAGATTTTCCGAATGATATTTCCGTTTTTCCAGTTTATAAGTTTTTATAGGTCAGTACCATATTTTCTGACTAAACTTTTTCCGATCGATCTGGGAATTTTCTGACTGATTTCTTCTTGGGGAGAGGGGGTGCATACATAATTATATATAATTTTCGACTAAACGTACATTTTTCCGATCAAACGGGAATTTTTCCGACTGACTTTTTCATTTTTCCAATTTGTAAGTCTTTACAGGTAAATACCATTTTCCCGACTAAACATACATTTTTCCTACCGAACGAGAATTTTTCCGACTGTTTTTTTCGTTTTTCCAATTTGCAAGTCGTTATAGTAAATAACTTTTTTTCGACTCAACGAACATTGTCAAAATTTGTAAGTCCTTATAGGTAAATACCATTTTTAAGACTAAACGTACATTTTCCCTATCGAACGGGAATTTTTCCGAATGATATTTTTATTTTTCCAACTTCTAAGTCTTTGTAGTAAATAACATTTTTCCGACTAAACGGACATTTTCCCGACTGATTTTTTTCATTTATCCAATTTATAAGTTTATATAGATAAATACAATTTTTTTCCCGACTAATTTTATAGTTTTACCGATAAACACGAAAATTTCCGACTGATTTACTCGAGGGGGGTGCCGCACCCCCCCATACCCCCCCGGGATTTACGCCCCTGGGTATAAATACCTCTTATTATACATATTTTTGATAAATATATTAAATATTTTTAATATTTTAAATATATTAATATTTTTTAATTTATGCTAAAAAGATTGGGGACAAAAAGCAATTCCTCTAAATACATTGTAAACAAACGCTTTAAGAAACAGTTAAAAGTTACAGTCAGGGTTCGATTTAAGCGGCATCGCATCGCAATTTGCGATTCAAATTTAACTAAAATGCAATCCAAGAAATGCATTAAATCGCAATCATTGCGATGCATATTTCCCACACCCTTTGTTATGTCATGCACACTTAAAGTTAAAATTTAGAGATGTTTTTACACGACAAACGTTGTTTTCACTCTCCCCAAGTGTTTATTTACAATGGAAGTACAGCGAGACGCCATTGCTGGGCGCAGTTTTCCCCATAAACACATAATTTGTCCTCGTCCTTAAAAAAAATTTTTTTTTGTGAATTTTCAAGATTTAAAAGTTACATTAGCTATTTTGTTACTTGCTATACAAAAGTGTCTAACTGCTATTCAAAACTGACTTTGTATAGCAGTTACTGCTATGCAGCTTTCTTTTTCTAAATCGACCCCTGGTTACAGTTAAAGTATTGTTTTGCGAAATCACAAAATTAATAATTTCATTGCAAAATAACATTTTGTATGGTAAAAATGGTGCAATCAGCTGATTGGACAAAAATGCTTCTGACTCCAGTAAAAATAGTCGAAATTGAAAAATTCTTTTTGTGTTCAGTAGCAGGGAGTTCATATAATGTTATTATGCTAAAAATGAAAATTCGACAACTTGATGATTTTTTGCGATTTTGAATGTAGCCTTAAGTCACTGTCTTGGGATTGCCTGGTCATTGTAGAAATCAGTAATATTTGGCCAGGTCCAAAAATGTTTGCAAAAGTGCATACATTTTAAAATTGTCATTATTCTACCTTTAAAATTTATTCTTTTTGAAAAAAAGTAAATTTCTGGGCAATAAAATTAAAATACAGTAAATCCTTTGAAAAAGAATCTGCCTATCATCTTATCCGGACTTAAGGGTGTATTCGAAAAAACGCTTTTCCACCTTCAACAGCTCGAAATTTTCCGATACAATTTCAGACACATTTTTAAAAGTAGACACATGAAACTTGCTGTGGGGATTCTTGAAGGGACGTATGAGGTGCCGTGTGATGTCTTTTTTATGCTAAATTAATTAGAATTTGATTTATAAAGAATTACCTTATCAGTATGACCCTTTATTTCGTTCTCAGATCTCTCGCTTGGGAAAAATCGGTTCGAAATGCCATTTTTGATTGCTTTTTTAAAAATATTTTCTGCATTCATCAAAGAATCGACAATCTCGGCACCTCGTGTACTTTCCAAATAAGAGATTTTGAAAGTTTGGTGCATTTGAGAGAAAAAATGAATTCAAAAATAAATCGGAAAATAAGCAGTTTGAATTGAAATACACCCTTAAGGCTGTCTCAATTTCTCTGCTCAACAAGCGCAAAATGTGTTGACACATTTACAAATTTATTCTTCAATAGAAACATATAAAATTGGAAGACCTGACTATGGAAGCAATTTGGAATCAAAGGATGTTTTGTATTTTTTTATTGATAAATCACCTTTTGAGTTATAAATGTTTTTGATCACATGACATAATTTTTTTTTTCCCCTCTGTAAACTAGTCTTTCTACTTTCATCAGGAAATTTGGTCCAAAGCACCAACTTTGATAGTATTTCCTGAAAAACCTATTGTGTTAGCAAAAGAAAATGTGAAAATGAGTGTGATTTGACAGTTTCTGAACAACACCTGCAAGTTCAATGATTTCCGAGCAAAAATAAATTGAAACTTATGTTTTAAATTTACCCTTTTAGATTTAAGAACAGCCTTAAATGGAAAAATGTGTTGATCCATTCAAAATGAATATAATAGTTTGAAAGTAAAGAATAGAATACATTTACACCTGCCGAAAAGGAAACTTGTCTAAAACACATTTTTTGTTTTGTTTTTTCCTATGTTATTTCACCTTAGAAGATTTTATTGTATAGCAGAGCTGCACAACATGACACTCTTTTACAAATATTCTCTTACTAACATTTAAAAAAAAATAAAATTCCATTTAAAAGAAGTTTTATTAAAACTCCTTGATATTTGCTTGCGAGATATTTTAAAAACCTCTAAGTATATTTCAGGCATCAAAAATGAAAACATTTTAAAAATTTCATCATGTGTTATTGTTTCTTCACTAATTTGTAATTATTCTTTATGAAAACTGTTAAGGAAACTCTGCAGATTGAAATTGGTAAAATAACTTTTTTTTTCGACAATATCTCTTCCATGGTCTTGGGTTGTACAGACCAAACCATTAATTTACTTGTACACTCCACTCCATTCTAGACCAAATTTTCTTCTGTAGGAATGGGGCCAGGGCTGGGCCTGGAAATGTTAGCCTGTGCAGACAGTCAAGATATTTCAAATGCACGTTTAATGTAAAAGCTAAACGTTATATATTTTTTTCTCAAAATGTGAGACCTGTTTTGAAATGAATTTAATAACATATAATTTGTGAATGGTATGTATCTTTCATTTCAAATGCATCAATATTACGCCGCTTAAGGGTGTTCTTAACTGCTCCAATCAACAAGCGTAAAACGATTTGACACATTTACAAATTCATTTTTTAACGGAAAGATATAAAATTGGAATGCCTGACTATGAAAGTGATTTCGAATCGATCTTAATTTTCCATTTTATGATAGTTAAATTATCTGTCCAGTTCTAAGCTTTTTCGATCATGCGATCATCCATTTTTCTCCTGCTTTTTGACCAGTTTTTCTGTTTTTATCTAGAAATGTGCTCAAAAGCGTCAACTTTGAAGGCTTGTTATGAAAAATTTATTGTGTTTTTAAAAAAACAAAAAATTGAGTGCAATTAGACAGTTTCTGAATAATAACACCTGCTATTTTCATGCATTTCCGAACAAAAATAAATTAATGCATATGTCACAAAGTGGCCCTTTTTGATTTAAGAACATCCTTAAAGATATGCTTATCTGGTGAAAGTCAGGAATTTTAGATTTACTAACTATAGATAGACTAAATAAGTATCCATATATATTCATTATGTTCAAACTCTCTACCTGTTAGAAGGTAATCATCACTTGTTACTTTTTAGAAAATTGATATTAAAAATAACCGTAAATACTAAAACTCATATATTCGGTGTATTTTCTGATTTTCTTTAGGGTTGTTTTGTAAGATTTTTTATTTTAAGCCGTAGTTAAAATAATCTATATCCTTGAAGTGATTTTGAATTTCATAAAGTATAAAGCTGGATGTTTAAAATATTACATATGAAATTGGTCACAAGACTGCAGCAAATCTTATTATCTACCGTAAATGAGGTCCTTGCAAGAATTAGTTACCATTAGCTAGAGCCATAAATAGAATTTTGTATAAAACTTTTCTGTTACTGAAATTTGCATAAAAACGTGAACAATCAAAATATAATAGTTAATTCATCTTATGAAAGTAGAAAGTCCCTTGAATGGAAATATTTCAAGGTAAATTTCCATAAAAATAATACAGAGCAATTTCATCTGCTAAGACAAAACCTAAATTCTCAATCTAAAATGAATACTTCAGTAATATCTTGCGATGCTCTCTCAACAAGAAGAGACCTACATTTTGATGTATGTCCGATCCTTGTACTCTATACATAGCTAAACACTCAAAATTGATGTCATAAATGTGCGGCTGCCACCGGGTTCCGGCAGGATAGGACCTGGCAGCCACTGATATTCTTAATGTGAACATTGAGACCTACATTTTCATGTATGTGGCAGCCAGTTATATTTTTAATGTGCACATTGAGACCTACATTTTGATGTATGTCTGGTCCTTGTACTCGATACATAGTAAACACTCAAAATTGACGTCATAAATGTGCGGCTGCCACCGGGTTCCTACATGGTTGGACCTGGCAGCCAGTGATAATGTGCACATTGAGACCTACATTTTGATGTATGTCCGGTTCTTGTACTCCATACATAGGCAAACACTCAAAATTGATGTCATAAATTTGCGGCTGCCACCGGGTTCTGGCAGGATAGGACCTGGCTGCCAGTGATATTCTTAATGTGCACATTGAGACCTACATTTTGATGTATGTCCGGTCCTTGTACTCGACACATAGGCAAATACTCAAAATTGACGTCATAAAAGTGTGGCTGCCACCGGGTTCCGGCAGGATAGGACCTGGCAGCCACTGATATTCTTAATGTGCACATTGAAATCTACATTTTGATGTATGTGGCAGCCAGTGATATTCTTAATGTGCACAATGAGACCTACATTTTGATATATGTCTGGTCCTTGTACTTGATACATAGGTAAACACTCAAAATTCACTTCATAAAAGTGCGGCTGCCTTGGGTTCCGGCAGGATAGGACCTGGCAGCCAGTGATATTCTTAATGTGCACATTGAGACCTACATTTTGATGTATGTCCGGTCCTTGTACTCAATACATAGGAAAATCGACGGTCGGCTCCCGGACTAATAGTCAGGCCTTCCAATTTTATACCCTTCTGCTAAAAAATGAATTAGTAAATGTGTCAAAATGTTTTGCGCTTGTTGAGCAGAGCAGTTGAGAACAACCTTAAGTATGCATGTACGAGCTTGCCATGTATACCATACTTATCTTTCAAAAGGGATACAGCCACCATTGTTGGACAATTTTCTGTTAGACCAAACCCACTAACCATGTTTGCAGCTATTCCTGAAACCAAGCTTTATTTAAAAAGCTTGGTTTTTAAATAAAAATTTTTTGATTTCTGTGAGACTTGTATTTTTATAAATTGCTGTTTTAAATTGGTTCCAAAATTCAAAAATTTTATCCTTCACATCAAAAAATCGATTTATTTGTACCTTAAGGGTGTATTTTCATTCAAACTGCTTATTTTCCAATTTACTTTTAAACTCATTTTTGCCCTCATATGCATCAAACTGGCAAATTGTCTTATTTAGAAAGTACACAAGGTGCCGTGACTGTCGATTCTTCGGTAAATGCAGAAAATATTGTAAAAAAAAGCAATCAAAAACGGCGTTTTGAACCAATTTTTCAGAAGCGGAGATATGGGAATGAAAAAAAGGGTCATACTAAGAAGATACTAGTTTATAAATTTAATTCTAATCAATTGAGCATAAAATTACATCATACGGCACCTTATACGTCTCTTCAAATATCCCCTCAGCAAGTTTCATTTTTCTACGTCTGAAATTGTATCTGAAAATTCTGAGCTGTTGAAGGTGGAAAAGCATTTTTTTAAATACACCCTTAAGCCACTTTACTTTCTAAAATTTGGTGGCAGCATGGCATGTCCATACTGAATCACTATTATTAAAATTAGCAATATCTTCATTAGAATTAAAATTTTTGATTTTAAAGTTTCATTTACATGTATATGATATTGCTTTCTGGTCATATTCGTCGTAAATTAGTGTTTCATGTTCAACATTTTTCATATTTACTAGGCTTAAAACATTATCCAAATTTTTAATAATTTTATACTTAGCATTTAATTTATCAAGTAACTTAACTAAATGTGCTAAAGAATATACTGTACCTGTAAAATACTGTTCAGTTTCTTCTAACAATGGATTTCAATGTGCATCACATTTTTTTTTTTTCATTAAAAATTATAATAGTAATCAACACTCACCAGTCCCAAGTTGAAACAAATCAATATCAATATTACTTGATTAGCCAACATGTAATGATCTTATTGTAATGAAATGGGAAAATTATTAAGAAACACCGAAAATACTGGCGATAAATATATATCAATAAATATAAAAACTTTGTTAAATCACCATAAAAAGAAATATTATACAGGACGCGTTTCGAGCTGCAAAATTACTGCTCGTCATCAGCTGGTCCACACACGTGTCACAACGGACAGAGTGGAAATGATTTCCACTCTGTCCGTTGTGACACGTATTTGGACCAGCTGATGACGAGCAGTAATTTTGCAGCTCGAAACGCGTCCTGTATAATATTTCTTTTTATGGTGATTTAACAAAGTTTTTATATTTATTGATAAATGGGAAAATTGCTAACTAATTTTGTGTATAAAAGTAATCTAATAATTTTAAGAATTTAACTTTTTGAAATAAAAAAATCTCAACTATGCTGCAAGATAATTCTTTCAAGTGAGAACTTCTAATTCATTTCTTAAAATTATAATCTAGTTTACTTTTTGTTTAGTGAAAATTTAATTGTTCATATGCAATAGACAAGATATTTAAAGGAAAATAAAAACCTCTAATTTAAAACAATTTTATTGCAAATGTCCCCTCCTCCTTCATCATCTGCTCTCGCCTTTCTACTAAATCAATTTTAATGGCTGTTTTTTAAATTAAAAGATCTTTATTTATAAATCAGCCTGCACTAGATTTTTTTTTTTTTTTTTTTTTTTTTTTAAATCTTAAAAGGTTTTAATAAAATTTCTTAAAAATGATAGCAATCTGATTACTTCCATTGTTACAGTAGAAAGTGAAATCTTGCGAATTACTATATCCTTACAGATGCCATTTTCTTATGATAATTAAAAATAAATTTTCCTACAATGTAATGGCATCACATTTAAAAAACACACATTTTCACTTGTGAAATGCTACACTTTTGAATACTTCAGTTGTTATATTTCAATATTTTTTTATGATACTGAGTTTAACATGTTAATCTCAGAGATAGTCGAAATACTAAAATGAATGAAAATAATGTCATAATTAAAATGAAACAAGCATTTTCTTTGTTAAAACTAAATATTTTACTGAGAATGTGTCGAAAAGACATAAATATTTAGATTTTACTTCCAATATTAAATTTAAAACTTCAAGTCAAGTGTATGAATGTTCACATGCAAAATTGTCGCAGACAAACATAATGTCATCTTTGAAAATATATTTATTGTTAATTTATCACTTATTAAACTATTTTTAAAAAGATTAATATTAATATGAGAATCATATGTAAATTTTGCAGCACTAAAAATTGACATTTTGTTTAAACTTCACTGAAAAGAAAATTATGATTGTGTCATAGCGACATAATTTTTGGTGATGTTTCATTTCATACTTTCAAAATTCGGCTTCTGATACTGAATTTTGGTACTATGCTTTGATATTATTCTATAGTACTATGGTAAAGAATCTTTTAATTAATTATAATAAAGAAATATTTGCTGTTTCATTAATATATTTCTCTATTCCTATTCAAAGCATTTTCTTTCAATTACTTGTTATTAGTGATATCTGATTATTTTGTCAGAAGACTAAATCAGCAATTGTATTTAAAAGAAAGTTTTTTATAAGGAATTCCTGATATGATAAACATTTAGTAGTTGAATTTTTACACTTTCTTTATGTTATCGTTTGACACTTCTACTCTAAAAATGGAAAATTTAAAAAAAAAGAAAAAAAGGTGACCTTAGAATAAGCTGATGATAAAACTATTTATCAACTTTTTAGACTACTGTAAATATTGATTTTAAAATGTGCAGTAGCTTTAGAGTACTTTGTTTTGCTCTATAAAAAAGAAACAGACAACAAATTTAATAAATGGACATTTTTCCCCAAAGATTTGTTATAATACACATTACTTAAATGACTAAATTAAAAGTTAATAAAATTGTATCTTTTAGGCCTTTTTTTTATGAAAAAATGTCGAGTTAATCTTATCTTGATATTTTCTCTCTCAATTTTCTTTTTAGATTCAAAATAGTAGGTTTAATTGTGCTATAGATCATTTAATTATATTTTATTTTGTTATACATTTCACTTAAAAGTAGACAGGTACTTATTCAATGAATTTTAATTTAAAAAGAAAAATACATTTTCTTCTGCTTCTTTTAAATACCCAATCTCTTATACAATTTTTTTTTATGAGTTCACACCAATAACATATTTTGTCTACTTTGAAAATCAATCTAATGAAACTCAGTTTTTATTAATCATTTTAGTATTTTTTTTTCTTGACCTTTGACATAATCATTACTTCAATTATTTTCTGAGTGGTGACAAGTTTTTGTTTTTTTGGCCATTAAATTCAGCAAACAATATAATTGATAAGTATTGTTGAAATGCTATAGCTATTACTCAGTTTTTTTATTTCATCTTATTCAACTTCATATCTTGAGTTTCTTATTTTAATTCTTAACCTTCTAATCACCACTGCTGATACATGTATTGTCAAATTGACCACGAAGTTATCGGCATGAATATTAAGAGGTTAAAGGATAATTTTCTTAATTACAATTCGACCAAAATCTTAGATCAGTGTGTTAAGTTATTAACTCCTGTAATTAATCTGTATTTTTTAAATGAAAATATTTTATGCTAAATACAGTAGAGTATCAAAAATCCAAGGTAATTGGGGCTGACACTGCCTCATATTCCTGAAAATTTGGATTTTCTGAAAAAGTAGAAAATTTTTACCAATTGTGATTTTACTTAGTTAGGATAACAAGGAATGTACAATACTTTATTCCTTTTGTTATGATATACAGAATACTTTTTTCCTGCTTTAATACATTATTTCTCTTTTTAGATGCAATATCTTGTTAAAGCTTAAAAAGCAGATCATCAGCAGGAGTGGCTTCATTTTGCAGCTCTACATATTTTAAAGCAGAGTTCTAAAGATGCATTACCTTCACTATGAGAGATTTTTTTTTTTTGCAAATAGCAGATAATTGTTTTCTTCTGTATCATTACTTTCCTCCTAATCTTTTGTCATTTCTACAACTGTCGATTCAGCTATTTCCAGTATTTCATTTATGTTTAGCAATTCTTTAACATAATCTGCATTACAATTTTCACAGCCAACTGCCTCCTTCACAAATCCTTTCATTTCAATCATCCTCATCATCAAGATTCTCAATGGATGTTACCATAAATTATTCAGTGTTGTAGATTGAATTGTTTCCCAAGAATCGATTATCTAGTAAACAATATCTCACATGTTTAACTCTTTAAAACACTCTCAATACTTTCATTATCAGACTGCACTAAATGTTCTAACAAACGGTGTTGATGTATTTTCTTTAAGTTCTCCAACACATCCTGATCCAATAGCTGCATTAAACCACGGCCAAACCAAAAAGGTAAAAGAAAAAAAAAAATTCATTTTTCTTTTTGAAGTTTCGAATTAAGTGGAACCTCGAACTTCTGAGACTCTACTGTATTAAATATTTTTTATCTTTGCTAATTTCACCTGTTTTAAGATAACTCTTTAGAAAATCAGACCTGTTTATCAACCCATGCTAATTTTCATCCGACATGCATACAAACATGACCTAGAACCATTATGTCTCATCTTGGCTCCTCAGCAGGGCCATAGGTAAATCTGCTATTAGATTCACCAACATTTCGCAAGACTTTTGAGCCAATACTTGATTTCCTCCAACTTTTCATGAAATATCCTCCCAACATCCAGTGTGATAGCAAACAGCAATGTCTCCCCAACTTTTTTCAACAGTTCCAAAAAAGTCTGGGCTAGCCCAGATTTTTCATCCAACATCGAACATTTCGACCAATCAGAGATAAGAGTGACTAATCAGAGTGATTGATACGAACAGGTGATAAATATTAACAGCTTATACTAGAAGGAATGGTTTCCCGGCTTTTCCTCCAACATTCTCAAAGACAATTGTAACATTTTTCTCTCTTTGAATGGGAAAATGCTGGGTTTAAAATCGGCTGAAAAGTTTGTCTCGCCTAAAGTCTGTTAATCTGATAACAGCTTAAGAGGATATTCTGTGGGCTCAGCCTCCTTTCCCCTAAAACATTTTGAGCCTCAACTGGAAAAGATTTCAAGATAACTAAATGAATTTATGTTCTAAAAATCCAAATGAAATTCTGTTCAAAAATCTAATTTAGCTTTGAGGACTTTTCACAGTTTTGGAAAAATACTATATTGTAACTAAAATAAGTGTTTCAACACTTGCTCATCCTACTTGCACATATGAAGCTAACATGATGTTTAATATTGCACTAGTTATACACTTGAATATTTCATCATCATATTCTTTTCTTAGCATAAAATGAAGTTATTACAACAGTTTGAACATACTACAGTTACTACAGCTTGAATATACACTAATTTATTTTTCTGCTTAACAAAGAGAGAGAGAGAAAATATGAGCCCTCCTCCCCCCCATCTATTGTTCACTTCTAGCTACGGCCCTGCTCTTCAGATACTGTGTTAAAAATGGAAAATATTCTATTAATAATTTAAAACACTTAAATTACAAAAGAAAAAAAAGAATATTAGATTTGTCTAAAAAAATCTATTTTTGGGGGGGGGGGGGAGGGGGCGGGACTAGTTGATTTGAACCATGGTTAAAATCACTTTGTTGAAACCAAGCTAATCTTGGTTTATTATAAATTCAATCTCAAAGTTCAAATTTATCACAAAGTTCAATCTCTAAGTTTTAAAACATTTTCTTTTGTCAAATTTCGACAGTTTTATCTCTTATCAAACAAAGCGATACATCTAATGCAACTTTGTAAAATAGTTAAAAATATTTATTTATTTATTTCAAAGCTATTCATGTAATGCAGCTTTGTAAAACTGTTAAATGTATATTTATTTACTTATTGAAAATGTTACTAGAGACTGAGTTGCTGTATGGATCATGCAAAATCAAATTAATAAAACTAATAAGCCTCAAACAAGTCTTTTTGGTTGGATTTTTAATTTTACATTTATTTTTTGTGATTCAGAGTTGTCTATAGATCTCATAGTTGAAAAAGCTTTGCTATCAAAATCTATAGATTGTAGATCATTTGTTAAGCACTTTAACTTTTAGATTATGGAAGTGATAAGAGCTATTTCTTCCACATAATGATCAAAGTGTTTATTTTAATAAATCACATTATTATTTTTATCAGATTCCATAATATTTTTGATGCTACTTTAAGAATTAATGTAGAAAAATGGTAAAATAAAGTATAAAAGAATATGAAATACATTTTATAAAGTTGTAATACATGTATTACTCATGTCTCTGAGGATAAAAAAAGGAACAAAAATAGCTAAATTTCTGGGTACTTTTCTGTTAGCTGGAATCGCTTATCACACCACTATATCATGTGTATATATGTATCTCATATATATGATATATATCATGTACTGCCATTGTATGGCACTATTTATAATACAAAGAAAATAAGTTGAAACTGGTGTGAGCAAGATGATGAAGAACTCAGTTCTTTTGAAACAGTGTTGAATTCAGACACTTTTCTCCGGGAGCGACTTTTGTGGCTCAGGGGGGGGGGGGGGCATTTTATTGCTCTGAGGGGATGTTCCTTCCCAGTCTATCTTCTGAATTCAACACTGTTTTGAAAGGTCTAGTAAATTTAAGTTTTTTATGGTGTGTTTTTTTATCTCTTTACACTTATACATCAAACCATACTTAGCAACTGATCACTGTCACCCAGCTAACTAAAAAGTACAAATTTCTGTTACAACTCAAACCATTGTAGCAGTTCATGCCAATTATGAGTCAGTTTGGTTTTTGCAATTGCATATCTGTTCATTCTAATAATAATAATTTAAAAAAAAAGCGGAATTCTAAATTTTGTGAAATTTAGAAATTAACCTAAAAGAATTAGGTTACCTAATGAACATTCCATAGTAAAATAACATTTAAAGTTCCTGAAGATTTGCAAGCCAGTTCAGTAAAATAAAGCTTTATTTAATCAAAGATTTAATGAAAACAGAAATGTATTTCTATATACATAAATATTTTTTTGCTCACCGATGATTGAACATGGTAATCTTAAAGTTACCTAAACTGGTTTGAAATTTTACATCTGTTGCAAATGTTGTTTCATTTATCATCATGCTATATCCTATACAATTTTACATATACCATATCTGCTTGATAAAATCTTTAATAATATCTGTAAAATGTTTACAATATGAGAATATATTTAAAAAGCTCAGCATGTGGTATAAAATACATATAACTCAAAATATATATCTTTTGCTTAGTGTTCAACTTCATTTTATTTCATTAAAAAAAAAAAAAATGTAATACTAAAGGCTAATCTTCCATAACAACTCTTTTCAAGCCAAGGTTGGCATTAAACATGAGTTATATTGGTAATACAGTAGACTCCCTCAAATCTGCAATCCTAAAATCCGCAACTCTCTAAAATCCGTATATAATTTACAAATATAAACAATGAAACTTTTAATTCAGATATAGAGACAAAATTTCACATTTTTATTTTTATATGAATTCTATGCATATATCAATCTGTAATTTTCAAAATATTACTGAATTCATGCTTTTCACGAAAAAAGAATAAATTTACTTAAAAAAAAAAAAAAAAAAAAAAAAAATCAAGATATTTAATATATCCCTGGTAACCACAATCTTTTTTGCCAAATGTATTAATCCAGCTTTTTTTATTATTAAATCTGGCTGAACCTGAAATAAAACTTCCTTATTTTATGATTTTGATCTGAATTAGTTGTGCCATTTTAAGACAAGTTTCTTTTAATAATTTTAAAAAAATGGCATCTCATCTTTAATAATAAATACATAATTATGCAATTACTTACTTGATCTTTGCTTTTAATATTTTAATCATTTAAAAAATATCTAAATTATTATTTTATTACGTAATATTTTAATATTTTACTATATTGTAAGCATCCATTATAATTTCGATTGCATTATTAATTACATTCAAATTACTGTTTAAAAAATGTAAACAAAGCAATGACCAGAAATCCACACAACCCCTGTTCTTAAGCTGTGCAGATTTGAGGGAGTCTACTGTAATGCTATTTCAGGTGTATAAAGGTTACAACAATGACATTGATTTTATGTTGAAACACTTTTGTTAAAACACAGTATTTGTCCGTTACACCAAATTATGCAAGAAATCAAGTTTACTAATCCTTTGTTAAAAATATTTAAAAAATTGAAGCTTCAAAGTCCAAATCTACCCTGTAAGTATAAAATACTGATGTAACAATTTTAAGAAACATGTTTTGTAACTCTGAAATGCAAGATTTATAAAAACTGACAATAACATAATTTTTACATTTTATCACTTGGGATGTATGGAATAGTGATTTTTACGGAATATAGAATAGTCACCATGCATGTAAACTGAATTCCGAATATTTGGCACACAGGTTATTCAAATATGCAGCTAATTGAATGGTCCTGTACTTCATGCTTTGAAGGTGTTAAAACTTAAAATAAAATAACTTTACATATTATTTATCACAACTATTTCCATTTTCATGAACAAACTCTTTTTACAAATAAATTTTACATTAAACACACACACACACACACACACACACACAAAAAGTTTTTTGTAATGGTTAAAAGGGTTGCCACACCACCTGGAAAACCAGGAAAACACAGGGAATTTTTAAATCCCCTCCCAAAACAGGGAAAATGCAGGGAATTTTGAAAAAATCCTAAAACATCTGGAAAACACAGGGAATTTTTTTCCCTACTATATCCAAACATTTTTTTTTTTTTTTTTTCGGCTTTTATTATGAAAGCCAAATATTATCTTATGATATTTTTTAAGATAAAAAATAAACCGGTGTTGTGTATCCAAGTTACCCTATATTTTAATATAAATATTAATTTGAATGCATAAAGTATGTAGCTTTTCCTCTTTTTTCTTTTTTATTTCTGCATTTTTTGTGAAATGTTCAAGATAATTGATTTCTAGGTAAGACTCTTTAAGATTTTATATTCTTTAAATTATTAGATACAAAGTTTCTTGGTATTTTAACATTCATATACAAATATTTCAAAGTATTTTTAGCAGAATGTTTGAGTATTGCTTTACTGTTTTTATTATTATTAATGTAAAATGTGGGATTTAATAAGTGTAACAACTTTAAAGGATTTTTTCATTTGGTCATATCATATAATGTATTATATTTGTATATATTGTATTACATTTGTAATTGTAAATTATAAGATGTCTAATTAGCATACATACACACATATATTTTTGCACACTCAGCGTAGAATAAACACGTTGCAGTACAGGGAAATTTTTTTCAAGATTAGAATGGCAACCCTAAGGAAGAGGCGATCTTAAAACTTTTAAAATTAAAATGCTTTCAATTTCACTGCCCCTTCTGTAAATAACATATTCTGTGAATAAAAAACATTAATAAAAATTACTCATATCCAAAAAATAAATATTTTAAGATCGAAGCAACATTTAATGTTTTTTTTTTCTTTTGTTGTCAGAAAGGAATTAAAGTAAAAAAGAAAAAAAAACAATAATAATTAAATGATGGTCATTTATCAAGAATAACTCTTGCTGGATCATTTATAGAAGTTGTAAACATACTGGGTGTTCCTAAAATCTTGGAACAAGCGCCACCTTTGAACGATTTGCAAAAATTTATATCAAGGTATTACCTAATCCTAAGTTTTATTAAATTCGTCTTATTTCTTGAGATAGAGCTCCCACGAAATTTGTGTCATCTACAAACAGACATTTTCTAAAAACAGTCAAATCCTGTTCAGAATCTTATAAAATATACGAATACATCAAAAACCAGAAGTCAAATTTTTTCATAAATCCATCAGTTTCTTCTTCTAAAGATAGAAGAAACAAGTAAGAAAAATTATGTGTTAAGCATAGATTATGAAACACTTTCCAACATTTCCTAGAATCTTTAACAAAACTTCTTTATCCGGGTGATTCTCAAAATAGGGGACAATTTCAAAAATGAAATCTTAAAAAAATTACTGTTAGCAAAATTTCTGAAAAAAATATGTGTTGTTAATATAGTATTAGGTATACTTTACATGTAGTCAGCAGAGCTAAATATTTAAAAATTAACTTAAAAAAAATAATTAGTATTTTTTGAGCCTTGCTAATGACAAAACAAATTGCATGGAATAAATATATTTAGAAATTTTTATTTTCTTCCTGTTTAAATATTTTTTTCTATGTTTATTAGCCTTCCTTTCCAACAAATAGTTTCCATTTTTACATATATACATATAAGGAGAATAAAAACATTACCAAAGAGCAAACTTTGTTTACATGAACAACATTCTGACACTAACAGTGTAAGAAGCTGTCTTAGTGATTTTCTGACAGATTTAATGCATATTATAGGGATAATAAATGTAATACCTAAATTTATATGTAAAATTAAACTTTGAAAAGGATACAATATAAGTACTGGTTACATTTATGCACATAGGAGTCTTTAGCGTGGACAGAAAAAACATGCTAATGACATTGATATTTGTCCATGCTAATGACAAATTTTAATTTAAATAAGATTATGAGCCATAATATAATCACAATGCAATAGTCCTTTCTGGAGCTTTTTAAAACACAAAAGTTCTATGCAAATAAGTAAAATAAAAATTTTAACTATAAAATAAACATGAAAATTATTATCCATTCTAATGACATACAATTGATGTACTCGCCTAATATTCAACTTCTATTCTTAAAATACAATACATGCTTCTATTTTCAGGCTGGAATAAAATGGCTACTTGTTGCCATGTAGAAACTTTATATTTTCAAAGTATTGTCATATGTGAAAATGAAATTTTGATTAATAAACAGCTGTTATAGTATGACCTTGTTTTGAAAACAGAATATGGAGGACAAACTTTAATTCTCTTTTTATGTACTATAATTTTATTTTTAAAAAGAAATTTATTGGATAAATCCTCTCCTTGATTAATTTAAAGAAAGAATAACATTTGTTTTATTTTATAAACATGATATTAACTCTTGAAAAAGCTAGTATATACAAGGCATAGCTGCTGTGGACATCCATGCTAATGACATTTTGAATATTTATTCTGTTATTTTAAGGTGTTTTTAACTAAAAAGTGAGTAATTCTTGAGTGCAAATAATGAATAATATTAAGACAAACATATCTAAGTATAAAAACATGACAGAAATCCTCTCAATTTTTTTTTGTATGCTGAAAGACATAAATTGTCCCCTATTTTGAGAATCACCCATCCAGGGAAATAAGGTATTACTATCCATAGCCAAATATTATGTATTCCAATACTTTTGAACAGTCCTGTACTTGATGTGTCGGTTGATATATAGACTATATAATATGGAAATTTAGTTTAGCAAGAAAACAACTAATTGCTTGAAATTTTTCTTTTAGCAGTTTATACAAATGTATGGAAACATACTTGAATACTTTTGTTCAGCCCTGTAGTTTACCTAGTACCTTTAATACATGAAAATATTTGGCTAAAATTTAATTCAAACAAAAATATTCTTTAAATTAGTAATATCCCATTTCCAGAAATTATCATCCAAAGGTGACCCTGTATCCAGTTTTTTGCGTGAACTTGTTTATCATTTTATCTATATCCTACAAGCATATCTTAGTAAACTGAATGCAGTTCAATGTAAAAATGCATATGTTATTTAAAAACCACATTTAAGTAAATTACGCTAATATTCAGAAATCTTGCCCAGATCTTTTGTGTAACCCTGTATATCTAACTTGTCTAACTATTAGAATTTAAGCACACCATATAATATGCATACATTTAGTGAAACCTCAAAGAGCATATCATAATTAAAAATGCATTTCATCCATTAAACAGCCATCATCTATAATATACAGTACTTCGGATAGAATATACTTTTTGAAATCTTTTGTGTGTCCCTGTAAATGCTAAGCACTTCATATTATCCATGAAATAATTCATATCAAGCCTCAGCGACGTATATCAATTTGATTATACATGGAATCGTTTACCATAATTATAATAGGTTGCAAACAGGAAGCAGGACGTTTCGGACTTGCCATTTCGGTCCCGCCTTTTCGATCCCAAGACATTTCGGTCCCTAACCATTTCGGCCCCAAGACATTTCGGTCCCTTCTCCTGCAAACTGAATTTTGTGAAATAAGACATAATTTTACAGGGTTTTTAAACTAAAGGCCATAAAATTTTAGTATAATGCGATTATAAGTGCCCGAAAATCACACACAAGTATAACTCTTATCCAAAATATTATAATACACACAAATTTTGTATGGTAATCCTAATTATGATTGGTAATCCTAATGATAATTGGTAATCCTAATTCTCAAAACAGTTAGTAATTTTAATATAAAAATCATTAATATTTTATTAAATATGTTTATTAATTATTAACACTATTAATTTACATAAAAATTTTTACTTTAAAATAAACTCAATACATAATCCATTTTATATTCAATACATCATTATATTTCCTGTAGTTCTAAACTGAAATTCATCTTTTACTTGTTTATTTATTGTATATTTAAAATTACAGAAATTTAAAACAATTAATATAGTTAAAAATAAAACTAAAATTATTATTTTTTTCTGGGAAAGTAGGAGCGAAAAGGTAATACAAATAAATAAATAAATAAAAGCTTAGTTTTGTCATTTAAAAATGGAAAATAAAATTATTTAAAATATTATTATTATTACATTTTAATATATTTTATTAAATTATATACCATATTTTATATATAATATTTATATTATTTTATTTTAAAATATTATATTAATTTTATGTAAATAAAATAAAAAATAATCTTATTAGAATGAAGTAGGCCCAGTTTTAATAAAATTAACTTACAAAAATTGTCTTCATAGCGTGAGAAGACTGTTAAAAAATGCAATCAATAAATATATATATATATATATATATAAAGTAGTGGAGGCAAATTTTTTTCATAGCATGTCCAGTTACGAAATCACTATTGCATTCGCAATGTTAAAATGGAAAGTAACTTATGAAAACAAATTTATAAGATGCAACTTTCTAATTTAAAAATAATAAGAAAAGTAAGAAATTTATTCTTCAATGAATATATCTCATTTGTGAATTATCAAAGGAGAAAGTGCAGATGGGTGATTTGAGGAAATATGTTAGTAGTTTATATAAAATACTTTTTAGTTTATAGCAGCTTATAGAAGTTTATATAACATATTGATACTAATAATTAATAATAAAATTTAAAATATTTATTCTGATTAATAATCTATATATATAAAAGAAAGTCTGGATTTCGTATTAATCACAGCACAAAAAAATCTGCCGAACCAAAAGTCTTGAAAATTGGAGTAGAAATAATTCTTATAATACCGAGTGCCGCTAAGAAGGGATTTTTGAAATTTCCACTCTTAAGGGGGGTAAAAAAAATTCCTTAAAAATCGTCTTTAGTAGTTATTTTTCAACTGATAACATATTTTAGTGTATTTTTTCATGCTGAATCGAATGATACCAAGCAAATTCTTTTAAATCCATTAGTTCGTGAGATACTTCAAATTCTCCTAATTTGGCGATGCCTTCGGCGCAAAAACCTGAAGTTTTCAATCCTTATCTATATATATAAAAGAATGTCTGGATTTCGTATTAATCACAGCACAAAAAAATCTGCCGAACCAAAAATCTTAAAAATTGGAGTAAAAATACTTCTTATAATACCGAGTGCCGCTAAGAAGGGATTTTTGAAATTTCCACTCTTAAGATGGGTAAAAAAAGAACGAACTTTTAAAAAATTCCTTAAAAACCGTCTTTAGTAGTTATTTTTCAACTGATAACATAATTTAGTGTATTTTTTCATGCTGAGTCGAATGATACCAAGCAAATTCTTTTAAATCCATTAGTTCGTGAGATACTTCAAATTCTTCTAATTTGGCGATGCCTTCGGAGCAAAAACCTGAAATTTTCTATCCTTATCTATATATATAAAAGAAAGTCTGGATTTCGTATTAATCACACCACAAAAATATCTGCCGAACCAAAAATCTTGAAAATTGGGGTAAAAATATTTCTTATAGCACCGAGTGCCGCTAAGAAAGGATTTTCGAAAATTTTACCCCTAATGGGGGCAAAAAATAAAAAGAACGAACTTTAAAAAAATTCTTTAAAAATCGTCTTTTATGATTACTAGTAGATCGAACCCAGGCTTCCCGGGTTACATAGTAAAGATAAAAACGATTTTTTTAATTGAAAACTTTAATGAATTTTCTGCACGTAATATGCGTTTTAGATTGCTAACTAACTCCAAAAAAGCATTTTAACCCTTAAACCCCTTGAAGGGGGTGGGATAAAATTTATCCCACTTAATTTTAATTTCAAAACGCCACATGGACGCCATTGAAAAATATTGATATGAAGATTTGTATTTGATACTTTACATATTTTTGTATTGTATTGTACTTTACATATTTTTTTATATTATAAAATTCAAAAAATTAACATTAATCTCAATATTAAAAAATCAATCTTTGAATTAAAATATTACATAGCGGAAAAACATGATTAGGCTAACGTGGTTAGGTTAAAGGGTTAAATGAAAAATATTAATTATGGAATCAAATAAAGCTATGAAGTTTTTCAAAAGTCACATTTCCGTATTAGACGCATGCCAGAAGTTATTAGCAAAGATTTCGTTACGGCAGCAGTTTTGTTTCTGGTCATTTCAGTGTTTCGAGCACGTAATTTAATTGTCTGTTAAATTTGTATTTATTTTACTTCATTATTTATAAAGGAAATTTTAATTTTGCTATAGTGTGTTAGCCGAAACAAATTCCGAACTCTTTATATTTTTCTAAGGACAAATAATCTATCGTAATCGAGTTTCACTCGGTAAAGATATATTTAAAAATAATTCGCAACTGATTTTTTTAAACCACAGCCAATCAGTAAATTGAAATACAGTTTTCAAACAAATTCAAAGCATTTTCAAAGTATTCTTTTTTCTTATTTGGCACTGTAAAATTTTAAGTTGTTTTATTACATGTTGTACTTGTAATTTTTAGTAATTTAATCTGCGTTTTAAACCATTCTTCTATTTTATTACTCATGCAATTTAAATTTTATAATAAGAAATTATCAGGAACAATATTTATAGATTTATGAGTAAATTGTGTATCATTATTTCTTAATGGAGATACGTAATAGAGATTTAAAAAAATGCTTGAAAATATAAGCTCGTAATAAATGAGTCAAATGTGATACAGTCTTCAATCAAATTGCATTTGAAAGTAGATTTCTTTTCCTATATGACGAAATAAAAATTAAAAATGTGCGACGTTTAGAAGATTAAAAAATTGCAGTACCAAAAATTGCAAAACATCATTTTGTCCTGAAATGGGCACAGATGTCATATATGCAGCACATTTGCACGTGCTTTTTTCTCTCACCAATTTGGTATTATACATCTGTGCCAAGGAGAAGATCTGTTTAATAAGTTTATAACTATTATTATGGAAAGGAAATGGGGGCAATTAAAGATTTCAGTGAAATGTGCTGATTAAATGATGCAACTGCATGCATTCAATATGGCAATAGGTATTAATATTTACGCATTATTGTGAAAATTATAATTGCTGTTTTGTTGCCTATTAAGTTTATTATTTATAATTGTTTATTTATTGTTTCCTTCTTGATTAAATTCATATTTATTTACTGTTATTTTTCATTTTAATTCTTTAAATTATTTTATTATATACTATATCAATAATTATTTATATCAAGCTATCATTTATTTATTTTTATTTCCTTTTTTAAAAATTTTGAATCTTTTTCACTTTTTACTTTATTTTATTTTTATAATGGAGTAAAAAATTACGTGCTATTATTGCATGCAATTTGTACTTACATTCAAAAATAAAATTTTCGCCAAATTGGTAAGAGAAAAAAGCACGTGCAAATATGGTGCGTATATGACATCTGTGCCTTGAAATGTTGTCATTTGCAAAATAACATCAGTGCTACACACGGACACATTTGTTCGTTACAATATAGATATTGCTCATATTAAAAATCGGTACTACTTGATTATCCCGTCGACCATTTTCGCCAAATTAAAAAAAAATGCCAAACTAATAGCCATGTTATGTATGTTGACATAATTTTTTTTCAAATAACGGGAAAACAAATAAATTAGTAAAACATGAATAAAAATACAAATAAAAAGTAGTATTAAAACTTTGATGACATTTTAAAACATGTGTATCGTGTTTAATATCATTCAATATGACATTCACAATCATCCATTATTGGCATATAATCTTATAATTTGGCGATAGTTTTTTGGTCGACGGGATAACCAAGTAGTATCGAAAAATGTTATCGCGCATACTAAAATGTTAAAAGCAAAGAAATTACTGCATGTACATCTTTTCGAAAACATTTGCTTCAAAGTTAATTCTATGACAAATTAAAAATTCGTTTTATAAATTAAAATACACAACACAAACTAAAAGAATAAACATTAAAATACACAAACATTGCAGATTAGATATATCAGATCAATTTTCTATGTGAAAAATGTACTTTTTTTTCTTTTCTGAAAATATATTTGGAAAATAAAAATGGTTCTAAAAATAAAGTAAAAAATAAATAACATAAAAAATATAATTATTCCAAAAAAAAAAAAAAAAAAAAAAAAAAAAAAAAAAAAAAAAAATTTGGTAAAATGACAGGTAACAAAAAAGAACTTAAAAATCCGCCTGCTATAGCAAGTTTAACTGAAATTTATAAAAAATTACATAAAGCGAGTAATGTTATTTTAATATAATTATAATTGAATGTCTTAAACAATTGGGCAAAAATTTGGGGAACCGAACATTACTTTAAACCTGGAATTATTGCCAAGACCATCTTTGTTTGCTTGTCTAACTCGGCGAAAAAAATTCAACCCGGAGGGAAAAAAAGAATCACATTGAACAGGTACTAAATCCTTTGACATCAATCGTGCATTTTTTCTCTGAATAAAAATGATCTGCTTAAATTTACGCATTCTAAAGTAGCATTTTATTTTATTATAAACAAAAACTGTAGTACTAAAAGTTTCCACAGACTTGTCATTGAAAGTTTTCATTTTTTACGAAAACACGCTATTGTGTTCGGGCTTAATGTAGCAGATTTCTCAGGGTTACATTTTTTGCACCACTCCCAGCCACCAAGCATAAGTCCTCTATTTCTTCTTTTTACTTTATGGCTATTTTCCCTTTACTTTGCACCATGGCCAACTATATCTATAAGCAGTGGCGTAGCTAGGATGGGTGACACCCGGGGCGGATGTAAATGGCGTCACCCCCAGCTCAGGGCCGTAGCTAAGGGGGCGCTATGGGCGGCTCAGCCCCCCCCTAGAAAAAGTTCCAAGGTCACTAAATGTTCCGAAAATTCAAATGAAATTCTGTTCAAAAATCTAATTTAGTTTTGAGACCCTTTCACAGTTTTGCAGAGTCACTAAATTGTATCTAAAATACGTGTTTCAACACTCGGTACATATAAAGCTAACAGGATGTTTAATTTTGCACCAGTTATACATTCAAAATTTTCATCATCATATACTTTTCTTAGCATAAAATGAAGTTATTACAACAGTTTAGTGAGAAACATAGTACCTACAATGTGAAAATGCACTAATTTATCTTTCTGCATTAGAAAGAGAACAAAAATATATGAGCCCCCCCTACATTCCCTTGAGCCCTCCCTATATTCCCCTGAGCCCCCCCTATCGTACACTTCTAGCTACGGCCCTGCCCCAGCTATCATAGTGTCATCCCCCCCCCCTTCCGTCCCGTCATATTTTTTCGATCACAATTCTACGTTTTTATATTAAATGACCATACCATTCCTTATTTACCTTTTGTCCTCCTGCATAAAAAAAAACCCCACAGGAGCGACACATCACTCAACCCATAGTCCGCATAAGTCTATTTGGTGTCTATAATGTAGAAAAAAATTCTTTCTTTTAAAATTTGCTTTTGCTACGCACTCGTTGGATAGGTAGGTTTTTATTCGCAGGAGGATGTTTTATTTAGATATACCATTCTATATAAAATTTCACATTCTCAAAGAAAAGAAAACTAACTCTATTGCGTCGTGCGCTAAAATTTTCATTTTATTTCAGAATTCCTATCCAAACTCTTATTGTGTCGAATCCATGTCGATTCAGGCAGGAGGGTTACCTTCATAGTCCCAGAAATTCTTTGATTGAACATATGTTAAAATTCAGGAAAAAATAAAACTCCCGTATTTTTTTGTATTCCCCCAAAAAATTTCTGGACCGAGATACAGGGCGCCAAAGATGGCATCCCAAGCACCTTTACCCATTTGCGATTTTCGAAAAAAAGTTTAAAGTGCATGCTCTCTCTCAGAAACGATGTGCAAGATATTTCGTTGCAGTTTATTTTATTTTAAAGATAATATTTTTCTGGTTAAAAGGATATACTACATTTTGAAATATGTATTTAATTTTTTTACAGCAGCCTTCTAAAAAAAATTTTTTTAATAAAAAATAATTTTTTTCTCAAAAATGCCAATCTCAAAAATTTTGATTTTTTTACTGTTAGTCAATACCATTGAGTACTACCTTCACTGTAAAGGAGAACTTCCACTTTTGAGTTTAACAAGTTTTAAAAACATTTCAAGAATTTAGAGTATTTTACAGGAGCTGCATGTTAACAGTTCCAGTAAAAGTCTCTCAATTTTTGTTTATTTGTGTCATATATAGCCTATTACATATCCTAAACAAGTTAGAAATCATACGTCAATCGTAGTAAATGAGGTGCACTGAGGTTACACTAGAATATATAACATAATTAGATGCTGATTACATTTTGGTATTAACCTTGCAACAGGTGGTGCAGCTATGCTGCATTTTGCACGATTTTTCCGATAGCTATATCTCAAAAACTAACGCACTGAATTTCATCAAACTTCAGATTTTGTTATAAAATGACATATTACTTAATTACACGATGATTACGTTTTGTTATAAATACTTCAACTGATGGTGCTGCTGTGATATATTTTACACGGTTTTTTTAAACTAGCTATATCTCAAGAACTAATGCACAGAATTTCATCAAATTTCATATTCTTTTACACCATAACATAATTAGACGCTTTTTTACGTTTTGGCATAAATTTTCCAAGATATAGTGTTGCTGTACTATGTTTTACAAATTTTTTGTTATAACGATATCTCAAGAACTAATGGACGAAATTCCATCAAATTTCAGATTCTGTTAGGTCTTGACATAAATAGATGTTTATTAGGTTTTAGTATAAATTACCCAACATGAGGCACTACTAGCTCATTTTCTCAGAATATTAATTAAATTTTGCGTTTTAGGTTTTTCGAATACCAGAATCTCATTAGGCTAGGTCAAATGTTCGGGGAAATTCGATAGTGAATAACTTTAAGGGTCACCACTTTTTTTTTTTTTTTTTTTTTTATTAAAATGTACTTATCAGATAGAAGAAAGTTTTGGGATTGACACATCCAACTAGTTTTCTTTTATATGCTATTTTTAAAGCTGTCTGTTTCTTATACTTATTAAGAAATAAAATGCTATTCAAACAAGACTAAGATTTTGATTTTCTAAGACCAGTATATGATTGTCATACAGGAACTGATAAAATATAAGGCAAAATTTTATATGTGTTTCGATAATTTGTCAAAATCAAAAGTGGAAGTTTTTCGATATAAGGAAGGGACTAAGTACTCAGTGGTATTAATCAACAGCAAAAATAATAATAATAATAAAATAAATTTAGGATTGGCATTTTTGATTTTTTTTAATTGAAAAAAAAGATGCTAATAAATGTTTTATTCATCCTATTAAGTCCTATTACGCATAATTAATTCAATCATACCCCATGATAGGTAATGATTCTAGGTTGCCCTGGTGATTACGTTCTTTTTAAGATGGATTGATATTACTTCCGTATTACTGAATTTAATAGATAGAAACATAATAAATTTTGTATTCATGCCAGTTTTCCCAAGAGTGTAGCACTTATTGCACCAAGATCTAAATATTTATAAAACTCAGGGATGCCACTTTTCCGCCTTTTGGCGGATTTCCCCTTTTTTTAATTTTTAAAAATTCGCGATTTTTGTTAAGCAATCACGCGATAAAATAACGATTTTCGTCAAACGATCGCGAAATACAACAGCCTTTTCCATCAAACGATCGCGAAATACAACAGTTTTTTCGTCAAGCGATCGCGAAATATAACATCGATTTTTTTTAAAAGATCGAAAAACGGCTATTTTCATCAAACGATCGCGATATAAAGCAGCAATTTTCATCAAACGATCGTGAAACGAAACGGTGATTTTCGTGGAACGATCGCAATGTGAAACGGCGATTTTCGTCTAACGATCGCTAAATAAGACGGTGATTTTCGTCAAGTAATCGCAATGTAAAACGGCGATTTTCATCAAACGATCGCGATGTAAAACGGCGATTTTCGTCAAACGATCGCGATGCAAAACGGCGATTTTCGTCGAACGATCGCGAAACGAAACGGTGATTTTTGTGAAACGATCGCAGTGTGAAACCACGATTTTTGTCAAAGGATCGCGATGTGAAACGATGATTTTTGTCAAACGATCGCTAAATAAAACGGCGATTTTCGTCAAACAATCGCGATGTAAAACGGCGATTTTCGTCAAACGATCGCGATGTAAAACGGCGATTTTCGTCAAATGATCGCGATGTAAAACGGCGATTTTCGTCAAGTGATCGCGATGTAAAACGGCGATTTTCGTCAAACGATCGCGATGCAAAACGGCGATTTCCGTCAAACGATCGCGAAACGAAACGGTGATTTTTCTGAAACGATTGCAATGTGAAACGACGAGTTTTGTCAAAAGATCACGATCTGGAACGTTGATTTTCGTCAATCGATCATGATGTGAAACGGCGATTTTTGTGAAACGATCGCTAAATAAAACGGAGATTTTCGCCAAACTATTATGAAATAAAACAGCTATTTTCGTCAAACAAAAAAAAAAAAAAACTGCAAAATTTTGCTATTCACTCGTGGAATAATCATTAAATCTATTGCTGGGTTACTTGAATTAGTTTAAAATGATGTGATACATAAAATTCTTCACTGAACCTATTGCTGGGTTACCTTAATTGATGTAAAATACTGTGAACTAAAGAAAAATCATTTTTACTTACTCTTATAAATTAAAAGTTTATAACAAAAGAAAAGCTGTGATTCTTTATTTAGTTTATTATAAACAATATAATTTTCAAAATTCACACATAAAGTTGTGAAAAATGTCGTAAATTTTACTTTACGCATAATTTCCTCTTTTTTGCTATTTTCTGAGTGGCATCCCTGAAAACTAGTCATAGTACGAATGGAGCATTTACCACGTTTGAGGTGTGATTTCTAACTTGTTTAGGATATGTAATACGCTACATATGACACATATAAACAAAAACTGAGAGACTTTTATTGGAACTGTTAACATGCAGCTCCTGTAAAATACTCTAAATTCTTGAAATGTTTTTAAAACTCGTTAAACTCAATAGTGGAAGTTCTCCTTCACAGTGCAGGTAGTACTCAATGGTATTAACAAACAATAAAAAAATCAAAATTTTTGAGATTGGCATTTTTGAGAAAAAATTTATTTTTGATAAAAAAAAAATTTTTTTTTAGAAGGCTCCTGTAAAAATAATTAAATACATATTTTAAAATGGAGTATATCTTTTTAAGCAAAAAAATATTATCTTTAAAATAAAATAAACTCCAACGAAATATCTTGCATCGTTTCTGAGAGAGCACTTTAAACTTTTTTTCGAAAATCGCAAATGGAAAAAAGTGCTCGGGATGCCATCTTTGGCACCCTGTATCTCGGTCCAGAAATTTTTTGGGGGAAAACAAAAAAATACGGGAGTTTTATTTTTTCCTGAATTTTAACATATGTTCAATCAAAGAACTTTTGAGACTTTGAAGGTAAGATTTTTTCTTTGGCGGCCTGAATTGACATGGACTATGCCATAAGATTATATTTTTATTTGCAAATAAAGGTTGGGTGTCACCCCTTAGAGGGTGACACCCGGAGCGGACCGCCCCCCGCTAGCTACGCCACTGTCTATAAGGCCCATTTATTTGAGATTAATTTATAAAATCTCCCGCCAGAAGACTCTGATACTTTGTCCAAGTTACTCTGACCAATCGTGCAAACTCTGAACCAAAACAATGACCATGTGCTCTGAACAGAAATCAGCTCATAAATGCTAATTTGGGCAGGCTTTGTGTCACGTGATCCAATGAAATGGCTCAGAGTTTGAAGCTGAATCCAGCTTCACTTTTTCGGCGGTTTTTAGCGAAATGCGCAGGTCGTTATATCTAGTTGGTAATGCTTTGCACAGAAATGGAGTACTCAAGTTGCCACTCCCAGAAAAATTAAATTAAAGACTACAAAAAAATTAATGTCTCAAAAACAAATTAAGATACGGTTTTCAAACAAATTGCATTTAAAAGTACAAATTTTTCCCTACACAACTGTGTAAAGATTGAAAATTTACGATGTCTAGGAGTTAAAAAATTTGCAGTAATGGAAATTGCAAAAGTGAAATTTCATCAGAAAGTGTTGCCATTCGAAGAATGACGTATGCGTTACGCACAGATACGTTTGGCCTTTATAATATAGATTTTTTAACTGATATCATATTTTAGTGTATTTTTTCATGCTGAATCGAATGGTACTAAGCAAATTCTTTTAAATCCAGTAGTTCGTGATATACTTCACATTTTCCCAATTTGGCGATGTCTTCGGTGCAAAAAGCTGAAATTTTCAATCTATTTATATAAAAAAAAAAAAAAAAAAAAAACTCTGGATTTCGTATTAATCACAAAAAAATCTATTGAACCTACAATTTTCAAAGAGGGTTCTATAATCAGGTTATCATGATTATGTAAGCTGTATTTAATTATTTCAATATACAGTGAAACCTCCGAATAAGGGACACCTCTATTTAAGGGACAAAACCTCCGGTCCCAGTCCCAAGGTATAGGACGTGTAATGTATTTACCTCTGAATAAAGGACACTCTATTTAAGGGACACTTGAAAATGAGATTAAAGGGACTGGTTTTTGAATTTTAGATAATGAAGTAGTTTTTGATGAAAATAAAAATACAGATTTTTGTGAACTTATCAAACAGACAGACAGTCATGTTGATACAGAGGCGTGCGACACAATTTACGGCCATTTATTTACCCAGAATTCTAATTCGACATCAATGCCTTTATCCGCATTGAAAGTAATGCTGAAAATTGTGAGGATGATTCTGAAATTGGAGAATGAAAGAAAATTTTGAAATAATGAATTTTACAGATGCTTTTAGGCTGTTCTCAAATCCAAAAATGTCAACTTTTAAGAGATAAGTTTTAATTTATTTTTATTCGGAAATGCCTGAAGCTAGCAGGTGTTGTTGTTCAGAAAATGTGTAATCCACCACTTTTTTTTTTTTTTTTTTCAAGTGCAATAGATTTTACAGAAAATATTGACAAAGTGGACGTTTTGAACCAAATTTCCATGCGAAAGAAGAATAACTGCTCAAGAAAGGGTAAAAAACGTCTTTGTCACGTGATCAAAATCGCATATAACTCAATAGGTGATTTATTTATTAAAAAAATGAAAAAAAAAACATTTTCAATAAAAAAATAAATGATTTCTTAGTCAAAACGTTTTCCGCTTGCTGAGTAGGGCAGTGTAGAGATTTGTTGTCCTAAAATACGCAAAACGTTGGAATACTTTTTTTTTTTTTGGGGGGGGGGGGTGATATTAGTGGTATTAGAGAATTGTAAATATGGTAAATGAACACTTCAAAGATTTCTATTGGAAAATTGAAATTTACAAAACAATCCTTTTTGACTGATTACTTCAAGTAAAATTCTTTCAAATGTTTTTATACTTTTGTATGTACATAATATGTATAGAAAATACAAATCAATAATTCTACAAATAATTTAATAATTTAGTAATTAATGGAAAATTTTAATTAATTCATTCTCTTTTTTTCCTTTTGTCTGATTAACGTAATTTATACACTTCAGATACATTTAAATTTCTCCTTTGATGCTTTGTTATTTTTATATCCTTCTGAATTAAAAATAATCTAAAAAACTCCGAATAAGGGACACCTCTATTTAAAGGACGAAAGTTCCGGTCCCATAGGTGTCCCTTATTCGGAGGTTTCACTGTATATAAAACGCTAAGGAAAATTTTATTTCGGCTGCTTATAATTGGCTTTATTTTAAAGGTTCTGCTGAATGTATTTTTGTGATTAAAACTGTTAACATGTTGAGCGCTACGTCATTCATTGGTGACTAACACTGAACTTTCCTTTTAGATGAAGGACTTTTCACCGATGATAGACAGTCTAAAATACGATATAAAAATAAAAATTTCTATGATATAAAAATTTCGTTTGATTCAAAGTTTCTTTAAAAAACACTGACCAGCGTAGCGGGCGAAGGCTGCTAGTAATACCACTAAAATAAAAAGACAATATCCCCTAAACTTATATCACATTGTTTAATCAAACAAAATTTTTAGCTCGCTGTGATTTCATTATCACGAGTTATAAAAGTTCAAATTTATGAACTCTTATATTCAACTTTTTATAAAACTTGGTGGGGGGGGGGGAGGGGTGAATTAAGAAAAATAAAAAAAGGCCCGAATAATGTTGAACTTATACCATTTGGCAGGCCCACAACAATTAGAATCCGACTTATAAGGTAGCGAGCAACGAAATAACAAGGAACCGAAATGCCTTAGGACCGAAATGGCAAGGGACCAAAGTTGCTGGGGACTGAAATGGCCACGGATCGAATTGTCTCGGGACCGAAATGTCTTGGGACCGAAATGTCTCGGAACCTAAATGGCCTGGGACCGAAATGTCGTGTACCCTTGCAAACACCCTTATCCCCTTTATTATTATGTAATGAAATTCTTTTGTCTGGCCCTCTAAATGAATAATAATAATTCTTTTCATTGTATACTTAATAAAATGCATATTTTAATGTACTTTGTAGATGCGTATAAATTTGAATATGTTTGACAGGGTGTAACATGTTTAAAATTCATTTCAAAGGATTTTCCCCCATAAGCCGTAATGTAATGGAAAACTTTTGGCTGTCCCTGTAAATAAACTATTCATGGTAGATCCTTCATTTTCAATAGGATTCGTGCTAGGGTAAATTTCAATAACGTCTACAAATTTCATGACAATCCGAGTATACTTAAGAGAGTTAGAGAAATACAGTGTCTCGCATAAGTGATGGGACACTTGCGCTTTACAAAAGGAAACTAATCAAATCCTTCTATAGTAAAAAAAAAAACTAACTTTAAAAGGAATGACTCCTGGAATGATGCTGATGTGTAAGATTTCCGGAACTAACGAATCCGGGTTGTCCACTCCTTCCATGAGTCGAATAGACCAATCAGGAAAGGGCTCCGTCTATGCATCGCCGTATGGGTTACCCTAAAGAGAGGAAAAACTACCATCGCCAACAATCGCCAAGTTTGTCGCCAACTTGGCGATATATTGCCAAATTTGGCGACCAAAATTAGTTGTCAAAAGTGCCGCCAACTTGGCTATAACTGTAATATTTCGACAAATTTTTAATTTCTTTACAACACCAGTCGTTTCATACATCATTTGAGAGGTTTGCAACTGCTTATTCATATAATGGATATCTTGTGTGTTATTCCCCATTCTGTTCCCCAGGGGGGACACATTTTTAATTTCTTTACAACAACAGTCGTGTTACACAAGATTTGAAAGGTCTGCAACTGCTTATTCATATTATGGATGTCTTGTGTGTCACCCCCACACTCTGCTCTCCCCAGGGGGGGGGGGGTCACATTTTTAATTTCTTTACAACACCAATTGTGTAACACATCATTTGAAAGGTCTGCAACTGCTTATTCATATTATGGATGTGTTGTGTGTCATCCCCCACTCTGCCCCCCAGGGGGGCACATTTTTAATTTCTTTACAACACCAATTGTGTGACACATCATTTGAGAGGTCTGCAACTGCTTATTCATATTATGGATATCTTGTGTGTAACCCCCCCCCCCTCTGCCCTCAGAGGGGGCGCATTTTGTAATTTCTTTACAACACCAATTGTGTGACACATCATTTGAAAGGTCTGCAGCTGCTTATTCATATTATGGATGTCTTTTGTGTCGCCTTCCACTCTGCCCCCCAGGGGGGCACATTTTAAATTTCTTTAAAACACCAGTCGTGTGACACATTATTTGAAAAGTCTGCAACTGCTTATTCATACCATGGGGTATTGGCGAGTGCAGCAAGCAGGGGTAGCCAATAATTTGGAATCGCGAAGCGATTACGCGGGGGGTTGGCGAGCATAGCGAGCAAAGGGGCGGGGCCGCCTAGTAAAAAAAAAAAAAAAAAAAAAAAAAAAAAAAACATGTACACATTTTTTTGTGGGTGTGTTTCATACTTAAATTTAGTAAAGATTATTACATAACATACATTTTGTCAAAATATTAAAATATTAATTTAATAAAAATACAAATGTTTAGAACGCAGCAAAAAATAGCTCACATAAGTGATGGGACACCATTATATATGCAACAAAAATCGTCTGAAATAAGCAATAAAAATATTTTTTGGGGTTTTATTTTTACTTAAAAGCAATTGGCAATAATTTATAAAATCGTCTGCAGTATTTCTCTCCAGTTTGTTTTGGGATTTTTGTGTTTTTTAGCTCTGTGTAGCCATGAATGCTAAACGAAAAGAAACTTCGCCTGAAATTCGAAAATTAGTTATTAATTTGCATATTGAACGTGGAAAATCTATTAGAAAAACTGCTGAAACAGTTAACTTGAGTCGTTCAACAGTTTTCAATATCATTAAACGATATAAAAAGAATCATATGATTCAGGATAAAAGAAGACCTGGCCGATCATCAAAGCTATCCAATGGAATAAAGCGAATTATCGTTCGAAATATTAAAAAAAATCCAAGAAATAGTGCTTCAAAAGTTGCTGCTGATTTACAAGCATTATATGGAATAATTGTCAATCCTGAGACTATTAGAAGGGTAATTCGATCTGCTGGATATCAATGGTAGAGTAGCCAGGAAAAAATTCTTCGTAAGTGAAAAGAATAGAAAACTCAGACTAGCTTTCGCAAAATCCAACATAAATAAGAATTCTGATTACTGGAATAAAGTTATATTTGCTGATGAGAGTAAATTTAATATATTTGGTTCTGACGGTGTGGAGAAAACCCAGGGAAGAATTTCGCAAACAGAACTTGGTACCAACAGTAAAACATGGTGGTGGAGGAGGTTTTATGGTATGGGGGTGTATGTCGTCCGCTGGAGTTGGTAATCTTGTTTTTATTGACAGTATAATGGATCAATACAAGTATATTGATATTTTAAAGCAAAATTTGAAATCTTCAGCACGAAAATTGAACCTTCATAACGATTTTAAATTCTACCAGGACAATGACCCCAAGCACACTGCTCTGAACGTTAGACTCTGGCTGCTATATGACTGTCCTGAAATAATAAAAACACCACCACAATCTCCAGACTTAAATCCCATAGAGAATATTTGGCAAGAATTGGAATCAAGAATTCGCAAACACACCATTTCTTCAAAACAACAACTAAAATCGGTGCTTCAAGAAGAATGGGGTAAAATCACTCCAGAAATCACAAAAAAATTAGTCGAATCCATCCCAAAAAGATTAAATCGTGTTTTAAAAGTAAAAGGAAATCCAACAAAATATTAAAACCTTTTAAAAAGTAAAATTTTTGGATAAATATTTGATGGAAAAGTAAGTGTCCCATCACTTATGTGAGCCATTTTTTGCTCCGTTCTGAACAATTGTATTTTTACTAAATTAATATTTTAATATTTTGACAAAATGTATGTTATGTAATAATTGTTACTAACTTTAAATATGAAACACACCCAAAAAATTTTTGCACATGTTTGTTTATTTATTTTATTGCAGTTTCTTTTTATAAAGCACAAGTGTCCCATTAATTTTTGTGAGACACTGTATATCTCTGTTCTCGACTGACAGGAAAAATTTCTTTTTCTCTGCATGTCATTTAGAAACGAATCTTTTTATAATTATGAATTTCTGCATCATTACTATTCTTGTTAGAGAATGCAAACATAATTTTGAGAAAATAAAACAAAATTTCCATGTATTATAATCGCGTTGTGTAGTTAAACAAACATTATTAGTGAAAATCTCATTCCTAATTATACGATTATTATCGGGAATAAAAGAAAAAAAAAAGAAAAAGAAAGAAAGACTAATTTACATTACAAGGTGGGTAAATCCATCGGAATGCTGCAAGAGATTTTATGCAAGTTTGCTTATGATCATGGCAATATTTTATTGTTCACAAATTACCTTTTTTGAGTTGGAAATAATGAAAAGCAAATATATTACTCAGTAATGTGCCGCATGATTGTGAAATGATATGTTCACCAGAGTCGTCCTTAGTGAAAGCGAGGACGATTGTAAGAAGAATATGCGAGTTCCTTCTCTTCCAAACTAACGTTTTTTAATTGTAGACATTTCGTGATTAAATAAAGTGCAGTTAATTATTTAGAAATTCTAGTAGATATTTTGAATGAAACAAACCCACAAATAATGACATGTCATATGCATTTCTGCATCCAGGATAACTCTTTTTTTAAGGGTGTTCTTAAATCAAAAAGGACAACTATGTGACATATGCTTTAGTTTACTTTTGTTCGGAAATGCATGAAAATAGCAGGTGTTGTTATTCAGAAACTGTCTAATTGCACTTAGTTTTCTGTTTTCTGTGTTTTTTAACGCAATAGATTTTTTATAACAAGCCTTTAAATTTGACGTTTTTGAGCACATTTCCCGACGAAAGCAGAAAAACCTGTCGAAAAGCGGAAAAGGAGAAAAACGGATGATCACGGGATCGAAATAGCTTAGAACTGGATAGATAATTTAATTATCATAAAATGGAAAAATTAAGTTCGATTCGAAATTGCTTCTAGTCAGGCATTCCAATTTTATAACTTTCTGTTAAAAAATGAATTTGTAAATGTGCCAAAACGTTTTGCGCTTGTTGAGTGGAGCAGTTGAGAACACCCTTAAGGGATGGAGGATATAGACAATATTCTTCCTTTTGGTTCGAGGCTACAAAAATTCGTCTGCTTGGGAATAACGTTTGAAAGCGCGGCATTGAAAATCATTGTGGTTAGAAAGTTTATGCTTATATTTTATTTTTATATGAAGTTTTAAACTTTTTCAGGGACAGGTTTGAGCTATACATGAATTTTTTCTCTATTTTAAAACAATTACATGCACATTTTTCATTTTATTTATAAAATAAACTTTTTAAACTTTAATTAATAAGTATATATGGATTTTAATTTATACTTAGATAAAAACTGATCGAAAATAATTCATAGAGAATAAATCTTGCAGTATTTTACGCATGCATTTATCTGTATTTACGCTTCATTAAATGGCGATATAAAGAAACAAACGCGCTAGCAGCCGCTATTTTTAACCACGTGATTCCCACTGTGACGTCATCAGAATACTGTCCATACACGCATTTTAGTTAGAGGTACTGTCTTGGTTGGTTGGTTGGTTGGCAGGCGGCTTGAGACTTATACTTCGCCATAGGCGGCTTTGTCTAGACTATTCGACAGAGGTACAGTCGTTGAAATAAAAATTAAAATAAACACCCCCAACTAACTATGTAAAAAAAATATTATAGGAGAAAGTTACTGGTACCAAACGATTGGAAATAAAGTATACTTTTAAATGATGTATATAAAATTTACTTGGGGGGGGGGGAGCATCTACGTATTAAAACAAAACTTAACTTTTTTTTTTCTTTTCAATAGCAGTACCCAATTCTGACATCTTAAGGGTGTATTCGAAAAAACGCTTTTCTACCTTCAACAGCTCGAAATTTTCTGATACAATTTCAGACACATTTTTAAAAGTAGAAACATAACACTTGCTGAGGTCATTTTTGAAGAGACGTATAAGGTGCCGTATGATGTCATTTTACGCTCAATTCATTATAATTTGATTTATAAATAACTATCTTCTCAGTAATGACCCCTTTTTTCGTTTACAGATCTCCCGCTTCGGAAAAATCGGTTCAAAATGCCGTTTTTGATTGCTTTTTTTGCAATATTTTCTACATTTATGAAAGAATTGACAATCACGGCACCTTGTGTACTTTCTAAATAAGACAATCAGCCAATTTGATGCATATGAGAGCAAAAATGAATTTAAAAATAAATCGGAAAATAAGCAGTTTAGATGGAAATACACCCCTAAATGAACTCTATCCCCTTCAATTAGCCTAAAACAAATTTTCTAGCAGTTCGTACTATAAGTTTTAGAGAAATTAATCGTTTTAAAAAGAGCATATTTTAAGGGCTGTATCCAAATTGAAGTTCGAAACTCGATTGTTGACCGAGAGGAGCCCGCTTCTTGATCAAATCACCTTAATCTCTTTTCAAGTCGTCATTGAAGACTGCTAAATAATAAGATAGCATTAGAAGTTTCAAAATATCCAGTTACTTCTATCGTTGTTGCTCCCTTAAACCATCATTTTACCGTTTTCTAAGCCTAATTTGAAAACTATTTGAAAGAAACTAGGCGTTGGCGAAGGGGAGGAGGAACCGTAATACTTACCCATCATGGATATGCATAATATAAAATATGAAAAAAAAAAGCATGTAAACTATTTATAAAATGCATCGCATTTTCAAAATAAAATTTAAAGGCATATTTAAATAATTTTAATATACATTGTAATGCTCTATTAAAGAATTGCTAATGAACCAATTTCGACAAATTATATAAAACGCCAAAATACTCAAGTAGTACCAAGTTGCGCAAAAGAAACATCCTTATAACTTCAAAAATAATAATCATATTAACTAATAATTGACTGCATCGGATTAAGCGTCTCATTTCCAATTAAAATATATCTCTGAATTGAAGTTTGAATGAAATACAGGGTCATAAAAAATCGAAGAATGTGGGAAACAGGATTACACATATCTCGACAACTAATAATCCGATCGACTTCGTTCTTTATTCAAAATTTTTGTTATTTTATTGCCTTTTCCGTCCACTTCTTAAAACATTTCGAAAATTTTTATATACCTTTCACTAGTACGAATATTTTGAGAGTCCGAAAAAATGGTTCCGGATAATCGAGGTTATTGATATTATATAGGCTTCGTCCCATTCTGACATACTAAGTACATACAAAGTTTCAAGTCTCTATCTCAATTTTTTCGGGAGATAGAGCGTTTACAGACAGGCGGACGGCAATTTTTTTTTCTTCCAAAAATATGTTTTTCGGAATCTCCAGTATCTGAAACGTGTAAATCCGTCAAGAAAAAAATTTTCCGATTTTCAAAACGATTGCAATACTTATACTACGTATGATGGGTAAGTAAAATTTGAATTTTTGGATTTTCATAAAGCAGGGCTGTTGCAAATCACGTGTGAATCAACCCGAAGGCGCCGTGCAGTCGCCAAAGGGAAAGCCACCTGTGGCGCAATGTTTTTGTTTAAAAAGGTAGAAGTTGTTCGAATTCTCGATGCGAGGAAGAATATTTTACTTCCCCGTAAAAAATATGTATCTTTTTTTATGTAAATAGTATATGTTAGTGTCTGTTCAACTATATGTGTGTGTGGTGTGAAATAAAAGAAAAAATGTCAAGTGGATCGATTATTATTTAAAGAAAAAACACGAACTTATATAACTCGAGTCTTCTAGGATTAAAAACTGTTCTCTAGAAATGAGCAGTGTCAATAAGGACTTAATAAATCTAAATCCATCAAAAAAGTTTGCTAAATTTTGCTAACTTGTAGTTTGCAATTCATAATTGCGTATTATAATTATGTTTAAACTACGTATTTCATGTATTATAAAATTGATATATGTTGCCGAGGTTTACTGTAAATTATTTCATGCACGAAATAAATATCATGTACAGAGACAGAAAAGATTTCAGATAGTGTATTCTATCCGAAGTATTGTATATTAATGATGATGGCAAAAAATGCATTTTTTTTAAATTATGATATGCGCTTTTAAGTTTCAATATATTTATGCATATTATATGTGTGTATGAATGCTGTAGTTGATATACAGGACTACACAAAAATTAATTCGTAAGGTTTATTGAGTGTGAGCGTAAATAGCTTAAAGATGTTTTTAAATGAGTTTTTCATTTTTTCACTGAACTGCATTTAGTTTACTAAGAAATATTGTGGAATATAGGTAAAATGATATACAGGGACACGCAAAGATTAGATACACGGCCGTCTGGGTATGATCATTTCTGGAAATGTGATTTTAGTAGTACTAAGAGTGTTTTAATTTAAATTAAATTTTAGCTAAATAATGGCATGTAATAAAGATACCAGGAAAATTACAGGATTGAACAGAAGTATTTAAGTGTATTCCCATCTGCTGAAGTAAAAAATTTCAACCTTTATGCGTTTTGTTGCTAAACTTAACATATCAGCCTACAGATAAATACAGGGCTGTTCAAAAGAAATGGAAAACTTATTTGGCTATTGACGGTAACTGCTGAAATCAGTTTTTCAGATATTTTGTCTCTTTTCTAAAACGTATACTTAGTTATCATATTTACGATATTTCCCTAAATATAGTTAAATTTTGTTAAAGATTTCAGAAAGTGTTGGAAAGTATTTTTTAATCTATGCATAACTTATGATTTTTCTTTCTTGTTTTGTAATTGAGATATATTTAATTTTTTATATATATATAAATCTATGTATAGAATTAACTTTTATAATTGAAATGAAAAAAACTTCTTTAAACACCATAAAATAAGTTAACTGCGCAAGGCCTTTCGAAAGAACTTAGTCTTTCTTCGTCAGGCGCAAAAAATTTATACATTAACTTTTATAGTCCAAGTTATAATTATTAAAAATTTTATACATTAACTTTTATAGTCCAAGAGCCTACCGCACAAATTCCTAAGTCATCGAGCACAAGTCCTTTATTTTATGGAAGAGTAATAATAGGGGAATCTAATGAATATAAGGGAGGCGAAAAAAATTTTTTCCGAGCACCTTCGTCGTTCCAAGCCCAAGCTCGCACTCTGATTGGTTGTTGCTCTCGGCACTGTTTTCATGTAACTTGGCGATAATCATACTTGGCGTAGCGATAAATGCTTCCTTCCGTCGAGTTTGATTTCCTTCCGAACCGAGTACAAAGTAACTTTTCTCTTGCAGCATTGGATTGGATGGAACGTGTCTTACTGAAAGCTGTACTCTTTAAAAGTTTTTACACACAAGAACACAAGACCACGAGGATAAGAATGAAGGAAGAAGAAGAATGAGTAGGTTAGGTTTTAGGTTTACTCGTTCACTTACGAGCGAAATATTTTTCACCAAGTATGGTTATCGCCAAGTTACGTGAAAACAGTGCCGAGAGCAACAACCAATCAGAGTGCGAACTTGGGCTTGGAGCGACGAAGGTGCTCGGAAAAAAAAATTACGCATAAGGGAGGGGGACTATAATGATCCATGTCTGCCAGAAACGAAGTGGCGCATAAGTCAAAAATTAATACCACTAATGGTTGATTCGTAGGCTTAGCGTTATGTTTTCCTGCACCCAGTTTTCCATGTTTTCATACTTTTGATTGTACCGCAAACACATTGCTAAGCCTACGAGTCAACCACTAGTGGTATTAATTTTTGGCTTATGCACCACTTCGCTTCCGGCAGACATGGATCATTAGATTCCCATATTACTACTCTTCCATAAAATAAAGGAATTTTTCTTGTGCTCCATGACTTAGGGTTTTGTGCGGTCGGCTCTTGGACTATTAGGTTATTTGTTACTTATTTTAAATAAAAGTATATAAAGATGTAATTAAATGTAATGTTACGTGTAGCTAAAAATTTATATGCAGTCTTGAGTAACATACATTCGAAAATATTAAAAAAAAGAGCAAAAATATTAATCTCTCTATTCTAAAAAAGTAAGTAACGCTGTCATCGCCGCTGACAATGAATTTTTTGTGAACGGAGGTATTTCTTGTTAATATTAAAAGAGCTATTGCATACAAAAACATGAAAATTGGTGGTATTAAAGAGAAATGTTTTGATAAACACGATGATGTAGACAGCTTTTAAATCGAATAATTATCATAAGAGATATTTAATTGTAAAGTTGATCGAAATCGTTCCATTAAAAATGTTTTATAAGAGCAAAAACTATACATAGGAATTTCATTATTTTTGGATCATTTTATGCTTTAAAAGTTCCCGGTGTGCAAACTGCATTTATTTTTTTAATTTGACTCATGTATTTATTTCCATTTTAAATTCAAATTTCCAGTATTTCGAGAGATATTTTTTACATATTTTAGAAAAGAAAATTATTTTAAGTTGTTGCCAACTATTTAAACAGCGCAAAGAATAAAAGTTCCTTCAAATTATAAATTTATTTACACGTGACGATTATAAATAGAAAAAAACTTTCAAATTAAAATTAAATGTACATTAGTTATTAAAAGCAGGGAAAATTTGAAAATTACGGATAATATTTACAATATAATATAATTGCATAAAAATATATTTACTTGTGAATTTTAGAAGAGAAAGAAAATTGTAACATAATAAGTCGTAAATGGTGAAAAATTACGCCAGGTTAAAATAAATAAATAAAAATAAGACACTGCAAATAATAGCCTTTGCTTTCTAATTATAAAAATATGAGTCGGAACTCGTCGAATTCGATGAATGAAGATGCATAAAAAAACTGATAGATTGAAGTTAAGAAAACATATTTGCAATAAATAATCAATTTATTAGCTGGACTAACTCAAAAAAACAAATACTATTTTAAACAAACTCAGAACTAGACTAGAAACTTAAGAGCTCTAATTTAAATTTTCCCAAATTACAGGAAAATCAAACATTACATCTGTAAGTAAATAATAACATGCAATTCAGATAATAAATTATGAAGTTATCAAATGAGACTTTTGCTCTGGTAACCGCAATAAAAAATCAACGAAAACTGCACCACTATGACCGAAAAAATTAGCTGATTTTTAGAGGCGGGCCGGGGGTTGACGAACATAACTTGTAGGGGTCAGAGCCCCCTAGTATTTAAAAGAATAGTAAAGATTTTTAAAAATTCTTTTTTTTTTAAATTTAAGTAAATATGCAATTAAATTTTTGATTTTAAATATACTTAAAAAAAATTGAAATGCAGTGAGTTTGTCATTTGAACTCTAGTTTTAATAATAATCTATATAATAAAGGCCAAACGTATCTGTGCGTAACGCATACGTCATGTTTTGAATGGCTACACTTTCCGATGAAATTTCGGTTTTGTAATTTTCGCTATTGTAAATTTTTAAACTTCTAGACATTGCACGTTTTCAATCTTTATACCATCGTTTAGAGAAAAAAATGCACTTTTAAATGCCGTTTGTTAGAAAACTGTATCTCAATTTGTTTTTGAGATATTAAATTTTTGTAGTTTTTTGTTCAATTTCTCTAATGGTGGCAACTTGAGTATCGCATTTATGTGGGAAAAAGAGAAAAAAATAGCCATAGAGTAAATAAGAAAAAAAAATAGAGATGCAGTTTAGTGGCTGGAAGTGACGTCAAAAATGTAACTCTAAAATTCGCTGCATTGCATCAAACTCAACGGCATGCTTTCACAAAAAAGAAAAACTTTTAGCGATGCAATTTTAATTCATAATACAATAAAATGTTTTTTTATAATGCTAAAATGTATTCAGATCTTTTTCATTTAAAGAAAAAATGATGTTAAAAAATTCGGTGTCTGTTCCATGTAATTGTTTTGTTTTGGCCGAATGAGAGACTTATATTGGAAGACTAACGCCAATCAAACCGTTTTAATCGCACACTGCACCTCCATCTATCTCTTTTCTCTATGGAAAATAACAGATCACTGTATATTTTAGTTGTCATTTTTTCATAGAAACTGAAAAAATTAGTAATTAAAAACCTGTTATGTCAATATATCGTCGGCTATAAAACTCGGTGAATGTTGTTGGTTTTATTTCGTTTTTATCTATGAATTTAGTGACTTTTAGTACGTTGTAAACTTACTTTACAAAAGATACATCAATTAACCTTTACAAAAATGTATTTTAAAGAATATCTGGATGTCCTATTTTCTTAGTTGTTTTTAAAAACTAAGAATGCAGTTTTATTCTTTGACGAAATCTTTGGCTAATAACTGCTATCTTGCGTCTAATACGCAGGGCAGTAGTGAACAATAGGGAGGGCTCAAGAGAATGTAGGGGGATCATAGTTTTTTTTTTTCTCTCTCTCTGACGCAGAAAGATAAATTAGTGCATATTCATATTGTAGGTACTCTGTTTCTTATTAAACTGTTAAAATAACTTCATTTTATGCTTAGAAAAGTATATAATGATGAAGTTTTGAGTGTATAACTGGTGCAAAATAGACCATCATGTTAGCTTCATATGTACAAATAGGATGAGGGAGTGTTGAAACACTTATTTTAGATACAATTTAGTAACTCTGCAAAACTGTGAAAAGGTTTCGAAACTAAATTATATTTTTAAACAATATTTCATTTGAATTTTCGGAACAGAAATTCATTGAGTGACCTTGGAATCTTTTCCAGGAGGGGGGGGGGGGGGCTCAAAATATTTTAGAGGGGGCTGAGCCGCCCATAGCGCCCCCTTAGCTACGGCCCCGCTAATACGGAAGTACCGATAATTTTTAAAGCTGTATATGATTACATAAATAATATGTTTCATATAACATTGCTATTTGGAATTAGTTGGCAGTTTAAAAAGCCTATTACGCAGAAAAAATTTATTAGACTTTCCAGTTTTAAATTTTAAAAAAGTTTTTCACCTTTACTTTGTAACCCGGGAACCCTGGGTTCGGTGTACTAGTAATAATAATAATAATAATAATAACAATAAATGTTGAAAGGTAAACTGTTTCCCTAAAATTCAATATAGTTTAATTTATAAACGTCCGACGTCGATCTTAAAAATCCCAAAAGTGAGTATAAATATTTAATATTTTGTGTAATAAATTGCTGTGGTTAATGCATAACTTCACGATTTATCTTTTAATTTGAATATGAAACATAAGTAAATTTTTGCACTGAACATTTAACCTATATTTTCAAGATCAAGGTTACAATAAATTCGCCTAGAACAATCAACTTCTTTTCCTAGAAATTAAGTTAAATTCCTTCCACGTAATCCAACTTCCTATGAAGCAGACGACAACAAATACATGGATGTAATTTTAAAGGTTGAACATAGAAGTATCCTAGTAACGGAAAAAAACATTGGTAGAATGATAAAATTTCTGCGAGTCGTAATGTTATTACATGAAATTAAAAATTACTCCCAATCTATCTGGGAAGTCAAAGAGTTTTGTTTTCTTATGTTTTATATATTTCATGTATTAGAATTAAGATATTTTTTAGAAAAAAATGTTATATCTTAGTCTAAAAAACAGAGATCAAATTAATAAGAAAAAATAACATGAAAAAAAAAATGTACGGTCGGAAGGGGGCATACAATAGATAGCCTAATCGCAGGATAAAGCTAATTTGCACTAAAATTTCTAGAATAGAATTTTATACATTATTTATAATTAAATTTTCTGGAATATAGTTTTATATCTCTAACTTTGAAAATCCACAGATATTTATTTTTTTCCTAAACGATTCGTTGTACTGAATTTATTTTAATATTTCAAATACAAATTTTCATGATATAGGTACATATAATGTTCGGGAAATGTATGTATATTCAAGAACGCATTTTAGAGATTTCAGTAATGCAATAAAAACTTTTAAAATAATCTTTTTTACATTTATATTTATTAGCGAAAGAAATGGTAGTTATTTGTAAATCTAATCAAATCAAATCACATACAATCTAATTTTACAAGTATACAAGGATATATTTGTTGTAACTAGATTACTAGGCAACTAGATTACCAACGAAAGAGAAAAATCATGCGTTACAATCAGATTATGAAACACTTCCAATAAACTAGCGAAACTTACCCATTTGATAATGTGAAAGAAATTACCTAAATAATCAATTAAGAAAATAAATAGAACTTTCAAAATTTAATTTCAGTGATAATGTTTCTAGTTCATTGTTCGTAAGAAATTCTAACTCTTGTACAACCATCTATATGATATATAGATCTGTATATACACTGCTCAAAACAATTAAAGGATATTTGAAGTTTTATATAAAATAAAGATATAAACGAAATTTTTTTGCCGAAAATAGAAGAAGAGAATCACAAATGCAAAATTTTCTGATTTTCAAACTGATTGGTATGCAACTGGTATGCAAATTTTGAGTTCGACGTCAAAAACGTCGCTTCAGCGGCAGCGAATGAAATTTGACTTTCAACTGGATAAAAGAGAATGAAGACAAGGATGATCGGCATTCAATGATTGCTTTGTTTCGATGAGTACGATGTCTCAGCGAAGTCATTTGACAGATTCAGAAGCTTGGCGAATTGTTGGTAGGTTAGAAGGGGCCAAACTCAAGCCGAAGTAGCGCAAGCCATTGGAGTGTCATAAGGTGTCATTTCCAGGATCTGGAACTGCTTTTTGGAGAGTAGATGTGCAGGCCGAAGACCAGGGCAAGGTCGTAGTCGGGCAACAACGCCCAATGAAGATCGGTATTTAGCGTTAGCGGCTCGGAGACACCGAAACATGAACGCTACTCTTCTCCAACAACACCTTCGCTCGTCTACAGGCACCCCGATTTCAACTCAGACTGTCCGAAACCGGCTCCATGCTGTAGGTCTGTATGCTGGCCGACCAGTGGTATGTGTTAGATTAACATCAAGGCATCGTCGCGACCGCAGGGAGTGGGCAACCGAGCATGTCAACTGGAGGAGAAATGAATGGAGCAATATTCTATTTTCTGACGAGTCCCGTTTTTCTGTGCATCCGGATAATAGGTGTATTTTCATCTGGAGGGACCGTGGCAGTAGGAATAATCCTGCGTTCGTGCACGAAAGTGTCAGATTTGGCTGTGGAGGAGTGTTGGTGTATGGTGGCATTTCCATTGACGGGCGCACTGACCTCTACATCATTCGAGATGGAGTTCTGACTGGTCGCCGATATAAGGATGAGATCCTCAGACCTATTGTAGTCCCTTACGCTGCAGCAATCGGAGATAACTTCATTTTAATGGACGATAACTGCAGGCCACATTTTGCAAACCTGGTGGAGGATTTCCTTTTCGAGGAAGGAATCGTTCGAATGGAATGGCCAGCGTGTTCTCCAGACATTAATCCAATCGAGCACGTTTGGAACGCTCTAGGAAGACGAGTTTCTGGCCGCCAACAACCCCCACAAACTCTCCAAGAACTGGAAAAAGCTCTTCTGGAAGAGTGGGGCAGAATACCCCAACTCGTCATTAATAGCCTCATTGAGTCCATGCCTCAAAGGTGTTCAACGTTGCTGGCCGCCCGTGGAAACCATACCCCCTACTGAAAATGATTTTCTTTGAAGAAAACACCTTTTCTTATTATTTTTTTCTCATATGCACAAATTGTGTTTTTTTCCTTTTGTACACAAATGCGCAATAAAATGCATTTTTTTCTGCCAAACATGTGTAATTTATTCTCATATAACCTACTATGTCTGTCGACCATGTATCAATCAGCTAAAAAGTTTCCCAGATACAAAATCCACCTAAAACTGCAATATCCTTTAATTGTTTTGAGCAGTGTATCTGTATATACCGGGTGTCCTAAAAAGGACTGACGGAAGTTAAAATTCAATAACTTTCAAATTGTGGTGATTTTAGTTTAAATTACAAACAATAGATGGAGCTGAGAGCGATAAACTCTGTGGTGACGGAAAGTACTGATACGAATTAAGGAGATTTAGGTATGGAGTGGGCCTTATTCGAAAATGCACTTTTGCTTTTTACCGTCCGATTCTGAACTCAATCCATATAATTTCGATATTGTTGTCATCAGTGCAGCGACAGAGAAAAATATTGCTTCCTTGGAAACGACTTCTTTGAAATCGAAATTCATTATATCGAAGTTCAAAGTATCGTCTTTTATAATAGTTTTAGATTTTAAGAAGGTTAATATCTTTTAAAACTGAATATCTTCTTAATCATTCAAATTTAACCTTTTTAAGGCTTTCCAAAATAGTTGAAAAGTGTTTATTCCCTCGGTTTGCATAATCCTTCTGTCTGTCTGACCGTTTGGCCATGCTCTAACTTGCATAAATACATTTCGGATTGCCATGTAATTGATATACTTTATTAAGATTATGATATATATTCATGATCGGTTGTGTATTAAAAAAGATGTGACTTCAGTGAAGGACACTACAAAGTGCTTATTATAGAACAGGGAGTGCAACATTCATCGTTCATTTCCGAGCGCACACAAAACTATTCGGTTACAGTATTGTCTAGATCACAATATTGATACAGTATTGTCTAGGGTACAGTATTGTCTAGAATACAATAGGTTCTGAAAGGGAGTTTTCAATTACAGTCCGTTTTTTAAATCTTACTAATTTTGTATCCAATTCTTAGTACATAAAAATTCTGTACTAGATCATATACATTGTAAAATAAAAGATTTTGAATACATTTCCTATTAGTGGTGGATTGGAGAGCAGTTTTCAATTTTGGTATGTGTTCCGTAAATAAACTAAATTTTAGCACATTGTGTAGTACACTTCAAGTCTACAACAAATGTACGACTAAGTTATCACTATTATATTAATTATACTAAATTATCACTTTAAGACAGTTCTGTGGATATAGTGCTGTAAGCGAAATATTTTGAGTGCCCCTATAAAAGAACGATAAATATTATGCACATCATATTGTGTTATAAATATCTAGGAGGAAACCTCAGTACGTTATATCAAGTTCATTATATTTGACATAGTATAACTTAAAATACTCTGCAAACCGTTTTTCTCTGTAGAACTTTATGTAACCGATTTTTTTTCCCCCGGATCCTTGTATACGAATAATAAATGACTTACATTCTATATTATATATTGGGCCACACTAAAGTATTTCATTACATAATGATATAGGGTGAAACATTGTTTGACGTGCGTTTTAATTATATTAAATTCCTTAATATTTTCTGAAATTGATATGCATTTGCTGTTTGTTGGTTTATTACAAGTTACCTTCTGTATAACAGAAAGCAAATAGTATTTACAGGGACATATAAAGGATTTCGGATATTGTACAGTATCCGAAGTACTGTATACTGTTACACCGAAATCTGAATATTTAGAAATTTCTTTATAACGCGAACGCACCTCATTTGCTAACCTTGGCATGCAGTTTCCGACTAGTTTTCAGTGCTATCCTATTTACAACACACTTTGTATATTAAAAAATTCAGTATAATATACTTCCTTTCTATTAAAGTTATTACCATCCACGAAACTTGGATTCGTGCAAAACACCCTGTATTTTTGATTTAATGCGTGGTTTGCAACCCCATGTTCCATGGTAATTATTTTTCGTCTGGATGGGTACTAAAAACAATTAGTGGTGTCGTTGGATGGGTGTAGTGGATGGGTGTAAAAACAATTTAGACTCACCCTGTATATATATATATATATATAATTGTGTGTTGGTAGTCCTAAATTCATGTTATTTAACTTTTTTATGGCTACTACGAAGATGAAACCACAAACTTCATTTGTAGTATCTGCTTTGGTTTTACAAACTTCCATCATATCGTATTTTTTACTTCATATTTATAATTAACAATCAAATTGTTAACAGTCCGAGTGCTACGCGACAAAAATAAGGTAAAAACTGCAAATCGTGATAAGAATACCGCCTGGTGAGTATGTACTTTATGATAATACAATGGATATTACAGGGGGAGGCATCTCGTAAAATCTTCGGAATTCACGATGGCGACTGTTATTCAAAATGAATTTTTTTGAATTTTCTTAATATGCGTAATATAAATGTGCATTTCATGTTGATTTCGATATTTTTTAAGTCAAATTTTCGTTTTTAACACTTTTCAATATTATTTAAAAGAGTGTATGAATACAGCTTATCTGCCTTTCCTTCCATGCTGTAGCTCGCTTAATTTTACTCAGATTGCCATGCAAATTTTATATGTTTTATGAAGTTTATAATAACATGTTAGGAGTAAAAAATAAAGTATATAGCTCTTACAGTCCATTTACAGGGCGCTAAAAGAATGACGTTACAATATTGTGCATGTGGCGAAATAGTTTGCAATGTGTTTTAATGATGTTATACTCTTTAAAACACATTCAAATTGATGTACATCAATGTTAATACAATGGATATTAGAGGAGGAGGCATCTCGTAAAGTCGTTGGAATTAAAGATGGCGGCTGTTATTCAAAATGACGTCCTTTTCTGAATTTTCTTAATATGCATAATATCAATGTGCATTTCATGTCAATTTCGACATTTTTAAAGTCAAATTTTCGTTATTAACACTTACCAACATTATTTAAAAGAGTGTATGAATACAGTTTATCTGTCTGTTTGTCTGTCTGTCCGCCTGTCCTTCCATGCCCTAGCTCGCTTAAATTTACTCAGATTGTCATGTAAATTTTATATGTTTTATGAAGTTTATAATATAATATCATGTTAGGAGTAAAAAATAAAGAGTGTAGCTTTTATAGTCCTTTTACAGGGCGCTAAAAGAATGACATTACAATGCGGCGAAATCATTTGCAATGTGTTTTAATGATGTGTTGTAATAAGATGTCTTAATGTAGTAATCATTAAATGTGTTTGAAGTTTGTTGAGGCTTTAAAATGTTAGCAAAAACTGGCCCATCATATATTAAAGCATCACATTTTCCTTGAAAAACTTTGCCATTTTCCTCAGTAGTTTCCTCTAAAATATGTGCGAAATCACTCTTATGGCTAGGTCTAAATTCCTCGTTACTAGAAAATGCAGATGGAAATGGTTGATTTTCATTTTTGAAAAAAATTTGCATGTCTAACTGACGATTCTGTGTAACTATTAAAAGCCTGGAAAACAACTGGACGTCTGTTCTTAAAACCTTAAATTGCTGCATTTTTATTGTTTATGATTTTCGCCGGAGTACTAAACGCAGGAATTTTGTTCTTTTTCAAAGGTTGAAATATTGATGAAATTTCTTTTAATAGGCGTCCCTTAATGAAACTGTGGAATTGGTCAATACCAGTTAACTTGTAACGTTACATGCATGCTGAGTGTCATTTGTAACGTTTGGTTGGTAGTGGTGGAGGTTAAATGTAGACATACTCAGTAATTAAGATAAAACAACAAAGTTTATTAAAATGATGAGGGCTGAAGGGAAGTGGAGCAAGTCTTAATTTTACACAACTGAGAATACTATGAAAAGGCTAAACACATACTCACAAGCTTCGGCCTAGCTCAATCGTGGCACCTTCTAATACTTCTCCCTATCTCTTGGCTGAGCTGCTAGATAAAGCTTAATTAGACAGCCCGTGGCTGTATGTATTTCTTTATTCACAAATAATCAAAATGAAACTACTATAAAGTTTCTTACCCCGGCCAACTCTCAAGTCAACTATCAAAACTCCTTTACACTTCACTGGAGGCTTGCTGCTACTTTTCAATTTGCTAGCACTTCGCTGAACAATAATCCACTTCGCTATCTAATACCAGAGATCCTCGCTCGCTGGCTACCGCCACAGATGCTCACTCACTGGCTAGTGCCAGAGACACACACTCGCTGGCTAGTGCCAGAGACACCCCCATTCACTCAAACCCAAGCTTTTATATGCTGCAAACTGAGATACTTCACATTAACATATTACTAATAACCGCGAGCAAACTGCAGAACCCGAAAGAGCACACACACTCTAGAAAGTTAAAGTAAAAGAGAGGATAGATGTCGCTTTTACGCTTACACTTGTTAAATTATTGACGTCACGATCTCAGAAATACTAGAGTGCCTTTATGCAAAGGTCACTCCCTCACAAACTCAGCTGAATAAATCGATGCATTAATATCCTTATTAACAATAAATCTGCTTTCGATGACAAGCAAGTCTTCACCATCTTCTAAAAACGGGTTCCCTAATTCTTTTACTGCGCTATAGAGTGCTTGAACCTTAGCCGAAAATTTAATTTGAAATGAGTGATATTGTTCATGATGGTATCGATTTCTTTCTTTTAGTCCGGGAGCCGACCGTCGATTTTCCTATGTATCGAGTACAAGGACCGGACATACTTCAAAATATAGGTCTCAATGTGCACATTAAGAATTTCACTGGCTGCCAGGTCCTATCCTGCCGGAACCCAAGGCAGCCGCACTTTTATGACGTCAATTTTGAATGTTTACCTATGTATCGAGTACAAGGACCAGACATACATCAAAACGTAGGTCTCAATGTGCACATTAAGAATATAACTGACTGCTACAAACATCAAAATGTAGATTTCAATGTGCACATTAAGAATATCACTGGCTGCCAGGTCCTATCCTGCCGGAACCCGGTGCCAGCCACAATTTTATGACGTCAATTTTGAGTATTTGCCTATGTATCGAGTACAAGGACCGGACATACATCAAAACGTAGGTCTCAGTGTGCACATTAAGAATATAACTGACTGCTACATACATCAAAATGTAGATTTCAATGTGCACATTAAGAATATCACTGGTGGCCAGGTTCTATCCTGCCGGAACCAGGTGGCAGCCGCACATTTATGACGTCAATTTTGAGTGTTTGCCTATGTATCGAATACAAGGACCAGATATACATGAAAATGTAGGTTTCAATGTGCACACAAAGAATATCACTGGCTGCTAGGTCCTATCCTGCCGGAACCCGGTGGCAGCCGCACTTTTATGACGTCAATTTTGAGTGTTTACCTATATATCGAGTACAAGGACCAAACATGCATCACACAAATTTGACGTCATAAATGTGCGGCTGCCACCGGGTTCCGGCAGGATAGGACCTGACAGCCAGTGATATTCTTAATGTGCACATTGAGACCTACATTTTGATGTATGTCCGGTCCTTGTACTCGATAGGCAAACACTTAAAATTGACGTCATAAATGTACGGCTGCCACCGGGTTCCGGCAGGATAGGACCTGGCAGCCAGTGATATTCTTAATGTGCACATTGAGACCTACATTTTGATGTATGTGGCAGCCATTGATATTCTTAATGTGCACATTGAAACCTACATTTTGATGTATGTCCGTTCCTTGTACTCGATACATAGGCAAATACTCAAAATTGACGTCATAAAAATGCGGCTGCCACCGGGTTCCTGCAGGATAGGACCTGGCAGCCAGTGATATTCTTAATGTGCACATTGAAATCTACATTTTGATGTATGTAGCAGCCAGTGATATTCTTAATGTGCACATTGAGACCTACGTTTTGATGTATGTCTGGTCCTTGTACTCGATACATTAGGTAAACACTCAAAATTGACGTCATAAAAGTGGGTTCCGGCAGGATAGGATACGGCAGCCAATAAAATTCTTAGTGTGCACATTGAGACCTACATTTTGATATATGTCCGGTCCTTGTACTCGATACATAGGAAAATCGACGGTGGGCTCCCGGACTATTTGGATTTTACTTGAATGTTAGACTCAAACTCTTGTATGAAATTACATATTTCTGGTCCAATTATCATCGAACGTGTAAGTGCCGATGGATCCTACAATAACCCTACTGCACCTCTTTCTCCTTTGACAATAGTTTAGTTTTGTTCGTGCACTTGATCTATGCCCATAGTTGAGAAGAGTTTGTTTGATTTTCTTATCACTTAATGTCCCGATGAAAATGCACGGTGTACGTCTGGTAGTTTAATTTCTGCATCAAACAGATCTTTCAGATGGATTGGTAAATGTGGATAATTATGGTGATCAAGTAGAAATTAGTCTGCGAGAAGAGTCAGGAACCGCAACAAAAAGAAAGGAAAATAAATTAAAATTGAAATTTTAGATCGCTTTTGATTCATCTCATTTTAGTTGGAGATTGCGGTTATAGACAGCACTATAAACGTATTATTTTTTAAAAGCTTGTAAATGAGCTATATGAAGGAATTATAAATTAATGAATTGTAAATGAAGCATAAATTCTACGCTCGCCATGTTGTACAGCATCTTCTGCAAGTATCTTCTGCTGCATTTTAGTGATGTGTATTAATTTCAATATGTTTCAAACAGTTTAACACACAAAAAAGTATTTTCATCAATAGACCAAAATGTAAGGGAATTGTTTTGAGTGTGCCTGTAAACGAACAATAAATGCTGCACTCTACATTTTCGATGTAGAACATTTTGCAGTATACTACTTCATTAAAATACATATAGAGATAACACATATATAAATTACACGGAAATCCGAGTGAATTTAACCAAAAAAGAGCAGGGCCAGACTGATGGCTAGACAATTCATAAATACTTTGAGTGCCATGTAAATGGACTATAAAAGCTATACACTTTACTTTTTATTCCGAACATGTTATTATAAACTTCATATAACATAAAATTTACATGGCAATCTGAGTACATTTGAGCGAGCTAAAGCATGGAAGGACAAGCGGACAGACAGACACACAGACAGATAAACCGAATTCATACACTCTTTTAAATAATGTTGGAAAGTGTCAGAAACGAAAATTTGACTTTAAAAACATCGAAATCGACGTGAAATGCACATTTAAATTACGCATATTAAGAAAATTCAGTAAATGATGCCATTTTGAATAACAGCCCCATCTCGAATTCCGACGACTTTACGAGATGCCTCCCTCTCTAATATCCATTGAATTATCATAAAGTACATACTCACCAAGCGATATATTCTTATCACGATTTGCAGTTTTCTGATGAGTAGCACCCGGACTATAAAGGGGACACAGTGCTTTAAAATTAATTAAAATATCAATTTTTTTTTCTTATATTAACCGAAATATTTGGATTAGCCGATTATATATTAATTGTAGATATTTTGACACCTCATTTTTACCCATACGACTATTGTATCGCGAGATATTGTAATTTTTTAAAATAGATCCTGCGCAATTATCCATACAAATGAAAACTTTAAACCGATTTTTCTCCCTGCTTATATTTTTACAACTTGCTTGTTCGAAAAATACTAAGGCTTTTTTGCTAATTTACAAAGAGGTTTCAAAAATTTTTTTACTTATTATCTATAGTGTATTTAATATTTTTGTGTATGAATTGAACATTTAAGTTTATAGTTATTTTTAAAAAGATCTTTAAATTGAGAGTTTGTTGAACTTTCTTCATTTTTTAATAGACACGAGAGAAGCAAATAATCATATTAAAAGTAAAATCTCATACAGCTAAAAATTCATGCATAGTTTTATACAGTATATTCCAATGTATGTGGAAAAAAAATCGAAGCAAAAATATTCATATTTATAAAGTAGCAGAAATTTTTAAAATGTTAAAAAGTAAAAAAAAAAAAATAAATTTTAGTAAAATAGGCTATTCAACAAGAATTTGTTTTAATTATTTTAATTAATTTTTAGTATTAAGTATTGTGTTACCACATATATTACAATATTTTTCAAAATTGAAGTGATGATTTCAAAGGTACTATGTGTCCCCTTTAGGGGATCAATTATTTATACTTTCACAATCTTTGTGATAATTTGTAATTGTTATTAGGGGTTTTATACATATACACATACATATGTATATATATATAAACTCAGAGTTCTCGCTGTCGCTCGCCATTGCGCCAAATCGCGATTAAATTCTTCATTTGGCGAGTAAACAAGCGATTAGATTCGCCAAATTGCTAGTTCTCAATTTTTGTTTTTTCTTTCTTTTCTTTTTTCGTTTTCCATACATATGCATATATACATATTTTTAATATATACATATTTTAAGCATATTTGTAGCGATTTTGTTAGCCAAATTACTAACGTTGGTCAAATGTCAGTGAGAACACTGTATAAACTGTTCAACTCGAGTAAAAAACGCTACAGACTATTTTTACTAAACGGGATTAAACTATACACCACTTTAAAAATTTATAAAACAAAAATTACAATCTCAAGCAAAAAAAAATGAGACCTTTAATGCAGTAACAGTTAGCATAATATATCATCGCATTCTTTTTGGTATGGAATGCTAAATTTTTAAAATTCCCTTCACACAACACAGAAACATTAATACGACAACGGTTTCAAAATAATACTGTCAAATTTAAAACGTAGATTAAAATTCTTGACTAGTATTTATTTCTGAAAAGATATAATTTTCATAAAACATCTGGTTTAGCGCTATTGTCGAAAACCTTGAAAGCATGATTGCGCATTTCGACTGAAAGATGAAACAGCTTTTTACTATTTTTCTTAGAAATACAAGTAATTAAACTATACATTTCTATGGATTATTATGTAACGCATTGCATGTTGTTAAGGGTTTAGTAAGTCCGTGCCGTCTCGTATCTAGTAATTATACTATGACAACAGTTTTGATCTTTAGTTTGCGTGATCATTAATGTTTACTCTTTCTTTTCTTTTTTAGGTACATTCGTAATTATGTAAATGTCGTTTCACCCGTTCATCCGTCTGTCTGCCCCTATGTAACAGTTTCCACCAGTGGATGAGAGGTTCTGCTTTCGAACGGGTTGACGGGAGGTACTGGGTTCGAACCCAATCGCTCCCGTCGGCCTTACCGTTCGGAATTTTCGTAGTTTTCTTCGAACCTTGGGAAACCTTGCGTAAATACGGGTTAGGTTCCAGTAGAAAGATACCCACGAAGGGCACTCCCCGTGGGAAGGGTCCTATATCCCTTGAGTAGATAATCGACCGTCACGAAATAAACCAAATCAAACCGTATATAACGGAGCAAAAACTACCCAACCAAGTTCTTTGAAATTAAAAATATATAATTGTTGCATAATTTTGTCGAGTCATTTGAAATTTTATAAAAATCGGTATATAGTTTAATTACAGGGACAATCAAAAGTATTCCATTACATTATGGCAAATGAGAAACATTAGTTTGAAGTGCATTTTAATGATGTTACACTCTTTCGAACATAATAAAATTGATATGAATCTATGAAGTATGCACTAAAGTATACAATGTGTGGCACAAGGAATGTTTGTTATTTATTTACAGGTCACACAAAAGCATTCCATTGCATAATGATATAGGGGGAAACATTGTTTGGGGCTCGTTTTAATTATGTTAAACTATTTCATATTTTACGAAATTGACATGCGTTGCTGAGGTTTACTACAAGTTACTTCCTGTATAACAGAAAACACATAGTATTTACAGAGAGGCACATAAGATTTCGGCTACTATACTATATCCGAAGTACTGCATACTATTGCACCAAGATCTAAATATTTTTAAAACTTCGTTATAGTACGAACACACCTCATTTGTTACGCTTGACGTGCAATTTTCGACTTGTTTAACTTTGGAAAATGATAATATGGAATATGAAAGATAAAAATGGGAACCTGGAAGAGGAATTGTTCAGAGTAAATGTGCTGTTGTAAATATCGTGATAAGTTTTTTTCAAAACATTAGAATTTTGAAGAGATTTTCATTTTAGACAGTGAATCATCATTGTTCTGATTAGTGTTTTACAGTTTATTGAATAGCCTACTAAAAAAAAAAAAAAAAAAAAAAAAAAAAAAAAAAAAAAAAATCAATGCATAATTTTTTTACGTAAAGAAAAAAATACACTAAATGCGATTTAGAAGTGCTTTTGTGTTAGGGCCCCTTCTCTGTTCTAGTATTTTATCCACTTGTCTAATTTAACTTTATGAATTAAAAATTTGGAATATTAGCGGTACATTTTGAGGTTGGAATGAGAACTGATTAGAGTAGGTCTGCTGTCGTAAAAATCGTGATACGTTTTCTCGAAATATCATAACTTTAAAGTGCTTTTATTTTTAGTTAAGGCTGTTGTCAACTACTCTGTTCAACAAGCTCAAAATGTTTTGACACATTTACAAATTCATTTTTCAATGGAAAGATATAAAATTATCTATGAAAGCGATTAGGACTAGAAGTGTGTCTTCCATTCTTTTTTATAAATGAATCACCCATTGAATTATAAGTGATATTGATCACGTGACAAAGACATTTTTCACCCTACCTTGAGTGGTTATTCTTCCTTCGCGTGGAAATTCGGTTCAAAGCGCTCACTTTGACAATATTTTATTTACCTTTGTAAAAAAAAAAAATCCGGAAAAAAAACAGTTCAGTTAGATAGTTTCTGAACAACAACACTTGCTAGTTTCATGCATTTACGAGCAAAAATATGTTAAAATTTATGTCATAAAGTTGCCCTTTTTGATTTGAGAACAACCTAAACGACTCATTGTTATTCAGGCTATACTCAAGTTATTACATAGCATAATTTAAAAAAATAATTAATTCCCTTCACACAAACGAAAAAAAAAAAAAAAAAAAATACCAAGCAAAACATAGTAACTTAGGCAAGGACCGACTCTATAGGTTTAGGCAGACTAAGTACGATTCACTAGTACTTTTGCGCCAAGGACACTTCTTTATGATTCTAATGAAGTATAAAAATTTCCAATTATTTTTCGTAGATAAAGAATGCAAAGGAACACGATATACTTTTGAACGACTCCTATATGAGACAATACAATCTCATTTGTAGCGATAATTTAACATAGAAAGGTCGAAAATTTTATTCAAGTTTTATAGAAATATTTTGTACCAGGATTTTTATTTTAAACTGTCTATGTTTAACTTATTTATTTAAGGGAAGACAAGAATAGGTGTAATTCTATGAGAACACTTTTAAGAAACACAAATAATTAAGCTATACATTTATATGAGTTACTATGTAATGGCATATAGATATGGTCAAGATTGCATATGGTCAAGATTTCTAGCAAACCAATACTATCCCGTACCATAGTAATTGAATTAACTAGGGAACTGCAAGAAGGGTAAGGCACCGATTTCGACAAAAGTGATATCACTGGAAAGATCTCATCATAAAAAACTCAATGGGCCTACCCGTCGGAAATGAGGCGTTTTCGAGATATCCGGCAGTTTTTGTCACGCAGCTACTGCAGCTAATTGCTGAGGAACAGCAAAAAATTTAGTCTCGCTTTTTGACGAAAGTGGTATCGTTGGATCATCGTGAGGGATAAGAAACTCAACGGAATTACCGGTCGAAAATGAGCCGTTTTCGAGATATCCGATAATTTATGCATGTAGCTAGTGCGCACTTACTTGGGAATCGCAAAAATGTAGTCTCAGTTTTGACGCAAGTGGTATCGTTGGAAAGATATGTATGCTAGTCGTATGCTAGTCCTACATGTTTTTTATTCCAAATGACGAGATCTTTCCCAAGATGTCACTTTCATCAAAATCGAGATTAATTTTTTTTTCAGTTCGCTAATAAATGTGCACTAATTGTGTGAAATAAATTGTCAGACATTTTGAAAACGGACCATTTCTGAGAGATAGTTCCATTGACTTTTTTACTCCTTACGATGAAATCTTTCCAACGATACTACTTTCGTCAATATCGAGATTAAAATTTTTTGCGATTCCCCAGTAAGTGTGCATTAGCTACGTAACATAAATTGTCGGATACCTCGAAAACGACTCATTTCCGACTGGTAATTCCTTTGAAGTTTTTTACTGCTTACGATGATATCTTTCTAACGATAGCACTTTCCTCGAAATCGGTGACTTGCACTTCTTGCAGTTTCCTAAGTAAGTAAGACATCAGATTTTGAGCTTTGTATTGCGAGTCTATCAATGTTTAATTTGACTTTTTCTCTTTTTTTTAAAGAAATATCAGTGCCGAATACCGGAAGGGACATTTCGCAGTTGAATGTGAAATTATTCAGAGTAAATGTTCTAGTATAAAAATCGTGCTGTGTATTCTTAAAATATACGAACTTTAAGGAGCTTTTTCTGTTTAAACAAGAGATCACCGTTATTAAGATTAATTTTGTTACATTATTCTCAATGTGTTGGAAAGTGTTTCATAATATATGCTTAATGCAAGTATTTCTTTCTAATTTAAAGCATGATTGCGTGTTACCATTGAAAGACATAGCAAACTTGTACTATTTTCCTAAGAAATACAAATAATTAAGATATACATTTCTAAGAATTATTATGCAATGTAGTGGCGTGTCGTCAAGGGTTCTACCAAATCCATAATATCTTCGTACCATAGTAATTATACTAAGACATCAAATTTTGAGCTTTATATTGCGTGACTATGAATGTTTAATGTGACTTTTACTTTTCTTTTTCAGGAAATAACAGTACCGAATACCGGAAGAAACATTTCGGAATTGAAAACGAAATTGTTCGGAGTTTATGTACTACGGTAAAAATCGTATTAAGTATTCTTAAAACATCAGAACTTCAAAGGGCTTTTTCTGTTTAAACAAGAAATCATCATTATTAAGGTTATTATACAATTCATTGCCTGCTCAGAAACCAGAATGTGTTGTTTCTATTGCATTATGGAAATGTTGTATAGAAAAAAAGCATCTAATAGCTAACAATTCTTGCTTATGTGTGTAATAATCATTTTTATAATAAAATTATTGCAAAAAATATTATCCCAGAATTAAGTGCCTACTTACCTTCGAAAGGGATTTTTTTTTTTATCTTTGAAAAATTACATACTTATGTGCATTATGTTACAGAATATAACTACAAAACTGGGAATAATATCTAAAATTATGTATATTTTTAAATATTTTGATTTTTAGGCTCGAAACATGCATAAAAATTGATATAAAATGGAACTTTTGCTAAACATCAAAACTCATATTTAAATGAAGATATTTTTATTCTATAAATCTTATTATGATTAATGAAACTGTCTTGAGGTAGGAGAAAGTGGAGTATGTTTAGACATGGTCAGTGTTCTCGCTGACATTTGACCAACATTAATAATTTGGCTAATTAAAAAAAAAAAAAAAATAATAATAATAAAAAACATTCGCCAAATGAAAAAAACTTAGCAAAACAGATTTGCTGAGTAAAAAAAAAAAAAAAAAATTAATCCTTTAGTGCACCCCCTTTTTTTAGGTGCGTTCGAAATTATGTAAATACGTAGCACCTACTGTTGTCGCTCAGTCCGTCCGTCTGTCTGTCTGTCCGCATATAACAACGCAAAAACTACCCAACGGAATCGTTTGAAATTTCAAATACATAATTATTACATAATTTTGTCGAGTCATTTCAAATTTTATCAAAATCGGATGGATAGATCAATTACAGGGACAATCAAAAGTTTTCCGTTACATTACGGTCAATGGAGAAAAAAGTTTCAAATGCATTTTAATCGTTTGAAATTTAAAACGTATATTTATTACATAATTTTGACGAGTCATTTCAAATGTTATGAAAATCGGATGCACAGATCAATTACAGGGACAATCAAAAGTATTCCGTTACATTACGGTCAATGGGGAAAAAGTTTCAAATGCATTTTAATCGTTTAAAACGTATAATTATTACATAATTTTGTCGAGTCATTTCAAATTTTATGAAAATCGGATGGATAGATCAATTACAGGGACAATCAAAAGAATTCCGTTACATTACGGTCAATGGGGAAAAAAGTTTCAAATGCATTTTAATCGTTTGAAATTTAAAACGTATAATTATTACATAATTTTGACGAGTCATTTCAAATGTTATGAAAATCGGATGAATAGATCAATTACAGGGACAATCAAAAGTACTCCGTTACATTACGATCAATGGGGAAAAAGTTTCAAATGCATTTTAATGGTGTTACATTCATTCGAACATAACAGAATTGACATGAATCTATAAAGTATGTACTAAAATATACATTCTGTACAATCTGTGATGCAAAGAATATTTATTATTAAATTACAGGGCCACACAAATGTATTCCACTAAATAATGTTATACGGGGAAACATTTTTGGGGCGGGTTTTAATTATATTAAACTACTTCACATTTTATGAATAAGATATACTTAACGAAGTATAATAAAAATTACTCCCTGCATATTTACAGGAACAAAAAAAATTTCGACCCCTATACTGTATCCAAAGTACGCTTTACTATATCAGCAAGATCTGAATATTTTAAAACTTCGTTATCGTACGAACGCACCCCATTTGCTACGCTTCACGTGCAATTTCCAACTTGTTTCAATATGCTCTAAAATAACCTATGTTTTTATAACTGTGACGACGATTGTTATTAATCTAATTTCATCTATCCTCTACAAATATAAAAAATATGTATCTATTGAAAATACGTATACATGCATATGTATGAAAAACGAAAAAGAAAAGAAAGAAAAAGCAAAAATTGAGCAATAGCAATTTGGCGAATCGAATCACTTGTTTACTCGCCAAATCAAGAATTTAATCGCAATTTGGCGCAATGGTAAGCGACAGCGAGAACGCTGGACATGGCCCATTTTGGGACAGCTTAATTTTCAGGCTTTATTTTGCAGTTAAAAATTAGCACACATAAGTGCCTATATATGATACTACAATTTACTCTCTCATGTCTTTTGGAATCGCCGGTGTTTGCTGGCAACAAATAATACTATTATTTTTGTTTTGAATGAGGTTGAGTAATATTAATAATGTGTGTTTTGAAGGGTAAATTTTTCATTAAAAAAAGGAAATAATACTTCTAGTGGGAGTATATTGCGATGAAAACACGCGGATTTATTGTTATTTTAATGGTAAAAAATAGACTGTAATGCGAAAATTAACAGTGTAAATATTTTTATTACTTAATGCGCGAGATATGGCAGGTTGGGACACTCAGTTGCGGAAGACATTCCAAAAATGACAAAAACAGCAAATACAACTTACAGAAGGGAAAAAAATTCACAACACGTTAGGATTTTTATCAAGCAGTGAGGATGAGGCAGTTGCACTAGCGAAATTGGTGAAAATTACCCCTGGAGGAAAAATGATATAAATGATTTGTGTGATGGCAGTAGCGATAAATTTATAACTAGTGATAATTTTCATATAGTTGCAAACTAGCTCAAGATAGGTCTAGTAACTTACAGACAAACTCTTTGTGGGATAGTGTGCATTGGTAAAGTTTGCAGGAAATCAAAGCTTTTGTTGCGTTTGTAGAGCATGTTCAAAATATTGAAGACAGCAGCAAGTACCGTAAAATGGGGTGAATAGGAACAGCGGGGTGAATAGGAACGAAACTTCCCGGTCATACAAATAAATTCATTATAAATGTATGTGATGATATTTTTAGTTGCCATTTTTTTTATAAGAAGGTAATAACATTAAGTGTTGGGAAATACAGATTTGCCATGTTGGCACCATTACTGTGGTACATAAAAAAACTTCAAGAGGATCCTCAAAAACCTCATTCTTTTCAACGTCTTCAAAACTTTGTATGTAACTACAGCATTTTTCGTATTCTAAACTTAAGAAAGGTGATTTTTAATTAATGATATACCTGTAAACGATATGCTGTATTAAATTCTACTTATTTCTAAACTACATAATGAAAAAATGAAAAATGGCTTGTAACATCAGAAGTTTAAATTTTAGGGGGAAAATCGGAACACGTTTTCTCTCATGGTTTATTTTTCTATACAGTAATAATTTCATGTAATGTATGAAAATATATGTGTGAATATCTATTGTAACAATATTTTGTTTGTTCAAATTCCTTAAGGGGGCTCAGAAGTTGAAAACTTTCCAAAAAATCGATTTTTTAATGATATAATTTGATTATTCATTTAATTCTTAACTCAATGCAAAAAACCGCATAAAAATATTTGCATTTTTAACGGAGTTATAAGCATTTATGTATCAACCCTTTCATAGCCGCATCCATATAATTTCAACTTTAATGGGGATGAGGGCATATTAGTAGATCTTATTAATACATGCAGCGATTGGGGCTACTCAATAGATTCACTTACTTAATGACTACTAGTGAAAGATAACACACAACAGGGCTGAATTTGTATTAAATTCTACTTCTGCAATTTGAATATAATTTCTTAAAATAAATTTTAATTTTTCTTGATTTCAAAGTTGTTATCTAATTTTTAAAAAGTCATATCTTTACTTGTATATAAAATAAAGGCTTGATTTCACAGTTCACTGCGTGTTCCTATTCCTCCCTTATCATTATTACCTGTTTTTATTTACCCTATAAAAGTTTGAAACAGTATAAATACAGATCATAACATTCATCCCTATCCGATTCACCCCTATCTGCGGGGTGAATCGGAACACCATTAAAAAAATAAATAATATATATATAAACAGTAAAAATGTTTCGCTTTTGCTTAAAAAGTAAACAAGAAAACAAGACCGACGTTTTTAGTAGAAAAATAAAAAAATCAATTGTTGCTTTTTTTTAACGTTAAAGTTGAAAAATGTTCCGATTCACCCCATTTTACGGTATGAGATATCCATTTTGAGAAGACCAAAATCAAGGGTGATCACTTAAAAAAAAAAAAAAAAAAATCCTGATAAGCATGATAGCTCATTTTTGTATTAAACAGATATTCTTTTAAAACTTGGCACTCCTAAAAAAAAAATAAGTCAAAGCTGTTTTTTATTATAATTTGAAGAACATCATTTTTTTTTCGCATCAAATACAAAATCTGTGAACGAAAACAGATGTTACAATTAAAACTATTAAAGTGTTTCAATGCTTAAAATATTTTATGTTCAGCTAAAGTTATATATAAATAAAGCTTTGTTCATCAATTAAATGTAAAATTTTATATGTATTTTTGCTTCAAACTAGCTCTCACCTTGTGGGGCAGGTTGGGACATTTTAAAGGTTTTTTTGTTTTTCACTCTTTTTCTATGTGGGATATTTGATTATTATGAAGTTTATTTGATGCAGAAGTGCTTAAACTTTATATAAAATAAGAATGACTGTTAGTAAAATTTAGAAAAATTATTTACTGAAAAACGTCCCCCTTCCCCTAGTGAAACATTTTCATAACTATAGCTTTGTTATATAAAAAAATTATAGAAAATAACGCTTTTACATGTACAGAAATAAGAAAAATATATGTTTATTCATAACTTGTATCAGCTATAAAATATGAAAAAAGTTAACTATCATAGTAGAGGCACATTATTTAAATAATCTCCTTTAATAGTACAAGAGCCGGCCGAACAAAACGCTATGTCATCGAGCACAAGAAAAAATCCTTTATTTTATTAAAGAGTAGTAATAATTTAATGATCCATGTCTGCAGAAAGTGAAGTGGTGCATAATCAAAAATTGATACCACCAGTGGTTGACTCGTAGATTTAACATTGTGTTTTCCTGCACCCATTTTTCCACGTTTTCTTAGTTTTGATTGTACGGCAAACACAATGCTAAACCTACGAGTCAACCACTGGTGGTATCAATTTTTGATTTATGCACCACTTCACCTCTGGCTAACATGTATCATTAGATTCCTCTATGACAACTCTTCCATAAAATGAAGGATTTTTTCTTGTGCTCGATGACACAGGGTTTTGTGCTGTCGGCTCTTGCACTATTAGAGTATTTTTGCAAAGTTTCATATAATTACAATGCTAATTTTTCAAGTTATAATGTTTCGCGTTAAAGGAAAATGTCAAAAATCTCATTTTGAGAAAAAGCAGAAAATACAATCAAAAATCAGGTTTTACCTATTAAATGACTAATATTAAAATTGTTGTTCATCAAATTTCTTAATAGATCAAAAGGGACAAATAATTGTGCTGTGCTTTTGAAGATTTTTCTCGTCTACCTGATAAAATCGAGGTAAGTCATTGTTCTTAATCAATATTGGTTGACTTACAATTACTCTAACTGGATATCAATAAGTTTTTAGTCCAATAAATTTTTTAGAACCTACAGGACCATGTTCACGATTAGCATACTTTTTGTGATATGATGTAGTTATGAATTTTTTTTAAAGTATTTTATTCCCCATTTGGTCGTATTAAGCCTGTTTAAAGCCTTAACTGCTTGTACAGATGAAATTTTATGTTTCCTCGAGAACTTTTGTACAGCATTAAAAGTAGCATATCTAAATGTTTTAAATTAAGTTAGCAATCACTATAATGAGGGACCCTTAGTCAATTTTGATCGATATTTGTTACAAAAATATAATGAAACCCCAACATTATGATTATTTAGAATGAATTTCGTTTAAAAAAATGTAGATTCAAAAAAGATTGGGGCGTGCCAGTATGTCCGGTGTACGCTACCGAAGGCAGCCGCTTCTTCAACTCTAGGTTCGTTTGGATAAATTGCCTTTTGAAAATATAAAATCATTGTGAACCTGAATTCAAATTGTGAAGCTGAAACAAAAGGGCCTCTGCCCTACAACATATATAAAAATAATCAAAATCTGTGATTATCAAAGTTGGCCCTCTTCTTGTTAGAATAATTTAGGAAGGGAAAAATCATCTCATCAGATTTTGGAGATTTTCCCCCCCGCTGAATGATAAATGACATCCTTTGTACTCAATAGCAATCGCTCCTTTAGCTCAGGCTGTTTAAAGTGTTCTTTCGCTGTCAAGGGGTCTCGCGTTCAAGCCCCAGGAGGGCTAAAAACACATTGTGTAAAAACTGAATGATACATAAGTTCAAATTTATTCGGAAAATTCAAGTTCTTTAATACTCACTGAAAATTGAGAGATTCACTAATTTTATAGACAAAATTATATTATTATCATTAAAAGTAAATTTACAGAGTTTTGTATATTTTTAATGATGTTATTTTACAGAGTCTATTCTTAATTTACCAAACACCTTCTCTGTTATTTAACAGAATCTCGGTTTTCTAATCTCTGTAATTTTACATAAGTTTTAAGATAATGCCCGTAGATTTTCTGTAATTTTACGGAACAAATTTAACAGTGTAATATTATTTGACTATGAATTAAAACAAGAAATTAAAGATAAATTAATAATTAATTGTCAAGTACGACTAATTAAACCTAACTAACATCTAATAAATAACATTTCCATGGATTCATTATGCAATGCGTTACACGTTGTCAAGAATCAATAAACTATATAGAAATAATAATGTCATTGTAACTGAGCTTTGTACTGCGTTGTACTTAACTCCTGTTATGTATATTTTTTCTTTAAATTTTGCGAATTGGAATACCGAATACGGAAGGAATATTTCGGAAGTTGAAAGTATAATTTATTACGTGCGCTGCAGTAAAAAACGTGATACGCTTTCTTAAAAATATTAGAACTTTTCGCTTTAAATAATGAATCATCGTTATTCAGCTTATTATTCAATGTATTGCTTAACCTACTTTATAAAAATCGATGCATGTTCTGTGCGTGTGGCGCGAAAATATTTTGCACCCAGATAAAAACATGATATTTCAGCCGAAAATTCTGTGAAATACTAATTTTTATTACACAAATTTCTCATATAAAATACTTATAAAGATTATTTTTTGTTTACTTCAAAATGCACTATATCTTTCTTGTAAAATATAACATTTGAAAAAAAAAAAAAAAGTAAATAAAAAATAATGTATTACACATATTGTAACACACATGGGCTAAATGTAATATAATGCACACGAGTTTTAAGCATATATATTTTTTCTTCTAATAAACAATAATTCAGTTATTTTATTAATTAAAAACACTAAAAATATTTAAAGAACTTTTACACATTTTCAAAGGAAAAAAAGAAAGAAAATCGCTGCAATTGCGTATTTTGAGCTATGGATCAAATTTGCTTACATATTACAGAAAATACTGATTAAAAATTATATTTGTAAAAAGAAACTTTTTACCCAGCACAGTAGAATTTTCAAAATTTGTCTTTTTCAAAGCTATCTTTCAATAAACAGTATCAAATAACACCATTATAGCATTAAATTAGAATTGTGTGCAAAAGTTTAGAAAGTTTTATCAAGTAAGAACTAAATGTTAAATAATAATAACGATAATACATTTTTTTTTTAATTCTAACTAATGAAAACAGATTAAAAATATTCTAACTATACATTTTAAATATGTTTAAATCTGCAAAAATTTTAAATTTTGAAGAATACGCCTTTTTAAAATAATGCTATGAATTTACTCACAATGCAGTAAAGAAATTATATAATTTCAACATCTTTCACCTTGAAAAAAAAAAATAATAATAAAATAAAATACTGCAAATGTTCTGTTAGAGTTTGGAGTAACCAAGAATGCATTTTTTGTTTACACTGCTAATTCTCAACATACAAAAATAAACACATTTTAGAACATTTTTTATCACCAAATTTACAGCACATTAAAGTGTTGTAAATTAGAAAACTTCACATACAAAACGTTTTTTATGGTGTGATTGTGTTTTTAATATCTTGCAAAAGTGTTGCTGTCTAGAAATGTGTTCCAAAAATTGTGTTGTTAATTGTGCTGAAATAGTGTTATAAACAACTTTGATAACAATATTTTCTCACAATAGTGTCGTGCTGCACATCCCTTTGTCACCCAAGTAAGAACATTTTGTAAAAATCACACAACTTAGAACACTATAAAACAACACAAACAATGTGAAACATTTTCAAAACACTTTCTACATGGTACTTTTAACATTATACAATTTTGAAAAGGAAATAAAAGACAATTTGATTTATAGAAAAAAAAATTGCAGAAGATTACTGGGTGAGTTGACTAATTTTGCCAACAAATATCAATTAACTGTATTTTTTGAAAATTTATGTAGTTTTTAACAACATTTTTTGCACAATCTTTTTCCTGGCGCAACACACTCGCAACATATTTGTAAGACAATGAAAAATGATTTTAGTTAGAGGTGTTAAGTATTCTGTTCTGTTGTAAACGGGATTCACGAATTTGTAGTGTAGATTTTAAAATCACTTACCGTAAAGTACCGAAAGTAACCCCCCCTCCTTCCGAATATAAGCCCCTTGAGATGTGAAAAATTTCACCTTTTTTGGAAAATTACCTTTTATAATTCCTTCCGTTCCGGTTTTTATTTCTGACGATTTCAATCCACTTGTTTTTCCTGGAAATAACTGGTTTTTGTTGCCATATCTCCTAAATGAATATATCTTATGCATTTTGTTGTTGTTTATGCAATTAATTCTTCTATCTTTACAAGAAAAAAGTATTGGATTAGTGAAAATTTTCGAATTCTGGTTTCCGACGGATTTACACGTTTAAGGGGCCAGAGATTCCAAAAAACATGTTTTTACAAAATGTTTGTATGTGAGTCTGTCAATTAGTCTGTCTGTATGTGACATAAATTTTATGGGCCCTTTATCTCAAGAACTAATGCACGGAATTTTACAAAACTTTAGATCCAGTTTAAACCTTAATATAAACTGGATCTGATTGGTCTTTTGTGTATATCGCCCGGAAAGTTGCGATTCCATGCTGCTTTTTTTTTTTTTACGATTTTCACAATATCTATATCTCAAGAACTAATGAATGCACTATCACAGAATCACATTTATAGAACTTTTTTTATGTACCCTTTTACATTTTTTTTAAATCGCTCTGTTGTTAACATCCGTTCCCTAAAAATAACAGCTATGTTAAATTTCAAATTTCTTGCCTTAACAGTTCTAAACAAATCGTAATTCCGGGAAGCGTTACTAAAACTTTTTTCCGCTCATTAAACACTTTTAAATTTCGAGCTTTTTAGAAATCGTTTCTAGTGATTCTTTTCATCCGAAAAATAAACAGAACACAAAATTTCAAATCCCACCAATATTACAGAAATCACAATTGTAGAACAATTTTTGCTTTTGTACTCCCATGGAAGTTGTCATGCCGAGATGGAATACGTCTATATCGAAATAAGGATTGTCGCCAGCACTTTGCTATTATTGTATTTGAAGATAGAAAACCAACGATTAGAAATTCACAAATAATGCATGAAAAGATAGTAAACAACCGTTTCGATTCTACTATCGAGATTTTACGTCGGTGCAAGATTCAGTGAGCTAGAAAAAGCAAAGCATAGCTTGGCTAGATCGCTGAGTCTTTCACTAATGAAGAATCTCGATAATAGATTCGAAACGGTTGTTTGCTATTTTTCATGCATTATTTGTGCATTTCTAATCGTTGGTTTTCTATCCTTATACATTTTTGCACAAAGACTTTATTTGCTATTTTAATTATATTTGAGATTGGTTCGGCAGTTCCGGCGATTATCTTTACAAATACAACAAGTTGGAAATTGCTCGTGAAGCGTAGCAAATGAGGTGCGTTCGTACGATAACGAAGTTTTAAAATATTCAGATCTTGATGATATAGTAGAGCGTACTTTGGATACAGTATAGTTGTCGAAATCTTTGTGTTCCTATAAATATGCAGAGAGTAATTTTATTCTACTTCATTAACGTATATCTTATTCATAAAATGTGAAGTAGTTTAATATAATCAAAATACCCCTCAAACAAAGTTTCCCCGTATAACATTGTTTAGTGGAATACATTTGTGTGGCCCTGTAATTTAATAATAAATATTCTTTGCATCACAGATTGTACAAAATGTATTTTTAGTACATATTTCATAGATTCATGTCAATTCTGTTATGTTCAAATGAGTATAACACCATCAAAATGCATTTGAAACTTTTTTCCCCATTGACCGTAATGTAACGGAATACTTTTGATTGCCCCTGTAATTGATCTATCCATCCGATTTTCATAAAATTTGAAATGACTCGACAAAATTATGTAATAAATATACGTTTTAAATTTCAAACGATTAAAATGCGTTTGAAACTTTTTTCCCCATTGACCGTAATGTAACGGAATCCTTTTGATTGTCCTTGTAATTGATCTATTCATCCGATTTTCATAAAATTTGAAATGACTCGACAAAATTATGTAATAATTATGTATTTTAAATTTCACACGATTCGGTTGGGTAGTTTTTGCGTTGTTATATGCGGACGGACAGACAGACAGACGGACAGACTGAGCGACAACAATAGGTGCTACGTATTTACATAATTACGAACGCACCTAAAAATGTTACCTCTCTATATTATCAATTTAGATTCTCAGGACTATATGTGATAAAAAGGCCATATCTACTATTGCGCTAATTCTACAAATTATTAGGGTTTTGTACTCAAAAAGTAGAAATGAACCATTGTAACTTTATTCGTATATTTGTCTGTACGTCTATCAGCCGCTCTTCTCGTGAACTATTGAAAGAGGAAAATTCAAATTTGGCAGAAGTAATAAAGGTTATCGACTAACATATTATGGAATATTAACCATTCACAAGTATATTCAAGAATAAAGAAGAAGGGGGAAGGGTAATTAATAAAAAAGGGTAAATAAAAATCCCTTTTTGCAAATCGTGTGAAATATCGTGCGAAAGCTAAAAAAACGCTTAACTAAAATAAAGTTTTTGTTTTAATTTCAGGTATTATAATTTCAGAGATACCGTTGAAAATGTAATTAAAAATGTATCTCTCTCCCTATATTTCCAATTCTGATGAAATTAAAATTAGCCAAAATTAAGTAATAGCAGTTTATTCAAACCTTATCGGAAAACTATAAAGTTTACCCTATACCCCCAAATTTTTGAGAAAATCGCATGTTTCTGTTACACACCAATTTCACTTTGCGGGCGTTCAGCCAGAAAATTGAAGGGGCGCTCTATCTAACTATTATCACGGAAGTATAATTGTTAATAATGATTTTCAGAAAAAGTTGTCGGTAATTAGCCGAGTTATTAATCTTCAAAGATCGGACGATTTAGCTACTTTAAGCTGTGTAGATTTTTACAAAGTCATATTATTTTTTAGCACCGTTTTCTTTGTAATATTACAGATACTAATTAATATATTTATTGTACGGAACACTCTGTATGCGAGTAATACTCGCATTTGACAGGTTAAATAATTTCCACAAACGAAAATTTGCTAATCAGATTTTCAGAAGTAAAACATGTGAATTTTCACATTATGAAAGGAAGTAGCAATGGATCCAAAACGGATGAGATAGATAATTCTATTTTGTGTTGCCCCAGTTTCTTCACTGAATGGAGTCCACATAGAGCAAATTGCTCGAGCTGCAAAAAGCTTTGTGTCTAATTACTAATCCGCTGACAGGCCCCTTGTAATGGTTAATTAAATTAATGAGTCTAACCTGAAATTAACCGGAAAGTTACAGACTGTTTGAATTCAGAATTAAAAAATACAAAAATAAAGCTTATTAAAAAAATGATAATAATAATTCTTCGGTCAAGGTTTCTTTTTTTTTTCTTTTTCACGATAGGGTTGGTTGCGTATTCATTGAGAACTACACGTATTAAATCACTGACCTTTATATAATTTCGTATGACTTCATTGCACGTAAACGTGATAAAGATGCAATAGCATGCCCAGTTATGCCAAGAGATTTGCTATCGTCTCTAGAGATGTATCGTCACGGGGTTTAAACAAGAAAGAAAAATCATGCGTGCGGCATTGATTATGAAACAGTTTCCAACACATTCAGAATATTATATCAAAACTTTTTTTTTTTTTTTTTTTTTTTTTTTTTTTTTTTTTTTTTTACTACGGTCGTTTGACAAATAAAGTATTCAACATATGACGTTTGAATGAACGATTTAGGAGATGCATAACGCATTTGAAAACCCGATTTCTGCTACTAACAAGAATAGCCATTAAATATTCTTTTTTTACAGCCCTGTATATTATTTATAGACATGTATGCAATGCATATTACATAATACGCTAAAAGTTGATGAAGTTAAACGCATAGCACAATCGAAAAATTCCATCAACAAAGAGATGCGATTGAGAATTTTTGTGCGCCCTGTATATGATCTATAGATTTTACATACACCAAGTAATGTATATTTAAAAAAAATAATTTAAAGACGCATATCACAACTGAAAACACAATTCCAGCAATTATTGTTCGTAAGCTTCAATAATTCAATTATTGCCATTTTTTTTTCTCCAGCCAAATTATTTTGTATATATCTGTAAATAAACGATAAGTTCTGTGCATAACGAATTCTATAGTAAGAACTTTGTTGTACCACTCAGTGATATTACATCAATTTCAATAAGTTTAATTCTTTCATGCATAAATTATTTTCAGTTATCACTTATTATTTTTCATTATTATGTTTTTTTTGTGATAAATGAGAACCATTATAAAATAATTTTATCATTGTGCCGCATGCTAGTTTTTTATTTGTTCACAAATCAGATCTCCATAAATGAATGATGTATTTTTGTTTTTTGTTTTATAAGTATATTTTTTCTGTCCTTACATGAGGCTCATACGAATGAAAGTATTAAAGTACATTAATATCATAAAATACACGGGAAACGTTTTTTTCCCCATAAACCGTAATGTAACGTAATTCTTTCCAGTGCCTTTGTAAATGAACCGAAAATGCTACACATTTTATTTTCAGTATTGAACATGCCATAGTAAGCCCCCAATAACATATATCCATTTCATGGTAATATGACTACATTTACGTGAGTTAGAATAAAGACAGACGTACAAACAGACAGACACGTCAAATTTATAAACACTTTTGAACTATGTTGGAAAGTATTTAAGCAGTATGCATAAGCAAATATTGCATTCTCTTGCTTCAAGCAGTTACCGATTTAAATTTTTAAATGTCAAGATTATAAGCTCAGCAGAAATAAGACAGAGTGTAATTTTTTACACAAAAGCAATGTTTCCTAATTGAAAATTTCTACACCAGACTATGGCCGGGATCCACATAGAATTTTCGTTGTTAATGAACAGATATCGACGAATCAGAATTCTATATTTTTTCAAACAGCGAAAAGTTTGCAAAAATATAGGCTTCTGATTGGTAAATCAAATTTCGCTAACAGCGAAAAGTTTATCAGGATTGCGGCTATTGTTTCTTTGAAATAGCTTGCGTAGATATCTTATTGAATTCTTCATAATCATTATGATTATTATATCTCAGCTGTCAATTCTTAATTCAAAGCTGCTGTAACATAATACATTGATTTAGATACTTTGGTAGTGAAAATGTGAATCAATAAGCATACACTGTAAAACATTTGACCCTTTTGCTGCATCGTCACTCCCCCACTTTTATAGAATATCTCTCTTTTGATCCATGAGAATACGCCATAATAGGGTGAAGTAATCGTTTTCTATAGATAATGTGCATGTTTGTAAACAAACTGGCTTTTAACAATTATGATTTGAACATACATCTGACTTGTGTGCTCGACATGTAAGTCTGCTTATAAGTCATCGTCAATATACAAGGACGAGATAGCACAATGAAATTTACATCACAAGATAAATACAACCAGGAGCTCCACACAAAGTGTGTGTGCAATGGGGCCAGCGGGAATCGAACCCATAACCTCCAGCGTAGCAGAGCGGCGTCTTAACCACTCGGCCACGGAGGCCCACTGGCTTTTTTCGCGACAGCTCAACTTATGGTTGGCAAAAATTCGAATTGAACTGCATTAGAAAATTCTAAACTAAATGTAATTTTCACGTCGATATAATAAATTTCATTTTATTGTATTATACGCAAGAAATAATACGTTATAAATTACTAACTCTCCAAGAATTATTATTATTGCCAACCACAAGTTGAGTACATCCTTTTTCGGATGCGTGACGTCACATTCGGGTGCCTCTAATTATCTATAAAAGCGGCGGAGTGACGATGCAGCAAAAGGATAAAATTTTTTACAGTGTAGGATTCAACATTTTAACACTCTTTAGTATTACACTGTAAAAAATTTCACCTTTTTGCTGCATCATCACTCCAACGCTTTTATAGGAAACGATTACTTCGCTGGAGTATTATTGCTGGAGTAACGATTATGGAGCATTCTCATTGGTCAAAACAGAGATATTCTATAAAAGCGATGGAGTGACCATGCAACAAAAGGGTCAAATTTTTTTACATTGTATTGAGATAACCAATTTTCACACTGTTTATTCCAGTCGCTAGTACACCATTAAAAATATGCAGCTGTTGCTATATCACCACTCCACCATTTTTATAAAAAATGGTTATTATATTATGAATCATTTTCATTGGTCAAAATAGAGATACTCTATAAAAGCAGTGGAGTGACTATGCAACTACAACTACAGATTCTTAAGAACCCACAATAGTCACAGAAAAAGTACGCAAAAAGACCCGGATGATTATGTAAAGTCTATGGGAGCGTTCTTTTCTAATATCTCGCTCAAATTTTAATGTTTTTACATGATTTTTTTTGCATAGACTAGCTTAGGACGATCTACAACCGGGCTAGTTTTTACTTTTTCGATTTTGCTCATATATTTTTTATATTATGATAGTTTCAATTTTAGAACCGGTTTATACCGGTTTTGAAAGTTAAAAGGTTTTTTTAAAAAAAATCTGAAACCAAAATCCAAAAAGTAAAAACTAGCCCGGTTGTAGATCGTCCTAAGCTAGCCTATGCAAAAAAAATCATGTAAAAACATTAAAATTTGAGCGAGATATTAGAAAAGAACGCTCCCATAGACTTTACATAATCATCCGGGTCTTTTTGCGTACTTTTTCTGTGACTATTGTGGGCTCTTAAGAGCCCACAATAGTCACAGAAAAAGTACACGGACAGCGTGCGCGGACAGCTGCGAACATCTTGGACACGCCCATTATTTCATGACAATGATATTTTTTGCAATTATCAGTCATGTTTTTCCATGACGATGATATTTGCATCATAGATATCGAAATTGTATTGACGGGGCCTCCGTGGTCGAATGGTTACACTGTTAAAAATTCAAAACTTTTGCTGCATCGTCACTCCAGCACTTTCACAGAATATTTCTATTTTGACCAATGAAAATGCTCCATAATATAGTGAAATAATCATTTTCTATAAAAGCGGTGCGTGACGATGCAGCAAAAGTTTCAAATTTTTAACAGTGTAAGGCACCGCGGCGCTAATCGTTTGAGATCATAGGAGGCTTGTAAATTCGATTCCTTCTGGTTCCGTTACATACTCTTTATGGAGCTGCTGGTTGTAATTCTCCAGTGCTGTAATTTCCTTGTGCTATGTCGTCCTTGTACATTGACGATGACTTACAAGGAAGGTCTCCATTGGGGGCATACTCAGAATTTTTTGAAAAAAATGCGAATTAAACTACTCATGTAGGTAATAAAGGATCAGTGAAAATTAGCGGCGGAATTACATTATTAGATACGTAAAAAAATAAAATAGTTTGGAATAATTGGCGTGAAAAGCTGAAAGCGACGCGGGATTTGGCGAGCAGTGCATTTCCTCGCCAAAAGCAGACGATTTTAACGAATCTGAAAATTGATTTTAATTTACTTCACTGTTAAAAATCTGCAGCATTTACTGCAACGTCACTCCACTACTTTTATAGAATATCTCTCTTCTGACCAATGAGAATGCTCCATAGCACAGTGAATTGATAATGTCATACACTGTTAAAAATCTACTGCATTTTGTTGCAACGCACTCCACCGCTTGTATATAATATCTCTATTCCAACCAATGAGAAAGCTCCATTTCACGGCCAAGTAACCGTTTTCTATACAAGCAAGGGAGTGCGTTGCAACAAAATGCAGCAGATTTTTAACAGTGTATTTTTCAATTTGGAACAATTTTAATCAATTTAAATTGTGTTTTAAATGATAAAATATATTAATTTCATTTTGTTATAAGTACATATAAACCTATATGACAAAATTACACTTAAAGTAAAGTAAAAATGCAAAACTAAAATTACTTAAACTAAACTTATTTAAATAAATTGAACATAGAAAGTTTTTTCTTTAAAAAGTATTCGAAGCGTAAAAACATATTTTTCAAAATTTCGTTTTTTCGCCAACCGGAGATAAATCGCCAAAGAAACGAAATTTTTATTATTTTTTTACGGACGTTATAAGGCGTTTCCGCCGAAATTTTTTTTATAAACGTATATAACTATAGGAGAAGAACATTCGGTAATTTTTTCAGATTTTTCTAAGTATGCCCGTATGGAGACCTTCCTTCCAGCACAACTTACCGGTTACTTACTGATTGCAGACAAGTACGAAATGAAAATCAAGGCGAAGTGCGACGTCAGCTACAATTCAATAGGATAGTTTTCATTGGTGTCACAATTCGCTTTTGTACTGCCCTATAATCGGTCGGTTACATTGGTTACTTTGGTAAGTTGCGCTGAACACGCCCTTATAAGTGAGCTTTCATGTCAAGTACACAAGTTAGATGTATGTGTTCAATAATAATAATAGTAATAAAATGTGCCTCCGTGGCCGAGTGGTTATGACGCCACTCTGTTAATGCTAATCTGGAGGTTGTGGGTTCGAATTCCATTGGCTCCATTGCACACACACTTTGTGTGGAGCTCCTGGTTGTATTACTCTTGTGATGAAAATTTCCTTGTGCTATCTCGTCCTTGTATATTGACGATGACTTATAAGCAGACTTTCATGTCGAGCACACAAGTCAGATGTATTAAAAATAAAATAGAAATATAAAAATACAAGTACACACCGCTGGACCCTGGTTCGAGTCCAGCTAGCGGCATGGGTGTCTGTGTTGTCCCTGGGATGTGTATTAAAATGTATGTACTGTATTTTCTGTAATAATAAAGTGTTCTGTATTTGTTTCTGAGCATTCTGGATCATTCGAGGTAACAGCCATTGTAGCTATAGACCTCAAAGCATTGTTAACTCAAACTCAAAAATACAAGTAATAAAATTGTACTGACAGCACTCTGGATCGGGTCCTTCGTAATCAGAATTTTAGACTGAAAATATTCCACATTTCTATAGTGATGATTGTTATGTGTATGGTTTTGATTGTTCCCAAATTGAATGCTTCGCAACTACCGCTATGGAAATATTAGCAAGAGTACAAGACTTTCCTTAGTAAGTATAAAAAAGGACTTCATTATGAATTAATGGAACAACTGATAGTAATATATACTTGAAAGTAAATGATCTATATGAAAATGAAAAGTAAATTCTTTAGAAGAAAGTGAAAAACAATTATAGATTACGAAATAAAGTGGGTAAGTATAATAACAATTTCTTTAGAAATAGTTGAATAAGTTATTTCTGTAGTAGATAGAAATGTTGCTATGAGACGGCAATAAACCATGTACATTAATTAGAAAATACAACTAACATCATCTAGGACAGTAATAGGGTGGAAGCTCCAGTTTTGGCCACATTTAGAGAAATGTTGAAATAGAAATTTTACAGTTTTTGACTGAATGAAGCATATTAAATGCTAATAACAGTATTCTTTAGTAAATTTAATTGTCTTTCTGCTAATTATAATAACTTTTTTTGGAATATTTTAGATTGTGAGTAATAACTTGTTAAGTAATTTCTTTCGATTTGTATCAGTTTTTGCCACCCCTAAACCAATTTTGGATATCTCAATGCACAAGTTTTGGCCACCCCAATATCATGTACTTTAACAAACATTTTAATTGATAATAACTAAAAGTGAAGCATTTTTATGCAACATCTATTTTACCACACATATATGTTTGCTGCATGAAAGAGTTTTGCAATTTTTTTTAATGAAATCTTAAAAACATCAAATATACTTAAGTTGATTTTAACTGAAAATTTAAATTTAAAAACAAAAAATGTATTTGATTCATAAAAGAGACAAGAGTGCCTATAAGACATAAAAAGCTTATTTTAACATTTTGCATATTTAATCAGTTTTATAATTATCTATGGAATGTGGACTGTTTAAAATGAAAAGACTTTAATCTTCACTGAAGAGTTGTCTTTCTTGAAATTATTTTCTGATTTGGTTTTCATTTATGTTAGCTTTATGTGATTTAATGCCTTGTCTTCCATCTTGCCGTTTTCAACAATTATATGGCTAGAATTATAAAATTATTTTACTTTTATAGAAAATATTATTTTGAGTCTCTAAAATCCACTTTTTTAGTTGATTTTTTACTTTAATTCCTAGTACTTAGCTGCTCATTGGCTTAATGACTCTGAGTTTTCAAAGGTTTTCTTCGAATTTTAGATTTCTTTGTGTAAATTAGGTTAGGGTCTTTCTAAGACCACCACAAAAATTATCTCTTTCCTTTTCAGAGCCATATCGACTATGTAGATTATTGGTCGTCATAAACAGCACAACCGTATTACTCGGACCTACTACTAGAGATTCAACCTTAGAAAAAAAAAAGTGATGTCCATTCTATAAACTTGTGATGCAAGATAGAGCGAAGTACTCCAAAACTTAACTATCTTGTATGATGGAAATTCATTTTGAAAGGCCTTAATTTTATTTCGTAACTTAGAAGAGTGTTCAATCTAGCCCATTTTTTAAGCATACAGAATTGTCTTTTAAAAACCTGGTAAAATGAATCCTGTTTGTAGCGTAAAGATTTTCACAATATGTGTTATTTCTAAATTCGTGTGCTTGAAATCTTACAAAAATTATGCAACTTCTTCATTTCTTTTGAAAAACACAAGAAACCACTAAATAATGCTGTAATTTTATTGAACTTTTAAATTTATAAGTCATAAAATATTTCTAAAAATATTGCTTAAATTTTCATTATAATTAGTCTTGTGGGAAAAAGGTGGTACATAATGTTGTACCCTTTTTGTCCACTCCATGACTTTAACTGGTGCACTAGCAAATTTAAAGCATCAGTTTTGGCCACCCCCGTTTAACCTGCAAAAATGATTAATTTAAATGTGAAATTGCAATAGAGAGAAAGCTTACCTCATAAAACCTAATAGCAATTTGTTTCAAAACAAATAAAGTTTGATAAATGCCTATTATTGAAAGATTATGAAAACTTGTTAGCTAAACAAAAACCTTACATGTGAACGCACACTATAGTTTCACACATTTATTATTATTATTATTTGCAAGTCAAATTTTATTAAAAAATAAACAAATAGGATTGGAAATGACAAGAGTGTTTGATTAAGGAGTAAGAATGCATATAATTTGTTAAAATGAATTTACAGCCTAAATAGGGGACAAAACAATCCAATGTGTCCAAAACTGGAGCTTCCACCCTATTCGTTTTTTCGTTCTTCGACAATCGCAAATAAGAGTATTTTTGCTACGCTTAGTTAGGAACGTGCTAGGATGTGAGGATGATTTTCAGATTATATTTTTATTCTAAAAAATTCAGATCATTATTTTAGGAAAAATTAATTAATAGTCATTTCAAAAAAAAGTAATTTTAATTTTCCATAATTTCATTAAGATATCTTATTAATCCAGTATTTTCATTTTATACATCGCAGCTTCCCTATTTGACATAATAGCAATATATAAAATAATATTTTTCTAAATTATTTTATTAATTATTCATTCTTAAAATTATATTAATCAGTCTTAATTTTAAATATAAATCATTTTCATGTAATCGCCCGGTCTTTTAATCGTATAATTCGCAATTTATGCAATTTCAAATTCAAGCTTAATTTCTGTTTTTTTTTTGTATGACAATCGCTAACTTTTCATTTTTGAGCATCGCCATTTTCTTTCCCGGTACCTCCTAGAAGCTGGACATGAGTCATCAGGGCTCGGAATGTTCCACGACATTCTGGAAGCTTCATTTTGGTACAAATTTCCCGCCGAAATCTCCGCGTCCGTCCCTTGATGATGCATGTTTTTTCTCGATCATTCCGAGCGTCGGGTGATGCGAGATTCTGATTGGCTGAGCGCACGCGCGCTGCCGTGAGGGGGACGGCTATATTCTGATTTATTTGACACTTTTAGAGAGACCAGCGTAGGAGATAGACGTGCGTGGCCCGGCGCGGCCCTCTCGGGGGGTTTAGCGTCGGGAGAGAAGAGTTTCTTGGCAGTTTAAGCTAGAAGGAAATTTTTCCAACAACCGCTTTGCTGAGATGCATTTTTAGATAATTTTTTTTTTTTAAGTTTTGAGAGAGCATGATTTCGAATAGAGAAGGTAGCAGCAACTCTCTTTATTATCCTTTTTCCTAAAACCCCAGCACGTCAGTTTTTAATTTCATTTTGGCATCCAGTATTCCTCCAACCCCAGCAGTAAATTTTGGTCATCGTAGTTTCTACATGTAAACAGCAGAATACTCCAAAAGAATTGGTGTCTACTAGATTGAGAATGACTGTGTTACAGGTCCTTCCAGCCAACTGAGGCTACGTGGATACCGAGAACTTCAAAAGCTGTCGACTTGATCTTAGCTACGGAATCTCATCGACGTGGTCGATCCTTGCTTACGATAGTCTGTGGACAGTCATCGTGAAATCCATCTATACATAGTCTCCAGCTTGATGTGTGGAGTTCTGCTACGTGTGGGAACTGCGTGTGGAGTTCTGCTACTTGCCATCCTCGATCGTCAAAAATATTCATAGATTAGAATATTCCGGAAGAGCACATTAAATTAGACTGTCTACCCAATCTACATAACAAGAGACTTTCGTCTTATCGGAACTGTATGATGAATCAGCACCTCATATGTTCATTAATGTAGTATTTTCTTATTCCCAAAGTTTGAACGTGGCCACGATAACAAATATTCAATATTATATTCAATAAAGTGTAAGTTGCTGCCAATGATTCTTTCTTTCTCCATGAGCTTCTTGGGTGAGTGATTTTTCTTTATTTTTATTTCAGGTATCCTAATGATAGTAATATTCTAAAATTAAATGATTAAATTCATATTTTGGCACAACGCTTTGTTTTGCTATCTTTCACGCGCTGCTGGTTGTATTTGAAGAGTTGTTTTCCGGTAATATTATTATTTTGGGCCGACTTGTTCGTTCCCACAAGTTTTGGCTGCTAAAATATTACCTAGATAACGATTCCCCAAATACAACTTATAGCAGAACGCATTACACCGTAATTATGTAAAAAAAAAAAAAAAAAAAACCTTAAAAGTTATATATCGGCTCTTTTCAACATAGTGTCAAGTCATTACCAAATGTCAAGTCTATTACCGCACGGTTTTTTAATGATTATCATTTTTTTACCATTCTACTTTTAGTTTTTATTCAGCTATGAAACAAATATGCAATTTCCTTAAAGTTTAATAATTTACGTGAATATATACTGTAATTATTCGAATAAAGTTCTTGTATAATTTCTGTGTGATCAAAATCTTGTGGCTAAAACTATCTTTCATTACAATTTATTTTAAGTGTTATTGATAAATATCATGTTTTGAAATTTAGGGACATAATTCACTTCAAAGTAAGTTGATTTTAGGAAATTTAAAGCTGAGTATTTTCAGTAATTTTTTGTGGTAATGGACTTGACAATTTGCCTTACAAGCCAACTTTAAATAGCATTTACATATTATAGGGCAAAGTGCACAACCATTTTTTTCATGTAATCTTAAACATTTACTTTAACACCTGTCTCCATTTTTAAAAGAAATTATTAAGTTCGAAAAATAAAAATAAAATTCTGAAATGTAAGCGAATGGTGAAAGTGGCCCATATAATTGCAAAATTTATAGTTTGTCAAAAAGAAATGCGATAAGTGTAAATAGCATGCGCTTTTGAGTTGGGCAGACTGAATAAACTATTTATTTAGTAACTAGAAATGGTTGAATAAACTATTTAATAGCCAGAAACATTTCATTTGAACTGTAACAAATCATGCAAATTAAAATCATGTAATTTGGAAAATACAACCAAATGAATCTTGGGCAGTCATACTAAACTTTTCTTTTTCTTGCAGGCACATTACTTTTTTTACACCATTACATTAGTGTATAAGACACTACTGTAATAATGTAAAAAAAAAAGTTATGTAATAACAAAACCATTTAAAATAGAAAGGTAACAAATGCAGTGTATAAAGTACTATACTTATTTATATTTAAAAAAAAAAAAATATATATATATATATATAATATACAATTACAAAGTTAAAATAGTAAGATGACAAATATAGTATTGTAAATCAATATAATAAAATTAGTATAATTAGTGTTTGCTACATGGTAAGTTTAAAACATACTACAGTAATTCAGAATTTTCAAGCGCAAAACATGAGTTCTAAATAGTGGGGAGCGAGAAAACAGGTCATTTTCATCAAATTTTCATGGGCAACTCAAAATTATACAGTAAGAATTAATGATTGTTGGTCTTAGGGATTACATAAAAGGTCAGTGGTCATAGACCGGAAGTTGAGTGCTGCTGATCTAGTGTCTCAAAGTGTTGAGAAGTCCATTAATTAGAAATAAGTAACAAATGTATATAATCATCACTATTATTCTTTTACTTCAGTTAAATGTAGACAGCATATTTTGAGAGTCAAATTTGTTTATATCGTATAGAAACAAATTCCCGTTAACTTAATTTTCTAGGATTTTCGATTCTCCAAATATTGCGATTTTTCACTTAAATCTTTTAGTAAATTGATGCTCTATTTTAGAATCTTTGCCTTTTACGCGATTTATAATTCAGAATGCTTCAAACCAAAATATGATCAGAATTTGGTGTCCCTCATCTTTAGATTTAGGGGTGTATATATATATACCGGGTGTCTCAAAAATGACTGATGGATTTTAAAATTCAATAACTTGCAAACGGTGACAGCTATTTAAAAAAAAAATTTGCAGGAGGGTTATGTATAATGTCAGGAGTTTTTTTACCGTAATTTTTTATTTTAGTTCGCATTTCAAACAATAGGTGGCGCTGACGGCGTTTGAAGGTCAGGTCGCCGCTTCACTCAGCACTGATCACCTGGCCTTCAATTGCCGTCAGCGCCACCTATTGTTTGAGATGCAAACTAAAAAAAAAATTACGGTAAAAAAAAAAAACTCCAGACATTATACATAACCCTCCTGCAAAAAATTTTTGAATAGCTGTCACCGTTTGCAAGTTATTGAATTTTAAAATCCATCAGTCATTTTTGGGACACCCGGTATATATATATATTAGGGCTTACATATATATGTAAACATGGACGATTTTGAACCCTTCTCTTATGAATTAATCTAGGGGGCAGAGGGTATATCATACGTTAACAGTATCATATGTTCTTAGAATCCCCCACCCACTCTAATGATATCAATATCTAAAAAATATTTCTTTTTCTTAAACAATTTTTGCCTTTTTTTTCATACATTTGCAATAATAATTTATTATTCGCGTAATTTACATATTTAAATGAAGGAAAGTCAATAAAATATCACTGCTACACAGGAAATATTTTTATGTCAAATAACACTTGAAGAAAGTACTGACAATCTAAAAATATTTAACTGCAGCTTTTTGCTACAATATGCTTTAAGCAATAATACTGACTAAAAGTGCTATTACACGTAAAAATTGCAAGCGACAAAAATCGCCAGCGTTTTTTCGTTTTCTTAGCATTTCATTGGCTGTTCAAGAAGAGTCTTTACCATCATTTGGATTTCCAAGCATTTGATTGGCTCTTACTGGCGACTCACGTCGTTCCAGGCGTCAAAGACGCTCCGACACAAGAGAATCACGCGCTAACCAAGCGATTCCCCTGGTCCCATAGGATAACATGGAGACGCCTGCAATTTGACGCCTGCAGTACGACACGTGTAATAGCACTTTTAGTGAGCTTGTCTCCTGTACGAAGAGAGAATAAGGAAAAATTTTATAAGTAAAACAGGTAGCCATTATTATTCCCATTTTTATTTTCTTCTAACAGAAGAAACTATTATAATCGAATTTTTTGCCGATTTTTGATTTTTGACAGATTATATATTTATTATTCATTTACAGGGCACTTCAAAAGAATTTCGTTACATAATAGTATAAGGGTGGGGTGGGGGACATTATTTGCGACATATTTAAATTACGTTAAACTATTTCACATGTAATAAAACCGATTACGTTGCTTAGGTTTACTACAAATTACTTCCTGTGTAATAGAAAATGTGTTTCCATATTGTTGAATTAGATATATTTTTACTTGTTAAACGGTGCAGTCTTGTTACATTATTGTGAGTGCATTGATAAGGGTTTTATAATCTATGCTTGATTCATGTTTTTTTCTTTCTTGATTTTAACTGTATAAGAGTATTTCTCTTCGTAAAGCGCAAACACATACATTTCCATCTGTTGTTTATTTTCCCGCATAACTTTAAGGGAAAGAATATTTTTAATGATGCAGACGATAATTAAATTTTATTCTGAACTGATTGATATCATTATTAGTTTTTAGGTGCGTCTGTCTATCTGATTTATGAATTTTTTTAATGTGAACTATCTTATGTAGAAACCCTGTATTTTATTTGAAATAAATTTATTTTATTACACTTACTCCAGTAAAAGTTTTAATAAATATTGTGAATTTATTTATTGATATTCATGAATTTATGGATTGATATTCATACCTTGGAATATTTGCACACCTTTTCACAATTTGCAATTCAAAAAACCCGATCCAAAATATCATCGGATGCAGTTCCGTCTGTTAAGGCAAGTTTTTTTCCCCCCCTACACAACAGGTATACCGGAATCACCGAGCAGCTGGTGGATTTAAATGAGTTGCACTGGGTTTTCCCCGCGATCTTCGAAGAGTTGGGACTGTATATCAAATGATATCATAAAAAATGTAGGATTAAACGAGAGATGAAGTTGCGATAGCGAAAGTGCAAGTAATCATAAGCTGGTTTTCACATTTTCGTGACATTGACCTTGTTCAATTTTTGCATAATAATGCCTTTCATTCTCGATCATTTTATGTATGTTGCATATCTGCCTAATGGATTTGGAATAACGATGGTTGAATCCTAACTTGAAGGCAAATATGTATTTGGTGGAAGAATATTTTACCAATCGGCTACAAAAGACAGAATTCTTTCATTTTGTATGAAGTTTTATTCGTTTTTAAGTAAATTAAAATTTTTATTTTTCAAGGATTTATTCTGTGTTCATTTTTTAACAACATTTGTTGTCTTAAATTCATAATTTATCCAAGAAAATTGTGTTACTGAATTTGACTTTGCTATTCAAATCTACTTTTCTTTTTCATTTTTGTTTTTTCTTTTTTTACAAAACCTTTTGAATTCAATATCGGTCAATGTATGTATACAGTGTGATGTCTGGATGACCGTTGGCTGAACTAAACACGCTGAATTTAATAACATATACTAATTTAATATGCTGAATTATGTACAAAATCTATATACAAGAAATGATTATATACATGAATGACTTTCTTAAAGATTAAGCATGACAAAATAACTTCTCAGCTTTCCAAAAGAAACCTTTACTCGGGTGTTCCACACCACGGAGTAAGACACAGGAGGGGAAACTTAATGCGCATGACCCTTCGAAAATACAAAGTGAAATTTTGGTAAATAATGAAGGGGCTGTGACAGGTAGTAGGCTGGTTTTTTAGCTACTGCAATGCTTTTCAATGGAAAAATTGGTCATTTTTAATTTTTTTTTATACGAAAAATCTGAATTTTTAGAAGGTTGTAAAAATGAAAATCTGGTTAATTGTAGTTTTTTACACAACATACATATTTTTTATAGGTATTTGACGCTTCAATTTCGTTTTTAAGCCCTTTAAAATACGAGATCATTCTGACAAAAATCAAAGGGCAGGCCATTTAAAAACATTGACTATCGCGGATTAAAATGACTGTTGTAAATTAGTTGAATATCGCAAAGAAACAGACTTATGATTTTTAGAAATTAAGTATTAATCAAATATTTTAGAGTAAATTTTAATTTCGCGTATAGTTTTTATAACCTTAGACCATTTTAATAATCCATAACTTTGGATATTTATGCAATTAATGCATGTAGAAATAAAGCTAATTTTTATTTCAATTATTTGGAGCAACTGCTTATTCATATTATGGATGTCTTGTGTGTCACCCCCCACTCGGCCCCCCAGGGGTTCACATTTTTAATTTCTTTACAACACCAGTCGTGTGACACATCATTTCAAAGGTCTGCAACTGCTTATTCATATTATGGATGTCTTGTGTGTACCCCCCACTCTGCCTCCCAAGGGGGGGACATTTTTAATTTCTTTACAACACCAGTCGCGTGACACATCATTTGAAAGGTCTGCAACTGCTTTTTCATATTATGGATGTCTTGTGTGTCACCCCCCACTCTGTCCCCCAGGGGGGCACATTTTTAATTTCTTTACAACAACAGTCGTATGACACATTTCAAGTTTGCAATTGCTTATTCATATTATGGATGTCTTGTGTGTCACCCCCCACTCTGCCCCCGAGGGGGGGCACATTTTTAATTTCTTTACAACACCAGTCGTGTGACACATTTGAAAGGTCTGCACCTGTTTATTCACATTATGCATGTCTTGTGTTACATCCCCCCAAAGGGGGCACATTTAAGCTGTTGCATAGCTTTTATCGCGGGCTTTGAGCGCGGCGACCAAATCTAGAAATTCCGTAATGAGAAAAAAAAAAACTTAACACTTCAGCTAACTTCATTTCATTTCGGAAAATTTCGGCACTTCGGTAGACTTCTCATTTATTCATCAATAGAAAAAAAATTGTTTTCTTATCGGTCATCACGCTCAAAAAGTGTAATATTAAATAAGGATAATAATAGTAAAATAAATAGTACAAAGTATAAATAATAGTAAATTAATATCGAATAAAAAGAAAAAACTTGAATTAATATAAAAAAAAAACTGCATAAATAAAAAATAAATAAATATAGTTGCATAAGTTGATAAAAAATGCTATGCAATAGCTTTACCGCGGCAGTTCCCGGAGTGCCACACGTATTTATATATTTTTTTAACTTTGCTTCTATCTTTTATTTGTGACTGTGCAGTAAAAATAAATCTATTAATCAAAATTGTTCTTAGCTCATTCAGGAATTTTTGCTTTTAAATCCCCATTTTTTCCATCCGGACATTCAGGCCCATGTGAAAGGCAGGGGGGGGGGGGGGGATCGCCCCGTCCGAGGAGATTGAGGGAGGATCATCAAACTACCAGCACCATTTTTTTTTCCTTCTATCTCTACAAGAAGAAAGTATTGGATTCGTATAAATTTTCGAATTCTGGTTTTCGACGGATTGTACACGTTTTAGGGTGTCAGAGATTCCACAAAACATGCTTTTATAAAAAGCATGTTTATATCTGTCTGTGACAGACATTTTGTGGGTTCCCTGTCTCAAGAAAAAATTCACGGAATTTAATAAAAATTGATATTTAGGTAAGACCCTGATATAAATTATTGCTGATTAGTTTTTGGCGTAAATCGCTCAACAGGTGTCACTGCTATGCTTCATTTTTTATGATTTACGCATCAGTTGAATCTCAAGAACTAGCGCACGGATTCCAATAAAAATTTAGTTTTAGGTAGTCCGTGATATAAATTGATGCTGATCAGTTTTTGGTGTAAATCACTCAACAGGTGGCGCTGTTATGCTACAATTTTTACGGTTTACGCAACAGCTGTATCTCAAGAACTACGCACGGATTTTAATGAAAATTTATATTTAGGTAGTCCCTGATATAAATTGATGATGATTAGTTTTTGGTGTAAATTGCTTAATATGTGTCGCTGCTATATTGCATTTTTTAAGATCTATGCAACAGCTGTATCCCAAGAACTAATGCACAGATTTTAATAATAATAAAAAAAAAATACGTGTGGCACTCGGGGACTGCCGCGGTAAAGCTATTGCATAGCATTTTTATCAACTTATGCAATTATAATTATATATTTATTTTTTATTTATGCAGTTTTTTTTTATATTAATTCAAGTTTTTTCTTTTTCTTTGATATTAATTCAAGTTACACTTTTTGAGCGTGATGACCGATAAGAAAACAATTTTTTTTCTTTTATTGAATAAATGAGAAGTCTGCCGAAATGAAATGACGTTAGTCGGAGTGTTAGGGTTTTTTTCTTTATTACGGAATTTCTAGATACGGTCGCCGCGCTCAAAGCCCGCGATAAAAGCTATATAATAGCTTAAATGTGCCCCCCTGGGGGGTGACACACAAGACATGCATAATATGAATAAGCAATTGCAGACCTTTGAAATGGTGTGTAACACGACTTGTGTTGTAAAGAAATTAATGTGCCCCCCCTGGGGGGGTAGAGTGCGGGTTGACACACAAGACATCCATAATATGAATAAGCCGTTGCAGACCTTTGAAATGATGTGCCACACGACTGGTGTTGTAAAGAGATTAAAAATGTGCCCTCCTGAGGGGGCAGAGTGGGGAGGTTACACACAAGACATCCATAATATGAATAAGCAGTTGCAGACCTTTGAAATGATGTGTCACACGACCAGGGCCGCGCTAGAAGTGAACAGTAGGGGGAGCTCAAGAGAATGTAGGGGGGGGGCTCATGAGAATGCAGGAGGGGCTCAAAATTTTTTTCTTTCTCTCTCTCTTTGCGGCAGAAAAATAAATTAGTGCATATTCACATTGTAGGTTATGTTTCTTATTGAATTGTTGTAATAACTTCATTTTATGCTAAGAAAAGTATAGGATGATGAAAATTTTGAGTGTATAACTGGTGCAAAATTAAACATAATGTTAGCTACATATGTACAAATAAGATGAGTTAGTGTTGAAACACTTATTTTCAATACACTTTAGTAATTTGACAAAACTGTGAAAGGGTCTCAAAACTAAAATAGACATTTGAACAAAATTTCATTTGAATTTTCGGAACAGAAATTTGAGTGACCTTGGAATGTTTTCCAGGGGGGTCTCAAAATATTTTAGGAGGGGCTGAGCCGCCTATAGCGCCCCCTTAGCTACGGCCCTGCACACGACTGGTTTTGTAAAGAAATTAAAAATGTGAGTGGGGGTGACACACAAGACATCCATAATATGAATAAGCAGTTGCTCCAAAAAATTAAAATAAAAATTAGCTTTAATTCTACATGCATTAATTGCATAAATATTCAAAGTTATGGATTATTAAAATGGTCTAAGGCAGGGCTGTCCAACGCGGCGCTCGCGGGCGCCATGGCGCCCTCTGAAGAGCTTTTTGGCGCCCTTTTGAAGGTTTCCTGTTATTATACTTTTTAAAAATAAAATTCCGTTATAAAGAAATTTTTCTTTAAGATCATTCTTATTTCCATGAGAGATATTTCAAAACCTATGAAAACATTAAAAAAAATCTGAAACATACTTTGTAAATTTAATCATGCACGTTTTCACGATTTCTAGTTTTTGTTTATAAAGTGTAATTAAGATGGTTAAATTTGGTAATAACTAAGAAATAGCTATTTTTAATATTTAAGAAGTAACAGAAAAATAAACTTTTTTCACTTCCCTCCTCTCGCCTCTTTGAAGATACATGTGCATCTGCATAAAATTTTAACCTTTTTTTAAATCTTGCTGTTGTTGCTGTTGTCACACTGGCCTGGCTGTTTTATACGACGGGTAGAGGAGCTTAATTTTTCCTTTTTGATTTTTGAAATGTCTGGCTTTTTCTTTTCAATTTACTTAGAAAAATTAATAAATCAGTGCAAAATGATTTCCGTAAGTCTAGATTCACGTTTTCAAAATAAGTCAAAACACATTTTAGCATCCTAAAAGAAATTTAGCAATAGCTTTGATCTCCATGTTTATTTTTGTTTTGTTTTTATTATAGGCATGTTTAAAATATTTGATACCTTGCCCTAGAAATATTTTTGAGATGGAGCTCATGCAGAAAAATGTATAATTTGAAATTTAATACATGTAACTTCAGTACCATAGGTGCCTTTTGTCTACTACCTTCTTAAGATTAATTCTCAAATCGTTAAGATGTGCATGTATACCTATACTGTGCAATAATATTGACGCATGTTTTCAATTATATGAAAAATGGCGCCCTTCATTGAGTACCAAGAGCTGAAGTGCGCCCCTGCTCACTGAAAGGTTGGACAGCCCTGGTCTAAGGTTATAAAAACTATACGCGAATTAAAATTTACTCCAAAATATTTGATTAATAGTTGATTTCTAAAAATCATAAGTCTGTTTCTTTGCGATATTCAACTAACTTCCAACAGTCATTTTAATCTGCGATATTCAATGTTTTAAAATGGCCTGCCCTTTGATTTTTGTCAGAATGATCTCGTATTTTAAATAGCTTAAAAACGAAAATGAAGCGCCAAATACCTATAAAAAAATATGTATGTTGTGAAGAAAACTTCAATTAACCAGATTTTCATTTCTACAACTTTCTAAAAATTCAGATTTTTCGTAAAATTTTTTTTAAATTGACCACTTTTCCCATTGAAAAGCATTGCAGAAGCATTGATCGACAGCCTGCTAGCAGCGGTTTCGCCGCCTATCGTCAAAAAATCCGCATGGCAAAATTTTAACACTACTTTCCCCTCCTGCTTCTTACTCCGTGATATCTGCACACACCGACACACTTACCCGCGCTCCTCGCTTCACTTCATTTCACTTCAATTCTCGGTGAGGGCGCTGGTCTTTTCACTTCGTTTTATTTATTTCTTTTAATAAAAGAAGTTGGAAGGAGTACTGACATACAGTATAAAAGGTATTTTTCTAGTTGGGGTTTTGACGAGACGTTAAAAATATCTTTAGCGAAGCAAGGAAATTTGGCAACATAATGTTTTGGTAATCTTCTTGTTTCAAATATGCAAATTTTTAAATATTTTTACAATACTTATAAACATTTATTTATATATTATTGTTGTTTTTATGAACAATTTACTTTTGTACATATATAAAAATAAAAAAATGGCTTCTTTATAATAAAGAAAAAAACTTTGCTCGTATACAGGAAACAGTGTATAGGTCGCCAGAAAACGTTGCCAAATTTATCTTTCTCCACAAGGGCAATTTTCTCTGTCTTGCCCAAGACCACGTAGTTGAAAAGTACTTATTTTTAATAATACTATCCTGGGTGGTGGCAACATAGACGATCCCTTCATCGAGTTTACAGTTAAATTTCCAGAATTAGTTAAAACTTTAATATTGAAACACAATCGGTCTGCCAAGTCATCTCTTGCTGGAAAAAGCACAAAACCTCCATTTTAGCGGTTGAATTGTAGATTTTAGCATTGTGTTTCCCTGCAACCAAGTGTGTGAAAACATGGAGAGCTGGGGACAGGATAAAACAAAGGCAAATTTACGAGTCAACCAATAAAATCGGTTTTCAAGTGTTCCCCCAAGATATGACTTGGCAGACCGATTGCATTTTAATATTCGATTAAAGTTTTAAATAATTCTGGAGCCATGGATTCGATGAGGTGATTGTCTTTGCTGCCGTTTTCAACGTTTTCCAGTTAACAACATACTACCAATTTGACAACAGAACAAATATTTCTATTGTGCTTTTTGAATTTATGTGTGTAGAAATAATTAGAATAATTAATAATCCTTAAAGTTTTAATTGATAATCCTTAAATTTCGCCACACTCCAATGTGCCGTATACAGGGATGTAGTGGAGGGTATACGGGGGTATACGCCGTATGCCTTCTGGATTTTTTAAGGAACACCGTATACCCTCTATTTCCCAAGAAAGCTAATAATATCTGCACCTAAAGTATACCCCCTGCCTTGAGCGTATACCCTCTGCTCAGAGGGCATCTCCTCTCTAGAAGGATACCCTCTGAATTTTTTACGACTACATCACTGGCCGTATAAACACTGTAACTCTTGGGTTGGAAATCACTTTTCTAATAACATGAAATTCAATATGCTTTCCATTTGTTCCTTTTACATCTTCCTAATGTCTGTAGCAGCAGGATTGGAACGCTGGAATTCTCCTTTTGAAACTGGAGACTTTTTCTTAGTTAACTCTAAGCCATTAAATGTCTACAGAACAATTCGACTGATAAAACTAGTCGTTGTGGAGAAAAAAAAAGGGAGGGGGGGCGCACCGTAGTACTTATCCATCAGGGATATGCACAGTATAAAATATGAAAATAAAACTTTTAAAGTACTTATAAAATGCATAATTTCTATTTCAATTCGTTCAGCAGATAATGTTTCAAATCATGGCTTGATGACATCTTACACTTTAAATGCCCGATTATTGATTTGCGTAAATAAAACATTCTTATAACTCCTGAAATGATAATCCTATTAACTATCAGTTAACTACGCCGGATTAAACGTCTCATTTCCAATTAAAATATATCTTGAAATTCGACTGAAATACAGTGTCATAACAAAACGAAAAGTGTGGAAAGTATAACACATATCTCAGCAACGATGAGATTTAGGATGAGATTTTCGGATAGACATTAACTATCCGATCGACATAATTCTTTATGGAAGTTTTATGCTTTTTAATTATCTTTTATATTCAATCCTGAAAATAAACAGTTTAAAAAACTAGTCGTTGGGGGCCACCGTAATACTTACCCATCATGGATATGTATATGAAAATAAAACATGTGAAAACTATTTATACAATGCATTGCAATTCATAAACAAAATTTAAATATTGTTAATATACATAGTAATGCTTCATTAAAGAACTGCTGATGTACCAATTTCGACAAATTATATAAAACGCCAAACTACTCAAGTAGTACCGAACTGCGTAAAAGAAACATCCTTATAACTCCAAAAATAATAATTCTATTAACTAACAATTAACTGCGTCGGATTAAGCGTCTCATTTCCAATTAAAATATACTTCTGAATTGAAATTTGAATGAAATACAGGGTCATGAAAAATCGAAGAATGTGGAAAACAAGATTACAAATATCTCGGCAACTAATAATCCGATCGACTTCGTTCTATATGCAAAATGTGTGTTATTTTATTGCCTTTTACGTCCATTCCTTAGAACAAAAAAATTAGAAAATTTTTATATACCTTTCATCAGAAAGAATTTTTCGAGAGTCCGAAAAAAAATAGTTCCGGATAATCGAGGTTGCTGATATTAAATAGGGTTCGTCTCATTCTTCCATACTAACTACATACAAAATTTCAAGTCTCTATCTCAATTTGTTCGGGAGATAGAGCGTTTACAGACAGACAGACAGACGGACGTCAAAATTTTTTTTCTAAAAATGTTTTTCGGAATCTCCACTATCTAAAACGTGTAAATCCGTCAAAAATATTTTTTCGATTTTCAAAACGATTGCAAGACTTACCCTATACTACGTATGATAAGTAAGTAAAACTACAAAAAAAAAAAAAAAATAATGTCTCAAAAATTAAGATAGTTTTCAAACAAATTATTTATAAAAGCACATTTTTTTGCCTATACAATGATGTAAAAATAGAAAATGTGTAATGTTTAGAAGTTTAAAAGTTGCAAAAAGCAAAATTTGATTTCAAACTTCGAAGTGTTGATATTTGCAAAATGAAGTATGCGTTACGCACAGATACGTTTGGTCTATACAGTGTGTCCACTCTCAACGGTGGCCAATGGCTAATTTCTAAGCCGTTAGTCCTAGACATGTAGTTCCAGTTGCAAAAATGCTTTAAAAAAGATAAAGAATTGTTTTTTAAGCGATTTAGGTAAAAAAAAAAATACCTAAAAAAAATTACGAAAATTAATTTTTTTACACGGTCTGCCGGTCCTCGAAGTGAAGTATAAAAAAAATCCATCACTCTAACAAGCAATACAAAGGATACCATTCATCTAACATTAAAATTGACCGAGTTATGAAACTTTAAATTTCATCACTTAAACCACTTTTCTGTAACTGAAAAGGGGTGGCTTGGCCTAAGCTTTAAAAGAACGCGCATTAAATGCTTAAAGTAATTATAAAGAGTGTCCATTTCTAACGCTGTCCAATGACTAATTCCTAAACCATTTATCACAGACATATAGTTCCAATGGAGAAATTTCACGATTTTCATTTTCACTTTTATATCGAAGAGCAGAAAAAATCAAGAAAATTGATACCATTTTTATGTATATTTGAAGCTTTAATAATTCACTAAAGGAATTTTAAAACTGCAGTTTTTGGCTTGGCGCGAAAACGCTGCATCGCGGACGAAAGCGACTGTGACGTCATTTGCCATGTAAACACCGTAGTACTACGTTGCTGGCTTAAGTGTTTGATACATTTCTTATATGTTTTTAAATTTTCTGTATTAAAAATGAGTAGCAAAGTGTGTTATAAATGTTGTATAGTGCCATGTTTCACATATAGTACAGTAAATTCGCCTGATAAGCACTTTTTTTAGCGTTCCTAACTATTATGATAACGATAATTTATTCTGATGTTAACTTGATAGAAATGTTTTTGTAAACTTATAATCTGCTATTCTTCCTTTGTATGCGTATTTATTGATTGAATATAAATATAATAAAAATTTTTTTTTCTGAAAATATGAAAGGGAATAATCGCATATGGAATACAAGAAAAATAAATATGTATCATACATATAGTCATTCATTTTTATTTATGCATATTAAGAAGTGCCTTCAAGTAATCGATAGCTTATGTTTGATATATATATATGTTCATTATTCAATAATCATAATGCATTTTTTTTTTTTTTTTTTGGAAGCACCTCTAATTTTGATATTCATTTTTAATATATAACAATATATATATAACAAACATTATATAACAAACATTAACATAATATGTGTAAGAAAAAAAACAAAAAAAAAACAATCATTTATGAAAACAAATTTTCAGTCAAACTTACATTCACAACGAAGCATTTTCAGACTTTTTAATAAGTATTTTTGAATTAGTAACATATCCAGAAAAAAATGAGGGGAGGTGGAGTGAGAAAAGGTTTGTTCTACATTAATGTGCAGTAGCTTTAATACACTGGGGAATTCCAATTTTGGGGGATTTTTAAAGCAGATTCTGGCTCCCTAAATAACACTTTTAGCTAAAGTTTTTTTTTTTTTTTTTTGGGGGGGGGGGGGGGGAGTTTAATATTATGTTTATGTTGTGTGTATAGAATTAAGTTTTTTTTTTCCCATGAAAATTTATATTTTATCTCAATTGACAAATTATATATATTTTTTTCACTCTAACAAAAATAAAGCAAAAATTTTCAACTAGAAATTTAAAAATTGTTTGCTGATCCCACATAACATATAATCTATGATACATACATATACAATTATACTTCTTATAATAAATCGTCAGCTAGACTTACATAATAAATCAGAATAGATATATATATAAATTTTCATTTATATCGTTTTTATTTTCTTTTGAAGGCAAATACTAGCTAAGAAGTAATGCTCTGTATAGGAAATTTTTCCAAATTAATATCCTGTTCTGAATATTTTTTATATATGTCACCGATTAATTGTACATTTAGTAAATTTCAGAGTCAGTAATGATAAACATTTTTCTATTTCATTATTTGACATATATTAATATTTAAAACTAAATATTAAAAAAGTATTCATTTTGTTACGCTTTTTCTTTTTTTAAATAAAATATTATGCATTATTTGAGACAAATATTTAAAATATAAAAACGTAGACAGTCTTATGAGAAAAAAAAAAAATCTCCACAAATTAAATACAAAGTAACCTGTAATTCCTCCAACATAAATGTCACTTTAAAAATGAAACAAGAAATTTTGATAAAAAAAAAAAAAAAAAAAAAAAAAAAAAAACAAGCGTAATTAGTAAGCGTATATTTTCAATGAAAAAAAAAAAAATCGAAGCATTAGCAAACCTTTTTTTAAAAAATGTCAACACGCAGAATCGAACCCGGGCTATCTGGCCAGCTAGCGGTTACTCTATTAGCACGCCACAGATTATTCAGAAATTATTGAAAACTAGCTATTCAAATTTTAGTTGGAAGAAGTAACCTGTCACGATTACAAGATAAACTTTCTATGAAAACTAAATTGTTCAAACTTAAACAAATTACACTTGTTTCTATATTTGTTAATTAAAAAATTGAATAAATCTAAAAATTTAGATTGATTTCCTGTTCATTATTCAATGTGATATTAAAAAGTTGTACAGTAGTTTTTAGAAAATGATCCATATCACAATGTTTGTCTCAACTTGAGCTTATTTTTTTTCCGTATAGTATGTTTTTCATAAAAGATTTAAATAATACTTTATATATTTAAAAGAAAAAAAACATTAATTACTCTTATAATTATTATGACCTTTTTTTTTAGTGTGAAAGGGATGAATTTTTTTTCTTTTTTATAACTTTCTATAGGACAGATTTTACTGTAACAATTTTAATTTTCTCAGGTATTGTTATAAACTTCTCTTTTCAGCTTTGATACAAAGTTTTGTAGTTTACCGAGAAAATTTTTACTCAGAAGTCAGAAAATACATATTAAGTATTAAATAAATAAAACGTCTGTCTTATTTCTCAATATTTTATTTTATATCAAATATACTTTATCAGTATTGTAAAATAATTTAAACTTTATTTAAATTAAAATATACTGAAATAAGAAGATAACTCATTTCAAGAACAACAATCAAAAATCACGAACTACTGTTTTAGCTTTTAATCTTTCATTTCATTTTAATCATTATTATTATTTAGTAAATAAAAATAAAAGTAGAACAGAAATACATATCCTTTAGGTTTTAATCCTCGTATTTCTGGGCCGATGAAATCAGAATCATTTCCTAAAAAATTAATATGGAAATAGAATCCATTTTTGGGAGCCTATTGTCCGATTGCTCGAATCTACATTTCTAAGGCCGAAAATCTACATTTTCAAATTAAAATTTTAATGAAAATAAAAAGTAAACGATCGATTTTATATTAAGATAAGTTAAGTCTTACTTTTTTATAAATTTAAAGTTTCTAACGTTAAATAAATTTGTAGAAACTGATGAAACAAGGTTGCAAATATGAAAAGCAATGGGAAAAAGAATGCGTGCAAAACATAAACATTTCGACTTCGTGGCAAATGACGTCACAACCAATCACGTCGCGTTTTTGTATCACGTGGTTTTGTTTATGTTTTTAGGTTGTTAAAAACAGTAATTAAAAATTATTTAGAATTATTTTAACGATTCTGGGTGGATTTTTGAGAATTTCAAGATAAACTTTATCAGTTACACACAAAAGAAAACGTATTCCTCCCGGGTGAAATTTCTCCATTACAAAAAGGTTTTAAATAGGTAAAGAAATATTTTTAAATCGATTTATCTGAAGGTGCTGCCACCGTATAAGTTTTACGGTAGTGTTAATTTTTTTAATTAACTTCTAGATTGGTCAAAATAATTGAAGACGGGTGTTTCAAAATTCTCTTTATCGAGAAAATCAAGTTTTGGGAAATCGCGAAAAAACCTTTAAATGCCTATATTGGTTTTCATTATAAATTTGGAGATTGTAGTGTTACGCTAGTGCAGATTGGTATAGACTTATAAAGAAAACAAAGTCAATAAGGCGACTTTTGAAATTCACATACTCAATTGTATTTTTACATATGTTTTATTTTGTAAGGAAATGAAACTGCTTCTTTTCATGATTTTATTTTAAAAAGGTGTGTTGTTTTGATAAGCTTTTATTTTACTTGATGTTCGTATGTATGTTTTCCTAGTTCAAAATTTGTATTCAAATTTTAATTATCTTCCAAATATTCGATCGAGGTTCAATTCGCATATTTATTTATATCCAATCACGATGTAATATTAATACTATTTTAGGTGCGTACCATTTATTTATTTTATAGGATTTCGCTAAATTCCGTTAGATTAAGTATTCTAATAGAATTTTAAATGTGTATCATTTTGAAACGAGTTGTGACTGCTGCTTTTCATAATTTAACAAAATTTCTGTTACTTTTATTTATTTATTTATTTTTTAGTGCAAGTTGTATATTTTGCTTTAATATGTAAACATCAACATGTATTTAAAAATAATATTGTAAAAATTATTTTACTCTGAATGTTTAATGTTAAATTTTATATCTGATGTTTATTTTTATTTACAGTAAATTTGTAACTGACTGCTATTTTGCAGCAAAAAAGATGCTTCAACTTTAAACAGCTATTACTCGGTCAGTTTTAATCGAAGAGGAATGGGACTTTTTTGTCTTACTTGTTAGAGTAGTGGTAAAAAATTACTAAAATCATTTATAGGTCCGGGGGACTGTATAAAAATTTATTTTCGCATTTTTTAAATATTTTTTTTTTGTCCTAAGTCTCTTTAAAAGCAATTCTTTACCTTTTTTAAAGGATATTTGCAGTTGGAACTATATATCTAACGGTTTGGAAATTAGCTATTGGCCACCGTTGAGAGTGGACACCCACCTAATTAAATTTTAAATTATTCGGTTGGGTGGTTATTGTGCTATTATATACAGATAGACGGACGGACCAGATAACGACTACATAAATACAAACGTACCTTTTAAAAAAAGAGAAAAGTAAAATATCAGAATTATGCAAGAAGTAATATCTTTTAATACGGTACAAGGTTCATCATTTGCTAAGCTTTGCTTTCCCCAAGAAATATTCCTCAAAACTCGTCTATTAAACAGTCATTTTGCTATCAGTCCCTGCAATTCTTCAAACAAGTTACTCTGTTCGACGTTCGAGTATTCTGACGTCACAGGCTTCGTGAGCTGTTGCCAAACACACGTGGTTGAAAAATCGTATTTATATTCGATCCACTTCGTAGCCAAATGTCAGTCAGGAAGGAGTGGAACTTTTGAAGCCCGTTTGATAACAACTGATCAGAACCGGCTCTTAGGAAGTCGGTATACGAAGTATCATTTTATACAAGAAAACGGGTGAGTGATTTATTTTATTTAAATTAAAATGCACACGCTTATATCTATTTCTAATGATTTTTTTTTTAAATTTTATATGAAATAAAAGTATGAACAAATAAATTTTATTACTGCATATTTGTTTAAAATTGTACAGAAACTGGTTACATTAAAAAAAGTATTTATTAATGTTTAAATTTTTATGAAATCAGTTTTATTTATTAACCGAAATAATTTTTACCCGAATTATTTATTTTTCCACGTAATATTAAAAAAGTTACAATATTTTTTATTATTAGATATTCATACTTTTAAGTATATATAATATCATAAGTAATATAATATAGTATTATAATATACTATAATATTAAAAGTTATTTTTCTATAAAAAAAATACATACTACATATGTTTTATATATAACTGTTACTGCCATATAAATAATGACGGGAAAATCTACACCATATTTTTTTTCTTTTAATAATAGTAATAAATGAGATATCGTTGAGAATATTTTCTTCAATAACATTCCAAAGATATAATTAAATTTTTCTTAAAATGTTAAACATTTTAATTTTATAGTATTTCCCTTATTAATGTGAAAAATTAGGTAAATTTTGTAGTTTGTATGTTCATTAAGACGGTACTTATTACAAATTATTTCTGTCATATAAATAAGGATAGGAATACCTACGTCATACTTTTTTTAATGAGGGGGAAAATATGAGTATAATAACTTAAAAATATTAATGTTTAAGAATCGAATTTTTGAAATATTATAGGGAAAAAGTAATATTTCAGGTAATAAATAAAAGTCATGTTTCGTAAAAAGTTAAAACTTTAAAAATATATTCTTTTCAATATAAAATAGCCTTGTGTTTATTCAAGACGTGTTTAAAAGAAAATTTTCTAAAATAAAACTTTAAAGATTTAGAAAAGACACCAAGTAGATTTTTCTAGCAGCATTAAAAGCCACTTCAGCAGATGTAAAAATAAACTAATCTCAAAAATAAATTTCACGCATATTTTGTCATCAGTTTTATTGTCTTGATGAAATTGACTAATATGGTAGTTTTTTGCATTTTCAAAAATTACTAGTCATTCTTATGCCGTATTTATAAAGCATTATTAAATCGTATTTATAAAGCAGAAAGTGTAATAAAATAATTTAATAAATTGTTTATTAAATCATTATTTAATTATGATAGCTTTATATTTTAATTTGAAAATCATTTTTTGACATCAAATTGCCTTTAATCATTCTCTCCCCCCCCCCCCCCCCCAAAAAAAAAAAAAAAAAAAAAAAAAAAACTCCGCCTTTCTTTCTACACATACTTTTTGTAAAAAAAAAATTGTATGTGTTACTTTACTAAATCTTTTTTGAATCCATCCAATATTTTTCAAAAGTTGGAGCTATTGACTTACTCTTTTCACGATTCATCGCTCATAAAAGAATAAATAATTAGTGGAGCGTAAATTTTCATAAATATTTAACTAAAAATGTTTTAAAGGAAAAAAAACTTCGTAACTTGTAAAATTTTAAATATTATGATTGTCACTTGCAGTAAATAAGTATGTGTTTCTATAATTTACTTAAAAAGTTAATAAACTAATAAAAATCATAGGTTTAGTAATTAAAAATATAATTGAGTTTAAAAAAACCTATATTAATACAAATATTTTCATAAATTTCATACAAAACCTAATTAATCAAGTTATATTTTTCAATGGGCCATTTTTTAGATGGTCCTTAAACTACATTTCATAAAATTCAGACCAGAGTTTTCCATAATATAAATAGTTTATTTAAAAAGCAAAACAAAATAAAAATGTTAAGGAAATAATCATTTTTAGGGTTCTATATTTATAAAATGAAAACGGAACCATTTTAAGATCAATCCTTCCGTCTGTCACAGCCATTTTACTCAGAAACTATGAAACGTAGAAAGCTTAAATTGAGAGAAATTATATTTTTTACATATCTCATGATATTTTATTTAAACTGATAAATTTTGAGTGTCCCTAGAATTATAACACACCTGTACTAAGAATATGCAAAAAATAAAAAATAAAGTTTCAAAAAGTTCAAGATGGTTTAAAGAATTTTAATTTTTTTAACTATTTAAAAAAATACTTAAATTTTACTATAAAGCATGAAAGTTTTCTTGATAAAAAAAATAATTATCTTTCCCAGAACGATTTATTGTGTCAAAAAGGTTCTATAAAACACTAATTAAAAAGAAAAGTTCAAAGAGTAACGGTTCTCCCCAAAAGAACAAAATCTTATCTTTTTTTTCTTCTTCTTTTGCAAAACAGTAGTAAATTTCATATCAATCGCATGGAAATCCCCATTTCATAATGGACTAATATACTTTTTCGTAGTTTTAAAATGTGACAAGATTAAATCTTGATACATAAGAAAACAGTCTTTTGAGTTCAACATATGAACTGCACTGATGTCAGCGATAAACGTTCTGTCAATTTACGATGAGCAAAATAGATTTTTAATTCTTAAATATATTTATTATAACTTTTTAAGTAACAAAAATAAAACGCTTTTCTGTATTTCTTTAAATAGATGTATTTTATTAAAAAAATATTTTCACTTAAAAAAAGAAAATCTATTTCTCTAAATACTATACTTGAAAAACAAATTTTTTCTAGTTATAACAATTATACATATATATATTTATAGATTGATTTTTTTTTTAATTAATTTTTTTTACAAATTTTGTTTACTAAAAAATTTTGTTTTAAAGTATATTTTCCTTAGAAATATTTAAATAAATTTACAATTTCATTTAAAAAAATGTTTTTTAATGCTTTTTCTCACCAGTATAAGTCCATAAATGCGAAAGGTTTCAGTATATAACTGATATGACAAGTAAAAGTATTGAAGGATATTATATTCTTTTATTTATTTTTTTATAATATTGCTTATATTATAGATTGTTTGTTACTATATTTTACAGAAACATTTCTTATAACATTTTTAATAATTTTAAAAGTGAAAAATGTGTTTTATATAGACTTTTTTCTTTTAATAAAATTTAAATTTGTTCTAAATGAAAAATATCACATGCAATTTACTTGAAATATTATAAAGTGTTCTATTTCATCTAATTATTTTAGAATTTAAGATAAAATCATTTCGATGCTGATTAAACACAAAATTGTTTCCGATTTAAATATACTTAAAATGTTCATGATTAGTAAAGTTATTTAAATGAATAATATAATATAGAAACTGTGCTATAGATCCTTATATAAACGTTGTAGAGGCATAAAAATTAAGCCGATATTTTTTCGGGACATAATATTCAAAATGATTAATTTTAAAACCAAACATACAAACAGTGGCGTAGCTAGGATGGGTGACATCCAGGGTGGATGTAAATGGTGCCACCCCCCCCCCCCCAAAAAAAAAAAAACTGCAATATTTTTTTTAAATCCCAAATCTACGTATTGAAAATAAAATTTTAACATTTTTTGAATGCTTGTTGTGATTTTATAGATAATTCGAAGAAATGAATACAAAATTGCAATTTAAATAAAAAATATTAAAGTTTGCTTTTGCTACCCACTTGTTGGATAGGTAGGTTTCTGTTCCTGGTGCATATCTTATTTAGTCGCCCCATTCTGAATAAAATTTCACATTCTTCAAGAAGAGAAAATTAACTCTGTTGGATGATGCGCTTGAAATTTCATTTTATCTCAGAATTCTTTTCTAAAATTTTATAAGATTATATATATTTGCAAATAAAGATGGGGTGTCACCCCTTAGAGGGTGACACCCGGGGCGGACCGCCCACTCCACCCCCCACTAGCTACGCCACTGCATACAAATAATTTAACCCAATAAAACAGAAATATGATTAAAATTAAAACATTTGAGTCTCTGATCATGTTGATGAAACAAGGGACCTCAACTCTTGTTGTTATTTCACTTTAAAATCTATTCAAGGTGGCATATATTTATAAATCCCCTCCCTCAGTCCCCATAAAACAAACAGAATATTTAAAACTTTATGAAGGACTTTTCAAAATACTTCATGCGCATTTCATATCAGTTAAAATCTCAGATATTTGTTATGCCTGTTTGTTTTATACATTCAAATAAAACTGCGCATAAAATTTTACATGTTTGAATATACAGGTAAAAAAACAATGTTTTCTAAAATTTTGTGAAATTTTCAAAATTTTTACATCTTATTTGTGTAATTAACTACTTTTAACATTTCAAACTATATTTAGTTTAAAAAAATGCTGAGTTATATGACATATACAATGGCAAACAACTACAAAAAACATTTGGGATTTTAACCAATATGGAATGCACATGGGGCATTTTGAAAAATTCTTGATAATGTTTAAAATATTGTAGAAACTTTGTTTTTTTGCAGTTTTTTTTTTTTTAAAGTTTTGGCGTTACATGTATAAGCCATAATGCATATAATGTGTTCCTGATTCGTACGTAAGATGAAATTAAAATTATAATAATAATATTAAATGCGTTTGAATGCCCCTTGTTCTTTTTGTCAAATTGCCATTTCCGTGTAGCTTTTCTTAATTCCGTGAGAATTTTTTTGCTGATAAGCTTTGATTAATTATTCTGATTCAGCTTTCTGTTCCTGATCAGCATTTTGATTAATTATATTTTTATCTATATCTAAACTTTTCACTTCAGTTAATTTGTCTTCCTATTTTCAACTCGTGGATTTTCTGTAAAAAATGTAATTTATGTTTTTGTGTTGTTTAGAAACAAATTTAGTCAAATTTAATCATGTAAATTGAAAATTACTTACTTCAATAAATTCTTTCTATATGAATGTATCGAACATATTAAAAAATGCAACAATTCTTAGAATATATCTTACAATCTGTTTAAAATTCCAGCCTGATGCAAGATACTAATGTAAACTTTTCTTTCTCTTATCCTATTATCAAAATAGTTTCGATTCTATGGAGCTTATTTGGGAATCCCAGATTAGATTGTTATCTTCCAGTTATTTTCGGTACAGATAAAAATCCTGTTTATTGACGTTGGAGCTATATTCGACAAAAGTGAAAACAATATGGTTTAAAATTAATATCCAAAGATCTTAGTATAAAGCGTAAGTAATCAGCAATAGTAGTGAAAATATGAGCAATATGAACATAAAGGGAAATTAACGTATTTTACCTAAGAATAACATTAAGGGTGTATTTCGATCCAAATTGCTTATTTTCCGATTTATTTTTGAATTTATTTTTGTTCTCAAATGCACCAAACTGGCAAATTGTCTTATTTAGAAAGTATACAAGGTGCCGTGATGTCGATTCTTTGATAAATGCCCCCCCCCCCCCCAAAAAAAAAAAAAAAAATCAAAAACGGCATTTTGAACAGATTTTTCCCAAGCGGGAGACCTGCGAACGAAAAAAAGGGTCATACTGATAAGGTAATTGTTTATAACTCAAATTCTAATGAATTGAACGTAAAATGACATCATACGGCACCTTATATGTCTCTTCAAAAATCCCCTCAGCAAGTTTCATGTTTCTACTTTTAAAAATGTGTCTGAAATTGTATCGGAAAATTTCAAGCTGTTGAAGGTGGAAAAATGTTTTTTCGAATACACCCTTAAACTACCCAAAACGGTCACTGATAAGATTGTTTATCTTCGAGTTATTTTCGGTACAGATAAAAAATCCTGTTTACTGACGTTGGAGCTATATTCGACAAAAGTGAAAGTATGGTTTAAAATTAATCGCCAAGGATCTTGGTGTTGTAAAAGTAAGAGATTAGCAATTGTAATGAAAATATGAGCAATATAAACCTAAAGGGAAATTAATATATTCTACCTAAAATAATATCAGAGCACCTAAAATAATGGATTTATTTGTATAATAATGTAATAATATAAGCATATTTACGATAACTTCGTAAATAATAAAAATAGGACATTTCTTCTGTTGTTTTCTAAATAGATATATTTTATTTAAATATATTTTCATTGGGGTGAAAACCCTCGTTACTGACACCTTAAGGACTTTTTCTCGTTCCAATCATTATTACGTTTTAAATTTATTTTATACTTATCTTTGTTTTTTAAAAGATACATTAAAAATTATTGCATAGATACATTAGAAAATTATTGTAGGCAAAATTGTGTAACTTTATGCTTTTTATTATTAAAGATTTATTGGTTAAAAACTCCAGTAATTGACATCATCACTATTTTGGAAAGGAGGGAAAAAAACCCTTAAATATTTTGTAGCATTGATAAAATTGAATAAATCTATAATTATTGGAAATTTATCTGTATAAAATTTCATCCTTTTGGCTGTACGCCTTTTAAGCGATTAAAAGTTTTGAGATACTCTGTAGCAATTCAGGCGCTTATGTTTAAAACGTCGATTTCGATGAAAATTCGCATTTTTTTAAATTTAATTTTCTTATAGAGTGAACATTTTTGTTTCTAAATGTGTTTTTATTTTTCCTGTATTTATGCTGTTTTTATTTTTCTGGCTATTAGAAATAAAATTAGCTCTTTTATAAAAAAATCAGACTATTTTAATTTATTTGAAAAATTAGATTTTAATCGAAAAAGGTAAACGATCATTGCTCTATCTCAAAAATTTATTATTCTAGAAGGACCACGAAATTTTTGGTGCAACTTTTCCGTGTCTAGAGTATAATAAACTAAAGAATCAGCTCTAAGTGATTTATTAGTTGTTATATAGCTATTTTTACAAAATATTGCACATAAGATTATTGAAATTTTCTATATAATTGTATATTATCAGCTGTATCTCTTTTTGTTTTCCGTATATTGACTAGATTTTAGTTCTTTACACTCAAGAGTATCTAATATGCATATGTTGAAATAAGATTTGTATTATGCATTTTTTTTTTATTTCTTTTAACCGGAACAGTTTTTATATAAAAAATGACCAAAATTCTTTAAAATTTAAAAAAGTTGCATAGATATTATATATTTTTTACTTACCCATCATACGTAGTATAGGGTAAGTCTTGCAGTCGTTTTGAAAATCGAAAATTTTTTTTTGACGGATTTACACGTTTTAGATAGTGGAGATTCCGAAAAACATAATTTTAGAAAAAAAAGTTTGCCGTCCGTCTGTCTGTCTGTAAACGCTCTATCTCCCGAACAAATTGAGATAGAGACTTGAAATTTTGTATGTAGTTAGTATGTAAGAATGGGACGAACCCTATTTAATATCAGCAACCTCGATTATCCGGAACTATTTTTTTCGGACTCTTGAAAAATTCGTTCTGATGAAAGGTACATAAAAAGTTTCGAATTTTTTTGTTCTAAGGAATAGACGTAAAAGGCAATAAAATAACACACATGTTGCATATAGAACGAAGTCGATCGGATTATTAGTTGCCGAGATATTTGTAATCTTGTTTTCCACATTCTTCGATTTTTCATGACCCTGTATTTCATTCAAATTTCAATTCAGAAGTATATTTTAATTGGAAATGAGACGCTTAATCCGATGCAGTTAATTGTTAGTTAATAGAATTATTATTTTTGGAGTTATAAGAATTTTCTTTTACGCAGTTCGGTACTACTTGAGTAGTTTGGCGTTTTATATAATTTGTCGAAATTGGTACATCAGCAGTTCTTTAATATAGCATTACTATGTATATTAACAATATTTAAATTTTGTTTATGAATTGCAGAGCATTGTATAAATAGTTTCATATGTTTTATTTTCATATACATATCCATGATGGGTAAGTATTACGATGGCCCCCAACGACTAGTTATAATGTTCTTTATTCTGTGTTAGATTGCACCGAAAAATATCAAAAAATGTGTCAAAAGTGGAGTTTAAAAAGTTCCGAAACGTAGTTGGATACCTTCGGATAAATAAATTCCCACCGCATAGAATTATTTTACAGAATTTTTAGATTTAAATACTTTTATTTTTTTAATTCAATTATTCAATTAGATATTTTTATTGTTCACGCTCATCTTATTTTGATACAAAAGCCATATTTTGCCAGAATGCGACTTAATTTAATGGAACGTATTTGTTAAAAGGCAAAGAAAAAAAAAATATTCAGAAGAAAGGAAATTTTAATGCAGTTAAAATAAGGTATAATAAATAAAGTAAAGGCAGTAATACAAAATTTTGACAGTGACACATTCAACGAACAATGGATGATATGACAAAAAATAATCTCTGTTGAATTTCCTGTAAGTAGTATGGAAATACCCATTTCGTAACTGATGAATGCTATCTTATGATTTAAAAACGGAACAAGATTAAAACCTTGATATACACTAAAATATTTTAAAGTTCTTCATATTAGTCGCATTTGTCTCAGCTAAGCATTCTTACACGGTTTTTCCTCATCGGTCTGTTTACAATGCGCAAACTTTAATTTTTAATCATATTTATTAAAACATTTTAAATATTAAACTATTTTCTGTAATTTTTTTAATTAATTTTTTGAAACTATTTTTATTGTTACTCATTGGGCCCTTCTTAAATATAAAGTACTTCCTTTTTACTTTCTGTGCACATGTAAAATAAGAACAGTATTGTAATCATGATTAAAAATTTATTTATGGAAGTACAGTAGAACCTCGGTAGTCGGACATAATTAAGCCGAACGCTGAGCCAATCATTAAAGACCGGTCACATAAGTAACAGGTCTGAGTATGGCGAGTTCAATTGATAATAGGCCTGGTTGAAATGGAAAAGCAGTTTCTCTAGTATTGATTTTGTAGGTAATGGTTTGGAGAATTTTGCTCCTCCTAATGCTTCCGTACCTTTTTGTAAAGGTCCATTATTTTGGCAGTATGTCTTTTAAAACTGGTCAAGCAGTACACGGTATAATCTAAACTCCCGGATAACTGAGAATTTCTCAATACTCATCTTGTTTAATATGAAAATCGTGATAGAACTGCTATAAATATCTAAATTCAAATTATACATGAAAATAAATTTATTTTCAAATTAAAAAAAACTTGCAATTTAAATGAAAACGTCATCTAACGTAAATTGGCCATCATTTGCCCTACAGCTTTGTCACAAATCTTTTTTTAAAACATTACTTCAGAGAAATAGCACTGTTAATTTTTGTTAAAACCAGGCAAGTGTTTTTGGGAAACTCTCAAAATCATCATTGTTACCAATCTTTATTTGGGAATCGTTCTAATCTTAATCGTCTTCGTCTTTTTTTTTTTGGGGGGGGGGGGGGGGAATGTCGGATTTCTGCAGTAATTTTCTCGTCATGAAAAAAAAAAAAAAAAAAAAAAAAAAAAAAAAAAGTCTGCATCTTCCACGTTACAAATAATCAAAGTTGTGATTTATGTGTACCCGTATTTTGGAAGAAAAAAAAAACAATTGCGAAATATCTACAAACAACCATTAACAGGGAGATGTAAATACACTTTCAATGTTTATTTTAATTAACAGGTTTTAATTTCATCACCAGTACATTGTATAGCAGTAATAATAATACTAATAATAATAAAATTGAGCTAATGAATGGAATTGACCATTTTAACGTTTTCAAACATAGTTGATAAATGTTTATGAATTCGAGTTGTCTGTCTGCCCGTTGTCTGTTAGTCTGCCATGCTCGAAAATTTGCGTAAATATAATCGATTTATCATGAAATAGATGCATGTTATTGACGTTAACTATGGCATGTTTGGTATGGAAAATGAAAATTATAGAATTTTCAGTTCATTTATATTGCCACTCAAAAGAACTCCGTCACATTACTATCTATGGGGTAAAACTGTTTGCCGTGTATTTTAATGATATTGCAATATTTTAAGACTGTTTTTAAATCTAAAAGGACAGCTATTTTACATTACTTTCTATTTATTAATGTTCGGAACTGCATGAAATTAGCTGGTGTTTTTGTGCAAAAATTATCGAATCTAAATATTTTTTTTTTTTTTGCAAACTCAATAGATGTTTCAGGAAATACACTCAAAATTAGTCTTGAACCGAAAATCTCGGTGAAAGCTGACAAACCAGTAAACGGAGGGAGAAAAACAGTCACGTGATCAGAAACGCTTATTACTCAAAGGGTAATTTATTGATCAGAAAATAGAAAACACAGTTCGATTCCAAGTCGCTTCCATGGTTAGGCTTTGTAATTTTATCTTTCTGTTGAAAAATGAATCTATGTAAATGTATCGATGTTTTGCGCTTGTTGAGCGGAGAAATTGAGAACAGCCTTAAACATGTTACAATTGATATACATCACCGATGTGTTCTACAAGATTAGTGCAGATTAGAATATGGCGTGCATAGAATATATCGTTCATTTGCAAGGACACACAAAATAATTTGGCTGTAGAAGACAATGAACAATAATTGTTGAATTATTGAAGCCTTATGGATAATAATTGCCAGAAATGCATTTTCAATTGCTGCAAGCGTTTTTAAATTTAATAATTTTTTTAATTACTTGGTGTTCATAAATTCCATACATACAAGGTCGCGCGCAAAAAAAGGTCAACAACGGCGGAGTGGAAAATTTCAACTGTGCTATGCATTAAACTAAACTAACTTTTAGCATGCTATGTAGCATGCATGTCTGTAGATCATATATACGATTGCACCAAAAAAAAAAAAAAAAAAAAAAAAAAAAATCGTATTTTTACAATTGGTCATGATAATAGTAGAAATTGGGCTTTCAAATGTGCTATGCGTTTTCCAAATTGTGCATGCTAATTGTTCATGCTATTGTGAAGTTTTATTATAGTATTCTGAATGTGTTGGAAAACATTTCACAATCTATGCTGTGCGCGTGATTTTTCTTTCTTTTTTTTATAACATTAGGAAGTTTTTCTAGAAGCACTGGAAGATATCATACTTCTAAAATGGGTTAAGGAATCAAAATTAAGTTTATGCTCTTGGTATTTGCTGCACTTATAAGAAGGAGCAACGCTAAATAACGCATATTCTTATATTCAACCCATGTGTTAACATGTATCTATTTCCTTCCTTCTTAAAACAATAAACATACATTTTATAGGTAAATAATTGCTTAATTATGTAAATTACAAAAATGAAAAGCTGTAAAATAAAATTTTTTATAACTCTGCAAAAAGAGATAATCTCATTTAACCCATTGAGCACGTGGCGGCTTGTACGTGCCTTAAAAAGTGCTCAGAATTCCTGTTTATACCTACCAGTAAAATTTTACTGTAAAATTTACCTTATTTAACCGAAGCATTTTGTAGATTTAACTGTTCATACTATTGTGAAGTTTTGTTATAGTATTTTGAATGTGTTGGAAAGCGTTTCACAATCTATGCTGTGCGCATGATTTTTCTTTCTTTTTTTATAATACACACACAAATGACTGTTTTTAAAATTCGTTGACAAAACATTCAAAATTTCGTAAACGGCTCCCTTCGCGAAGGTATTAAACCATTGATGAAACGCCCTAATTTTAAACTTATATACATTACACTAATCAGCTAATGAATGTTCTTACTTGTATATATTCTATATTAAAAGAATCCAACGAAAAGAATTCGATAAATTATTATTTAGATCTAAATAGGGTTCGATGGATATCAATGGACATGTATCTTGATATATATCATAATATACAAGTCCGATATTTGTTTTCAAAATATTAAGAAATTTTATATTTTTATATATTTAATATTTACTTTCAAAATATTGTACATAATAATTTTTGTATTTCCAATCAAAGCAAGTCTAAGTGATTTTTTAAAAACTGTTATTGATTGTGTCATTCTGTAGATAGTTTTGCTTAGACAGAATTTTTTTAGCGCTCCTCACCTCTCGCGAACACTATCATCTTAAAAAACTTTTCAAACTGTACATTTAGAACTGAATTTTAAAATGCAGAGTTAATAATTATATAGGTCGACATTTATTTAAAACAGCTATTGAAAAAAAACCCCGCCTAATTTAGAAAAGTTATTTGTAGCTTCATTGATAGCTTTTCTGGTTTTGGTTTTCTCCAGTTTAAATTGAAAAACAGGTTAGAAGAATGAAAAAATACTCAAGATTGCATTATGTTAAAATTTTTTCGATAAAAATAAGTTATTTTGTGCACAGCTTTGCAGTATAAACTCAATTTTCTTGAAACTTGATAATAAATCTCGTAGTTTGTTTTTTGTGAGTATAAAAAGCAACTTGTGTCTATTTTAATATAGTTGATACTCAATTTTGTTATATAATTCGGGGTAAAAATCACAAAAGACATCAACAATATCATTTTTTTAAAGTTATAGTCATTGCAAAGTGTTTTAGTTTCTAATCTAATTTAAAAAATACCCTTTCCGGTTCGACCTACTGGTGTGGGTAGATTTCGAAATTAAGTACTAATTTCACTAACAAAAACTAATTTATGATTAGAGATAAACCTATTTAATCATTTTATCTGGCCGCTTTTGACGAGTTTTTAAATTAATTTTTCCTCTAAGAGCTAGTTTTATCAGAATCATGTTAGTATAACTTTTTCTTCAATCTCTCTCTCTCTCTTTTTAATTTGTAAGAAATGGTTTCATCCAAACTTGTCAACATTAAAGTTGCTGATGATACTAAGATTTATAATAAATTTAAGCGGATTTGAATCTTGAGAATTGACAAAATTATTTTTCAAAAAACCCTATTTTTACTTTCGCCCCTCAAACACATTTTTAATTTTATCAAAAATCTATCATACATAAATTTTGGGCATTTTTCTTAGAATTAATAACTTTAAACTGATTTGATATCTATTATGATGAAGTTTTTTAGTTTCTTCGATTTTTAAACGCTTCCCCATTTCCGTCTCCTTTGTCCGATTTTGACCATTAACAAACTTGACTAAGATTTTCTGCTTCTTGATTTTATCAGTTTTGTGGAGTGCAGAATATATGGAAATTATCGTGTCCATAAAAAAGTGATAAAGTTTTGAACTGGGGTGATTTTGTGTTCTAGGGGTCATAATCGACGTAGATCTGCAAAAAGTTTTCAGAAATTTCAACATAAGGAAAAATGTAATAGATATTATTTCTAGCGAAATATACCTGCTATAGAACATTTTTAACGCCTTCCAAAAATATCATGATATTCACGAGCCTTGGATCGAAATATAAAACTCTATTTTTCTTTTCGGAAAAAAGTCAGTATTTTTAGTTCTAATTATTAACATTATTTTTGCATCATGAAGTTGTTTTTAAATTTTTGATCTGAATATTTATAGAGAAAATTTATAGTTTAAAATTTATAGTGTAATTACATTGCAAATAAAATGCAAGAAAAATACTTAAAAAAAATCTTTTTCAAAATACTTCTTTCTGGTAAAATCAGCTTACTTTTTTATTATGTTTAGTTTCGTGATCAATAAACTCGTCATCAACGTTTTTACAAATCCAAACACAAGATAAAAAGAAAGTGATGATAAGTTCTAGTATCGTAGATGAAGAAGTAGATAAGTTACGATAAATATTTTAAATCGAGAGGAAATGTTTTCTGATATGCAAAAGGAAGCAGGAAAAGGTCGTTTTCCTTTCTTACCAATTAGGACTTAGTTGCAACTTATAGTTTGTCTTGGTTTTCTTTCATTTTTAATTACTTTAGCTACCAGTCATAATTTCCTTAACTGTAGGGGGGGGGGGGATATTGAAATATACCAGGTCTGTCCAATGCGGCATCCTTTTGAAAGTTTGCTGTTACTAGACTTTTTAGAAGTATTTTCTATAAAGAACATTTTCTGTAAAACCATTAATATTTGTATCGGAGATATTTTCAAAACCTCTGAAAACGCATTATAAATCAGAAACATACTTCGAAACTTTAATCATGCATAATTTCACTATTTGTAGTTATTTTTTTTATATAATTATAAAGGTTAATTGTAGTAATAATTGGAAATTGCTTTTTTACTAATTAATAAGTAACAGAAAAATAAACGTTCTCCCACATTACCCGTCTTTTTGAAAGTACGTGTGCATGAGGGCTCATATTTTTTCTTTTTTCTGGCCATTGGCTGTTTTATACGAGGTATGAAAAGACTTAATTTTTCATTCTTTACTTTTGAAATTTTAGGAGTTTATTTCAAATTTGCTTAGAAAAATAAGAATGAATAGTACAGAGCAATGAGCGGGGAAAAATGATTTCCATCTATGAAAGCACGTTCAAACTATCTCTCTCTGAATCACACGTATGGATTGGTCATTATCATGTCTTTTCTGTAAAATTAAATTCACGACTTGAAAATAAGTCAAAGCATATTTTCACATCCCAAAATAAACTGAGTAATATCTCTGATTTCCATGTTTAAATATTTATTTGTTATTGTTATTAAAGGCGCGATTGAAGTTTCTGGCACCTTACCACACAAAAGTTTTTGATGTAGAACTATCATAGAAAAATGTATAATTTGAAATTTAATACATGCAACACCAGAACCATGATGGCTTTTTGTCTTCCGCTCTAAGATTAACTTGCATTCTGTTTAAGACGCGCCTGTGTATGTGTACTAATAGTACTGTGCAATAGCATTTGCAGCATGATTTCAGTCGTGTGAATAATGGCGTCTTTCATAGAGTGCTGAGGTGCTCCCCTGCTTACTAAAAGGTTGTTTGACAGACCTGGCATATGCTATAAGCAGGGATGTAGTGGAGGATATACGGGAGTATACGCCGTATACCTTCTGGATTTTTTAAAGAAACACCGTATACCCTCTCTTTCTCAAAGTTATAGCATACACACTCTAAGCTATACCCTCTGCCTTGAGCGTATACTCTCTGCTTAGAGTGTATATCCTCTGTTATTTTTACGACTACACCCCTCACTATAAGTAATTAAAATGTTTTTAAGTCCTTGTTTTGTTAATCATTTTGTATTATGTACATCCACCTTATTATTCCTAATGATTTCTGTGAAGTTTTGTGTGGATGAATGGTTTAATAGTAGTGGTTTTCGGTTCGAACAGCTACAAATCATTTATCAAATGCGAACGGTGATATTAATCAGATACAATAATTAGATGTGAGCAAATCCAGTGTGTTCGTGTAAACGCAAATTTTATCTATAAAACTTCTCTAATGATTTTGAGTAAGTTATTAAGAGTGCGAAAAGAGACACGAGGAAATTCGAAAATTTGAGGTACAAGAAGATCATTGGACTAGGTCAAATTTGTTTAGTAGGTCACTTTGGGGCTCTTAAGACTCAATGTATTTCAACGAGAATGAAGGCTAAAAAATTTAAGTTTTTGAAGAGTTAACGCTAAACGAAGTTGCCAACATTTCGTCAAATTTGGCGATATATGGCGAAATATTTTCAAGATTGACTAGATTTGGCGACAAAATCCATTTTAAATATTAACAATGCCAAAACACATGCTTGACGTCAAATGAACGATTTTTTGCGAAGTTTAGCGACATTTTGGTGACGTTTACTGAAATAATTGGCTTTCAGAATACGAAGGAATTTTTTTATAAATTCCCAATAAGAGCCGAGATGCATGATTCAACCAACCATTCAAGTCTAAATATAGTTTGTAAGGATGCCCTTTCGTTGCAAATATGCAAGTAATGCAAAATTTAGAAATATTTACTCAGTTTTAATGTTAATTGTTTCTGTAAATGGCTGATTCTACGATAAGAGGTAATTTGTACGGCAATCCGTTTAAAACAGAATTTTTATTCTATATGTTGCTATTTTTTGCAATGAGTCGCATCATCTTAATATACTTTATTAAATAACATCACGATTAAATGCCTAATTAAAACACATTTTTCTGAAATTTCTTACAAAGTCTAAAAAAGTCTCTACCCTGGCATGTTCCCTTGCCGGTTTCAATTTAACTTTCAAACAATACATATATTTTTTCCATCAGATGCTTAACTAAAGTATGTTTAATTGGAATTTAAGTAATTATACTTACGTATTATAAAATAAAAAATAAAATAATTTTGTTAATTTCAAATAATTTTTAAAATTCACTTTTGTCCCGCTTTTTTTGTGTATCAACTCTGTCAAATTTCGTTTCGCTGAAACAAATATAAATTCAAGGATGGTTATATCGGAAATAGCGTTTAAGGACATCTATCGGCTTGCAGTTAGCAATACTAAACGAGCAAGCTATTTAAGCGATGGGTTAAACATACATTCTTGAGCATAGTTTCTTTTGATTTTAACCTGTAGGCAATTAGATTCTTTATTAGAAATTACCCTAATGAATAAGTTTTATTATGATCGGAAACAATATACGAACCAATGAGATTAAATGAAAGAAACCATTTTTCAAAATACAAATATTGGTTTTTAACTGGGACCTGACGTTTTTAACCAAAAACATGTGTATGAAATTTGGTTCAATTCTATGCATAACTTCATAAATTTTCGATGATACAATATTGAAAACTATGCAAAAATTGCCATTACTGCGGTACCTTTCGAGGAATGTTCCCAAATTAATGTTGACTTGATGGCCATAGTCAAAAACATAATATAAAATTGCACAACTTCATGCACTTTTCGATGATACAATATTGAAAAGATACAAAAATTACGGTAACAGCGCCTTTTTTCGATGATACAATATTAAAAAGATACAAAAATTTCTATAACAGCGTCCCTTTTAGATAATACAATATAGAAAAGATACAAAAATTGCTATAACAATGGTAGAGCAGCAGAACGTTCCAAAATTTCCGTGGGACTTGATGTCGATAACCAAAAAAATACATACAATATGAAATTTGGTTCAATTCTATGCATAACTTTTCAGTGATATAAAGAGGGAATACACTACACACATGCGGACACAGAGTCGGACAGACATTTTGTTTTAATGATGAATCCAGAGGGTGGCCTGAAGAGACATTTTCAAGCCCGTAGCAATGAAATATACCCCTTGAATATTTGAGATTTTGTTCTTTGATTTATAACATTAATCAAAACGGGCAAGTAGGGCAATTTACCTTCTGAAACTCTTTAATGTACCCCCCCCCCCACACACACACACACCGGGAGCCACAGAAATCCCTCCTGGAGAAAAAATGTCTGAATTCAATGCTGTTAGTTTTAAACATGTTTTTCGGGATAGATTTTCCCCTAAAATGATTAGATTATATTACTGTTTTCTTTAGAAATACTGTAGAAATCTGGTGAAATATATATATATTAGTAGTATTGCAAATGAGGTGTTTGAAATTGATTTAAAAAAAAAAAAATCTATGGCAAAATTTAAACCTTTTGAGGTTAAATTATCTCTAACATTTATGTATAATTTAAAAAGGTAGCTTTTTTCAAAGTAATAGAGATTCGTTTGCTTGTGCCGATTCCTCTTCATATGTACAAGAATGATGCCAAAGAATATAGATTGCAAGGTTTAAGGTAAAACTCATGAGAACATTTCCGTATTGTGCAAAGTTCAGAATCCATGATGTTGTAAATTACGCAACGTATAACGAGAGGGAAAACAAGAAGAAAAGTTTAAGCAAATTTGCGAAGATTTATAACATTACTCCATTTGCTGTCTAACCTGAAGATCTGATGTTACTTTTTTCATGCCCCCCCCCCCCTCCCCAATATGGTGGTTATTTTATTTGCTCTTGACCTTGATATTAACGCAAGGTCGAGCACAGCACGTAACTATGGAAAAACGCATTGTAAAGATGTCTGCCATGTTTTGAAGTGACAATTAAGTTGAAAAGTACGTTTGAGCCAAAAATATTTAAAAAGCATAATGTCTACCACATTAGTCTTGCTATTAAGAAAGGAACATTATGAGTAGGATGTGAACAGTTTCTTTTTATGACAGCTATTTGAGAGGAAAGGTCTGAAGTTCAAGGTAGACTCTTCCATCATAGAATTCAAAGGAGGTCTAATTTAGACCATTCAGATGATACTAAAAGGTTAGTTTATTACATAAAAAACTAGTATTTCTTGTTAAATAGGTTGTGTAATGTTAAAGAGAAAAAAAGTCTTACAGAATATCTAAAAATAACTTTGCTTACATATACATAAAAAAAATCATTAACTATCACATTAGAAAGATAATCTTAACAGCAGGTGAAAGGGGTAAAATGAAGTTAGTGAAATATACTGGTCTTCAATTACAAACTTTGCCAAGTTTTTCGGAACATTCTCATTATGTTGTATTCGTGTATCTTCCACAAAATTTTTGAAAAATTTCAACTCTTTTCCTGTTATTTCTATTATGACGGTACCAGAAAAATATTGCATATCAACACTTGGTAACATTTAAAAAATACAGGGCTTACTTTTTACCTAATACATGCCATAATAATCCTTGGGCAATTTAAATAATGAATACTCTCTGCACGTTAGTCCAATGAAGTAAAATGCATCTGCTGAAAAATATGTCATTCATAAGTTAACTGGAATATCTAGCAAAATCAGTCGTTTTAAAGAAAGCAATAACAGTATAACCTTTTCTATTTTTTGTTCTTTAAAATGATTAATTTTAGAAGTGACTTTCAATAAAGAACAATCTTTTCAATTAAGTCTAACGAAATAAAAACAACCCCATAAAAAAGTTACATATAAATTGACTGACGGATCCATTTTTGAGGAATCAATCATAATAGCTTTGTAATTTCCATTAAAATGGTCAATTTTAGAAAGAACTTCAACAACGAATGAAATTTGCGCATACGTCTGGCAAAATAAAACAAATGTTAAATAAATAAATATGCATAATTTAACTGAAGGTCCAGTCTTAACAAAGTAGTTGTTATAGAGGAAACAATTACGATAAGTTTGCTTATATTTATCATTAAACTTGAACCTTGAATATATAGAAATTTATACTTAATTATCTTGTTTTACACACGAATCGTTTACGTATTTATGTAAAGATATTATTTAATTGATCGTGACATACATGTACACATATGCAAAAAATAGTCAAACTTGGCAACAAACAAAGAAGTCACTATAAACAATGTTCAGTTGATGATAACATGCCTGTTTCGTGAAATTGCGACACAAACTTCATACGGATGTATACTTACACCGATAAAATTCCTTCATAATTATTTAAGTGAAATAAATTGCAATCATTATTTATTAAACATAAATAAAAATTCAATTAAACATAAAAATTCAAAACATTTTTGTGTGAAATATTCGTAATAGTATTTAAACTCAGACTTACACATGCGTACACTTGCATGAAAATACATATTTTTAAAATAAGTATTGAAGTGCACACTCTTATGCGTACAGTAATCTCTTAACATTATTCGCGAAATAAAATATAAGGAACATTTAAACATTCATAAATACTTAACTTGGTTATTCTCGAATTTTGTTTCGTACGGTGTGTGTTTTTACAAAGCTAACTCATTTTGTTTCACCATTTCAATAAACTGTTTGGCACTGGACAGCTGCATTGTAACTACATGACCTGTGTTCCGATGCCTTATAGTAACGCCCTTATTAAGGCAAAATATAGAACAGTAATTCTAAGACTATATAAGAAAATATAAATATTCTAAAGTTCCAAATTTTAAGAAAATTCTTAAAATAAATTATTTAAATTTATTTACAAGTATGTACATTTTAATGCTTAAAACACATATTTTTACCTTTTTAAATGCTTTATTTTCATTAAAATAATCCTAAAACCGTACCCCCTTTTATGCTCGAGAAAATAGCCTCAATATTCACGATTTTTAACATTAGTGGACGTTTCTGGGAACACAACCCTCGCGAATGTTAAGGGATTACTGTATTACATGCAGTTAAACGTACATACATATATATTTATATACATATGAGTCCACTCCTAATATTAATCCTTGAAAATGGTTACTTTCAATGTATAATTTTCGAGTTGTGACGTTTTCGTTAAAAAAATGTGAAATATTGCTTTCTTTTATGCACTTCTACTAATAATGAATATCTTTTTTATCTCATTATTTTTCTGTTTCCACATAAGACGCAGATTTCTCTGTATAATATCTCTAAACGGCTTACAACATTGCGGTTCTTTTTCTTCATGCCTCGCATTTCAGGTTGTTATAATGATTAAACATTGCAATAACGACTAGTCATCTGATATTCAAGCCTTATTGCAGATTAATGATCTAACCATGTCAAAGATGTCTTGCATTTTCGCTGTCTTTCGTCCATAAATCTTGTGAAATAACGCATAGTAAAATGAAACAATAAAGATGATTGGGAGAAAAAAGTATAAGTACTATTTTTAGTTTTGAAAGTATTATAATCTTTTGCATTAATCTTATTTACATCTACAGTGTTGAATTAAGGAGGTGACCCGTGGGTACGTCTCCCCTGGAGCAATGAAGTGCTGCCCCCCTCGGAAATTTTGAAGTTTTGTGTTTTTAATGGTCGAAAATTGCAATCCCCACGGAACTCTGTAATGTCCCCCCCGGAGCTATAAAAGTCCCCCCCCGGAGAAAAGTGTTTGAATTCAACACTGTTGATTTAATTTCGAGATTTTTAAGAGGGTGATTTGTATTAAAAATTTAAAACTGTAGACTTGTGGAAGAAACACAATCACGTTATTTGAAAGTCATTTAAGTACATTTAGAATGTTAAACTTTAAAAAATGTGATAGATTATCTATAATACTCATATTATTTAATTCAAAAATTAAGTAATGAATGCACTGAGTGTTTCACTGATTTTTTGCCTTCTAATTCAAGTGCTAACTGAATATCAATGCTTATAAATTCATTCAATCTAAAAATGAATCTGGGCATATAGAATTTTAACATTCTATTTTTCTAAACTTTAAAAAATGCATACTAAATTGATGCATAATCCTTACCTCTGCCGGCTTATATCTTTATTAAAACTATTTATAACATGTATTTACAATATATATTTATAATATACTTTTTAAGGATAAGTGAAAATTCATATCTACCTCAGTTTGTAGATTAATATATACGAATTATTCATGTATTTTTAATTCAAAACTTCAATATTTTAGAATATTTCACTTTATTATAAGCGAACGGAATACTAATTTTTGCACGTGTAGATGTTGAAATATATGCCATGTGGTATTTGTAAGCATATGCAATCGATGGGGAATTTATTAACAAATATAAAATTCCATGGAAATCGCAATTTAGAATGTTTTAGCCTGTTTTTCTATTAATTAACCTTTTTTAAATTTCAAAATTTTCAGAAACAGCTCTTAGAGAGCATTTACATCTTAACAGAAACCACTATGCTAAATTTAAAGTTTCTAGTTCCTTCAGTACCATAATATAATACCTTGGAACGTTTTTCGCTCTTGCACAGTTTTTTTTTTTTTTGGGGGGGGGGGATAATTATTAAAATAGATTGCGATAGAAAATTTAGCCAATAATGAGGCAGGGACTGCCACCATAAATTTGGCCCAATCATTTTTTTTTATATATAAGTACTTACTTTTATATTTATTTTGACAATGGAGATGATTTTCAAGATGTGCAACATCATAATGACGTGATCTAAAATAAATTCAAATGCCTTTATTTCACGCAATAAAGATGCATTAAACATTTTAAGGACATTGATATGCAAGTATGCAGAATTGTGCGTACAAAGCGTGCCACTTATGTTGGATGTTTTTAACAGCAAATTGGAAAATTACGCATGTGTGTGGCATTTATAGAATCCGAAATCGGATTAAAAATATGATATTACGAATTTTATATATATGTACAACACGAGAAAATAATATAAAAATCGCAAATCGAAAGGAAATAATAACTATTTAAGCCATCATCTTTGTTCATGAAATTCATTTCAATAGTGTGAGAATTTTTTTTCATACAATTCGAGAGGTCTAAATAAAGAAACGAAAATACTCCTAACATAATAATAATAATAATAAAAAAAGCATTCTTAGCAATTTCTATCAGTAGATGATAATGAATGCGAATACTTTTGTGCATGTATAATTTAACTTTTTTACATAGTAGAGTTAAAATTTAAGCTAATGACTAAATCAGATGAAAGACGCGTAAAACATGAGAAACTGCTACAAAATATAATTTTTTAAAAATATTACTTGACTTTTCTTTTTTATAATTATCCGCCCTACCTTTTTTTAATACTTCTACTACCTAGGTATGAAGTCTTATCACTAAATAATCTATATTTTTATACATATTCGGAAGATTTTAAAAGTTCGTGCCCGATTTCTGATACATCGAGTTTCGAAGCGCACCTAAGTTGTTTTGAATGGTGAAATGCAGACGAATTGTCAACATTTGTTTCTCAGTAATCTCTTCAGTATTGACCTGTGGGTTATTATTCACTTAATCACGGATAAGTTATCAATGCCAGAAGATCGCCCAGAACAAATTTTATCGTTTAGATTGACATCGCCATTTAAACAACTCGACAAAACAACTTTTTAACTGTCCTAAGAGAGAGCACGATCCAAATAAACGTCCTGAATATTTTTTAGACAAATCACTTCTTCTTCTTTTTTTTAAAAACTCATATATATGATGAAAATGTAACTTTCCATTTTGAATATTAACTTTGCACACATATAGTAATTTTTTTTAATAACATTATATTTACTCACGACACCTATAGAAAATTGTCAATTAATAAATATGGTTATAAAATTAATATCAGCACAGTCAAAATTGCAAGTTAAGTCGCCGCCTATGAAATAGGGCACAAATTTTTGCAATCACCCAATATATTTAATGTCATAAGAAAATCACCCGTGAGCAATAAATTCATCTTTTACTTTAAAGTAAAAAATTAGAATGTCTAATATGAATGTATATTTTTCTAAAAGTTGAAAAATCAGTTAAAACTGTAATATATAAATGGCTTCCAAAGTCTAATTTATGTACATCATTTGAGAGGTTCACAAGCACTGATCAAGTCCACTAAGAAAAATGCCCATTTAGAAAATTCATGCAATCTGTTTTATCCACTCCTACACTGAACCTCGTCTGTTTACACACTTTTTTATATATGTCATCTGTTTATAGACCTGGTTCACCGTGGGAATGAATAAAATAGATTTTATGCACTTTCTAAATACACTTTTTTTTCAAAACCATTTAGAAAAAGGTTATGTTTTTTTTGTGGAGAATAGATGAATTTGAGACATATGTGAATCCTTGCAGTGTCCTCATTTTTGGAATACTTCTGTTGCCATGATGACAAAAAAGTATTAAAAACTACAAAAAAATTAACTCAAAAACAAATTGAGATAGTTTTCAAACAAATTGAATTTAATAGTAATCCCCCCCATGTATGACGGTATAAAAATTGAAAATGTGCGATGTTTAGAAGCAGGGTTGTTTGGTTTAAACCAGGCTGGTTTAAACCGTGGTTTAAACCATGGTTTAAACCAAGTGGTTTTTTTTAAAAAAACCATGATGGTTTTTTTTAATTTGGTTTTTTTCCCTTTTCCCTAATGTTTTCATTTATTTTACACATTATTAAAATGTGCAAAATCAAAGTTATGGAGTAGCTACAAGCAAAGCTAAAGACAAATTAAATTTTTAAAGTGACAAACATCTTTAATCAATCTAATTTTTCTTACTAGCTATAAATTGACATGGCAAAATATTTTTCTACAGTGAACTGTGGAGAATAAAAAAAGGTAGTTAGTTTTAATTCTTTTTTAAACCTTTTATTTAAAAAAAAAAAAATGCAAAAATGGCATATGCCAGCCAAAAATGCAATTTGACTGCTTAGATAGCTTGATTATGATTTACTAAGGATTGCATCATGTATCAAAGCATCAATAATGACATAATCATAAGTCATTCTTTCCATTGGTTACTCTTGTTCTGTATGCTAATGAATGATTGGCTATGAATTTTCTCTGTTCCATAGCTATTGGTTTTAGTAAGCTTTGGTTTTTCTTAGATTGGATTTGCAGTTTTTACATTATTTTTTTCTGTTTCTAGTTACTTTGTATTGTATTTTATTTTAAGAAAGCTACTTATATATATATATTGAAATAAAAGAATGTCTAAAACTAGAAGAAAGGAAAATATAATCTGGTTTTCATTTGAGGGAGTAAGAAATACATCAAAAACATGTTTAAGAGCCAAATGTAAAAATTGCATGCAATGTAAATGCTGTCAAAGTAGCTCTTTCTTATAATACTAGGTGTGATTCATTTTCAGATGCTTTAGATGTTTACCTTAAAAATTGCCCCACTTAAAATTTGTGTAGAAAATAGGAATGTTATTGATAAAAATATCAAAAGCTCGTATCTGTCTAATTTTTATTTTAAAAGAAATGTTGAAGATATGTTTAAACTGTTAAATTCTATTGCAGTTGCCCTGGATAATATCTAAAGTAATAAGTTCCATTACTAATGCAGTTTATAATTGGACAGGTCTTCAAAAAATATTAAGAGAAAAAAAAATGTACAATAAAGAAGTCTCATAGTTTTTTAGTCCAGGTATAAAATAACCCTAACACCCATGTCCTTTTAGGTATACATGCTTGAACCACAATACAGTCAAAGTGAACTATGTGAACAAGAAAAAAAGGATACATTAAATTTTACAAAACAAAATTATCCATGTAACTTGATGCTTGCACAGATAATAAAATTTAATGCTAAATCTTCACCTTTTGAAGAACAAAGAAACAGAAAAAATAAAGATTGTATTTAAAATAATAATAATAATTTTTCTAAGCCTAGGTCTCAATTTGTGTAAGCATTACATTCGTTGATGTATCAAGTAAGTCAATACACATGTATTTTTTAGCATTAATAAAATTCATATTTATATTTTTTAAGTAAATATATGTAGTAAGAGATTAATAATCATTTGTTGATGTTAATACTGTAAATAATTTCTAAATTATGCACAAGAAAATGTTTTCTATTTCAGCTTTTTTCTGTTAATTTAGTAAAATATGTTTGTTTGCCCTTTACTATGTCCTTCATTATCAACCTGCATGTAATTATTTCTTAAATTATTATCTAAAAGGTTTATATAAGTATACTAATAAATTAATAGTTTTTTTTTTTCACACAATGAATATTTCCCTATAGAAACCTAAACTTATAAGATAATTTAATTATAAATTTTTATGCTTTAGTTATTTAATTATCAAAAAAATAAATACTAATGTGAATGTTTAACATTAATTAACTATTAATTACAAAAAATCCTCATGACTTTCTAAAACTCAAGCTATTTTTCTTGGAAATGCGATTTAAATAATGATTTGAAAAAAACCCGGTTTAAACCAAAAAAACCTGGTTTAAACCAAAAAAACCTGGTTTAAACCAAAAAAACCCGGTTTTTTGGTTTTTTTCAAAAAAACCGGTTTTTATACCAACCCTGTTTAGAAGTTTAAAATTTTGCAGTTCCGAAAATTGTAAAACTGAAATTTTATTTGAAAGTGTTGCCATTCGCAGAAGGACATATGCGTTAGGCACATATGGGTGATTCTCCAATAAGTGGGTAATTTTACTCATTGATTTAGTGAAAAATAAAAATTAAAGTTAACCAATATTTTTTAATAATTAGATACAGCATAGGTTGCGGAGTAATATACAACATTACGGCATAAACTTTAAGCACTATATATATATATATATATTTTTAAAAATATTTTACAAATTAATTTGGTAGTCAATGTCACTACTGTCCCCAAGATAGTTGTTTATTTTATAGACCAGGATTTTAATAAAATTTATTTGAAAAATATGTGTATTTTATAAAAGTGTTTATTTTTATAGTAAAAAATATAATGTTTAATATATCATCTGTGATAAATCTGAATATTTTTTAAGTTTTAAGAATAAGGGGACAGGAGAGACATTTACATGGACAGAAGTGACATAGTTTCAAAACTTTTCAGTTTTGAACCTTTTAACAATTATAAATTATTTAATATTTATTTTTTTTTTACTATTTTAAAATTTTAATAATCTTTTAGAAAGAAAAAATAACCAACAATAAGATAATGAATAAATAAGTGAATTTATTTCGACAAAAGTTTTATTTAGAAAAAAGTGTTTAAGTACGAGAAATACTGCTCATTTTAAGATTTATCTCATATAATTTGTCTATAGTAAAGTATCTTGAAGTAACTAGTCGAAAAAGAATATCAATAACAGACAAAATTTCATTCTTTGGAACATCCTGGATATATGGTGTATTTGGCCTCCATTTTTCTGGTGGTATCGGCTTCCATTCCTTAACATAAAGTTTATTTTAAGGATGTCATCATTTATTTCTTCAATTAAACCTGTTAAAAACAAATGTTGTAATAAGTAATATAAAAAAAAATAAAATATGTTGATAAAAATTTAAAATAATAATTTAATTCTAAATAAAAATTTATAACTTACCACGAAGCCAATTTTCATCATACACAACTGCAACCCAAGCTCCTACACAAATATGTTCACTTTCAGAACCAGGAGTTGATACTTCAGTCTTCAGTATCTTTATAATCATTGGAAATATCCTTAAAACAGGGAGATAAGTCTACAAATGGTGGTTCTGAACAGTAATGTTTACATTTTTCATGTGTCACATGTTAAACAGCTTAAAAAATGCAGTTGAAGTTTAACATTTTCAAACTTATTCCAAGTGTGCTGATGCAATTTTAATAGATTTGGAATATATGGTATCATTGTATTCTTTGGCTTCAAGTCATCTATGGTATTAATATCTGCTTCGGAGATTTATTCCTCAAATAAATAATTTGAAAGGGGACAGAAGTGACAGGGACAGTAGTGACAAAATTAAGAAAATTGCTTCTGTGTACATAGTAAGTTAGGCTTAGTTAAGACTGCAATATGATATTTTATACTAAGCAAAAGTATGTTATATCATGACAAAATAATAAATAAAGATAATAACAAGGACAGTTTAAGTAGGGGACAGTAGTGACAAGTAATAAACATATTCTTACCTTTCTATCCATTTTGTAGCTTGTAACTATTTTTGAAATCCTTAGAATTGTGCCATGTATTTTTCTGGGCAATTAAGATGGCTCCTTTTACTAAATGCACCTGTTCACCAAATTTTATCTGGCCACCTGGTGGTCACTTTAGCAGTTTTATTCAAGAGGACAGTAATGACATAAAAACTAGGGGACAGCATTTCTCTAACTCAGAATAAATGTAAAACTATTTTTAATATACAATAAAAATACTTTATTATGTACTTCGGAGTATAAATTTTTATTTTGGGTGGTAAAATTGTTAAAAATATTTTGTCATTACACTTAAAATTGTTCCAGAAGATCAGTAGATGAGGTGAGGGACAAGGGACAAAAGTGACAAATTGATTATTTAAAATACTATTACAGTAAAATTTACAGTTATTTTTTTGGAAACACTTTTTGAAATTGTAGAAATAAATTACAAAATACATTTTATGCTAAAAAAAACTATATAAATGACAAAAGACAGCATGTAACCATAAGGGACTAAAATTACACCATATTGTAGAATCACCTATATGTTTGTACTTTATAATATGCATAGGGTAGATATAACTATATAAAAATTTGAATGAACTCGGAAAAGAAGAAACACTATCACTTCTTTATACTTTGCTTAAAAATAAATAAGAAATCCTTCTATAGTAAAAAAAAACTAGCCTTAAAAGGAATGACTCCTGGAATGATGCTGATGTGGAAGATTTCCGGAACTAACGAATCCGGGTTGTCCACTCCTTCCATGAGTCGAATAGACCAATCAGGAAAGGGCTCCGTCTATGCATCGCCATATGGGTTACCATAAAGAGAGGAGAGGTTACCATCGCCAACAATCGCCAAGTTTGTCGCCAACTTGGCGATATATCGCCAAATTTGGCGACCAAAATTAGTTGTCAAAAGTGACGCCAACTTGGCGATAACTGTAATATTTTGCCAAATTTTTAATTTCTTTACAACACCAGTCGTTTGATATATCATTTGAGAGATTTGCAACTGCTTATTCATATAATGGATGTCTTGTGTGTTATCCCCCATTCTGCTCCCCAGGGGGGACACATCGAGTAGACCAATCATTTTTAATTTCTTTACAACACCAGTCGTGTTACACAAGATATGAAAGGTCTGCAACTGCTTATTCATATTATAGGTGTCTTGTGTGTCACCCCCACACTCTGCTCTCCCCAGGGGGGGGTCACATTTTTAATTTCTTTACAACACCAGTTGTGTGACACATCATTTGAAAGGTCTGCAACTGCTTATTCATATTATGGATGTGTTGTGTGTCATCCCCCACTCTGCCCCCCAGGGGGGCACATTTTTAATTTCTTTACAACACCAATTGTGTGACACATCATTTGAGAGGTCTGCAACAGCTTATTCATATTATGGATATCTTGTGTGTAACCCCCCCTCTGCCCTCAGAGGGGGCGCATTTTGTAATTTCTTTACAACACCAATTGTGTGACACATCATTTGAAAGGTCTGCAACTGTTTATTCATTTTATGGATGTCTTGTGCGTCACCCCCACTCTGCCCCCCAGGGGGGCACATTTTTAAATTCTTTACAACATCAGTCATGTGACATCATTTGAGAGGTCTGCAGCTTCTTATTCATATTATGGATGTCTTTTGTGTCACCTACCCCTCTGCCCCCCAGGGGGGCACATTTTTAATTTCTTTACAACACCAGTCGTGTGACACATCATTTGAAAGGTCTGCAACTGCTTATTCATATTATGGGATATTGGCGAGCGCAGCAAGCAGGGGTAGCCAATAATTTGGAATCGCGAAGCGATTACGCGGGGGGTTGGCGAGCATAGCGAGCAGGGGGGCGGGGCCCCCCTAGTCCTTTAAAAGGAAAAAATGACTATATAAATGATAATCTTTTCAACATGGTTCACCTTTATTTAACTTTAACTGCAAAACAAACACGTACTGTTTACAAAAAGTGAAGAAAAAATATTTTTTTTTCTTATTTATTTAAAATATAGAATATATTCATAAGTCTTAAATTTTAGTCTTTGAAAAAATAATTTTCCAAATGATTGCTGTAATTTGTTTTATTGTTATTATTTTCAAAATGGTTTGGTTTGGTTTATTTTTGTCGTCCGATTATCTACACTAATGGGATATAGAACCAGGGGGGAATGCCCTTCGTGGGGGTCTTTCTAAGGGAACCTAACCCGCATTTACGCAAGGTTCGAAGAAAATCACGAAAACGCCGAACGGTTAAGGCCCCACCAGTGGCCGCGAGGTTCTGACCTCCAAACTGGTTGACGGTAGGTGCTGAGTTCGAACCCAATCGCGACCGTCGGCCTAACCGTTCGAAGTTTTCCGTGGTTTTCTTCGAACCTTGCGTAAATACGGGTTAGGTTCCCTTAGAAAGACCCCCACGGAGGGCAACCCCCCCATAGGGCCTATATCCCATAGCGTAGATAATCGGCCGACAAAAAATACACCAAAAACATACACCGAACGGTTAGGCCGACAGCTGCGATTGGGTTCGAACCCAGCACCTGCCGTCTACCAGTTGGAGAGGTCTGAACCTCTCGGCCACTGGTGGGGCTATTTTTCAAAATGGACTTGGTTCACTATGGCTGTAAGCCCTCATTTATCCCCTTCGCGACGGGAGTCGTCTACGAAAATTTTAAAGTTTTGTCACCAGTTATTAAAAACAGTAATTTGTATCTTATTAAATCGAGAAAATGCTCCGATTATATAAGGCAAATTTTACAGTAAAATTTTACTGGTGTGAGGATAATAAAGGGGTTAATAAAAAACATTATTAGCAATCGATTCATGCCAATTTGTCATTTCCATCATATTGAATATGAGAGTAGTGGTGGGGTATTTTTTTCCAGGGTTGTTTTTCATTTAAATAGTGAAACTGCATTCTTAAATTTTTTAAATACGAGCACTTAATTATACCACTCTATTTGGCTTATTCGTTCTATTAAAAGGTACCAGACGGGAAGTCATTCGGTATTATGCACGTTTAATATTTGGAACTCCTGATCTTAAATTCAATCATAATGGTTCTCGTTTGGTATCTTAAGGGTGTGTTCGAGAAAATACTTCCCCCCCTTCAACAGCACGAAATTTTCTAATACAATTTCAGACACATTTTTAAAAGTAGAAACATGAAACTTGCTGAGGGGATTTTTGAAGAGACGTATAAGGTGCCGTGTGATGTCATTTTGCGCTCCATTCATTAGAATTTGATTTATAAACAATTATCTTCTCAGTGTGCCCATTTTTTTTTCGTTCCGAGATCACCCGCTTTGAAAAATTCGGATCAAAAGGCCATCTTTGACTGCTTTTTTTGCAATATTTCCTGCATTTATTAAAAAATCAACAGACACGGCACCTTATAAAGTTTCTAAATAAGGGAATCTGTGAGTTTGATGCGTTTGAGAGCAAAAATGAATTCAAAAATAAATCTGAAAATTAACAGTTTCAATCGAAATACACCCTTAAAGCAAAAACAATGTTGAAATTAAGTGTTCGTATTGAAAATTAAAGTGTTTAAAGTAATTTTAATGTGATAACAACCACTAAAGTTATTTCTTTATTTAAATAATAAAAAAGACTTGCTTTCCAGTGAAATTATTATTTCTATTTTTATTATAATTTGCAGATTTAATGTACAGTTGTTTTCTTTGTTTCTCTATCTCTCCTTTTTTCCCTTTGTTTAGTGAACAGTTATTATGAACTCTGCTTTTAAACTAATTTTTACAATTAGCGTTACATGAACTTTAAATGAACTTTACAACGAACTTGCAGAGAACGATTATAAGTGCATTGCAGGATTCTTTTCTTTATCCTTTGTTTTTAAATATTACGATTTTAATATTTTTTTTAAATCATAAAGTCTGTTTTTTGTGCATTTTTATGGAGATAATTTATTGAACGTTCCTGTATTTGATTAGAATAATTATAATTTGTACTTTTTGTACACTTAAAAAAAATAATGAAATAATATAAAAGTAGCAGAATAAAAAGCTTTTATAATGCTATATTTTCAGATCTAAAGGAATTTTGGCTAAAAAAATTTGGGGATTAAAGAAAAAAAATGAAATAAATAGTTTGGGAAATACAGTCGAGTCTCTATATAACAAAACTCCATCCAGCGAATTTCTCTGTTTAACGAATTTTTTTGTAGGAACGGTAAATTTTTTCGTGATTACATTAAAAATCTCCATATAGCGAAATATATATATCCGTTTAATGAATTTTTTCAAAAATGTTCTTCCATATGTTCAGAAAAACGCTTCAAATTATTTGTAGAATAATTTTTTTTCGTTGATTTCTGGTTTATATTTCATAGATGCATTCCTCTTCCTCTAACTTATTCTTTATGTCAAAAGAAAGGCATTCACCCCCCCCCCCCCCCAAGAAAAAACATCCTTTTTGGATGGTTACACTTAACTTTTTTTAACCAAGATAAGCATTCGTTCTTGGAAAAGATGAAAACATTTGCTTGCTATTGGAGCGATTTGAAATTATCACAAAGCTTCCTACACTGTAAAATAAATAAAAATTCTTTAAATTTACAGCAAAATTAGATGTTATAAAAATATTTACAGTTAATTTTACTACAGTATTTACGGCAAAAAACTACTAGCAACATTGCTGCCAGCAGTTTTTGCCGCAATATTAACGAATTTTTATACAGTGTAAAAGATATAACTATTCCATCGCCTTGTAAATGTTCATTGTTTCTTGGTTTGGATAGTAAGGCAGGATAAGGGGGCAATTGCAGAAAAGGTCGTCTTTTTCAGTAGATTTTCATCTTCTAAACTAACACTTAGTACTTTTATAAATTAGAGTGGATGTTTGTTATTTGTGATGACTCGGAACATTTTTTGTTGTGAGAGATAATTTGAATGAGGAATTGTTGCTAAATGTCATTTTGTTTCAAAATTGAAACATTAAATGAAAATTTTTTTGCCGTTCTCTATCCAACGAATTTTTCTATATGACGAATTTTTTGACTGAACAATGGATTTCGTTATATAGACTCGACTGTATTACTTTTCTTGTTATAAGTTTAATTTACTGGAATTTCTTTCGTGACCTAATTTTGCAAAAAGAACAATTTGGGGAATTCTTCTGGATCCCTCTGAGTTCATAATAAAAATTTCGTTATAATCCCGCGGGATGGAAAATTTTTGCGTGATTAGAGACCCTAACCTGAATAAACTTATTGGGGAACTTATCCGAAAATACGTCATTGGATTGTACGTTGCTCCCACGCTATTGCACAAACTACACCTGCTATCGTGATTTAATATTGAATTATAAAACTAAATAAATTTCATTGATTGTGTAACATTTACACGCACTAAATGAAATCACTCTGTCAATATATTGTTCAGTCAAACAGTATGCTTGATCATTTTAAATAGGATAAAGGAAATTTTAGTCGCCATAGATTGCTTAGTACGTCAGGTAAGAAATAATGGTCAAAGATTATTTTTGGGTGGTTTTTGTATCGTTTATTACGAGTTTTATTTAATGCTGTTCTTAAAATGGCAACGTTATGGCACAAGTTTTAATTATTTTTATTCGGAAATCTATGACACTAGCAGGTGCTGTTGTTCAGAAACTATCTAATCGCATTCATTTTTTCCCATTTTGCAAACACAATAGATGTTTCAGGCAATGCTGTTAAAGTTGGCGTTTTGAACCGAATTTCTCGACGAAAGCCAAAAAAAAAAAAAAGTTAACGGAGGGAGAAAACGCCATGTCACGTGATCAAAAACGCTTATAAGTGAAAAGGTAATTTACTGATCAAAAAATAAAAAAAGGAGTTCGATTCCAAATTGCTTCCATAATCTGATCTTTCATTTCTATATCTTTCTGTTGGAAAATAAACTTGTATAAGAGTCAAAACGTTTTGCGCTTGTTGAGCGGAGCAGTTGGGATCAGCCTTAACCCGCGAGAACTCGCGCATGAGATTTTCTTTCTCCATCGTACCCTTTTTAAGACTATTTTTAAGATTATTTTTCAATTTAATAAAATTTCAAAATGTGATTTCGATTACTTTACCTCTTTTTTAAATAAAAATACTAAGCCAAACAAAAAAATTGATATTAAGTGACTGTAAAGTAAAAGAAAAGAAAAGGGAACCGTGAGAGAAATTCTCATAGCGAGTTCTCTCGGTTAATATAACATGGTTTTTACTTTTTTGACTAGTGTGGCTCTCAAAGTGCACTATTCAACAAGTCCGAAACTTTCTGACAATGTACAGACTCAATCGGAAAGCGCCCCACCAGTGGCTGAGAAGTTCTTCCTTCGAAACTGGTAGACGGCAGGTGCTGCATTCGAACCCAATCGCGGCCGTCGGCCTAATCGTTCAGATTTTTCCGTGGTTTTCTTCGAATCTTGGATTTTCTTGCGTAAATACAAGTTAGGTTCCCATAGAAAGACTCCTACGGAGGGTACCTCCTCTTCCCTTAGGAGATCCATATCCCATGTGCTGATTATTGGCTATCATAAACACAACCAACCAACCAACCAACCAGCTTAAACGGAAAGCTCAAAATTGGCAAGGCAGAGGTTTTGGTATTATTTTATTGTTTTAAGTAATTTTAAGTGTTTGCTTAGTGTTTTTTGTTTTAATTTTCCAACATTGAAAAGTGTTTATGCATTAGGTATGTCTGTACATCTATCCGTCTATCCAAGCTCCCATAAATATACTGTGATTTTAATGCAATTGGTAAATCAAATTTAGGGCTTCCTAGACATGTTAGGTATTGTATATGAAGTATGTGGGATAAATAGTTCATTTACTGGGACACCCAAAATAATTCCATTACATTATGGTCTATGGGTAAAAATCACTTGCACGCTATTTTAATGAGATTGTGCTATTGCAAATACATTGAAACTGAAATAAATCACTAAATTTTACTACGATTACGTTATTAGAACAGGACATTTATAGCATTTTTAATCCATTTACGGGGACCCACAAAAGTAATTGATTACAATATTGTAGTCTTGGTACTAATTGATGGAAATGAGTTTTCAGTTTCGGCATGCGCTTTTAAATTTAACTGATTTTTAAGTGCGTCCTTTAATACATAAATACGTAGCACCTATAGTCGTCGTCTAATCCGTCCGCCTGTCTGCCCACATATAACAGCACAAAAACTACCCAACCGAATCGTTTGAAGCTGTAAATATATATATTTGCTGCAGAATTTTGTTATGTCATTTCAAATTTCAGTAAAATTGGATATATATTTCAAATACAGGGACAGTCAAAAGTTCCGTTGCATTACAGCCGATGGGATAAAATACATAGTTTCAAGTGCTTTATAATACGCTTATACCCGTCTAAACATAATGAAATTGATATTTATTTACGAAGGACACTAAAACATACATTTTGTTGAATATGCCGCGCAAAGAATATTTATTATTCATTTACAGGGCCGCATAAAAGAATTCTGTTACATAATGGTATAGGGGGAACATAATTTGCGGCATATTTTAATTATGTTAAATTATTTCACATATAATAAAATTGGTATACGTTGCCTGGCTTTACAAGTTACTTCCTGTGTATTAGAAATTGCGTTTCCATATTGTTGAGTTGATGTTGAATTGTGTTATAATATTTTGACACATTAAATGGTGCAGTTTTGTTACATTACTCTGAATGTGTTAAAAATTGCTTTATAATAAATGCTTGACGATTGATTTTTTTCTTTGTTTGAAAATGACTCTGTAGAGTTTAAACCTATAAACAATCAAATTAACATATTTTTACTGTTTTACAAGTTTTAATTCATACGCTTTTAGCAAATAAAATTAGTATATTTACAACTGTTTAAGAGTTACAAAAACAGAATTCATTATGCGCCACTCTCGCCAAAATGTCAATTTAGCAGTGAAGCTCTGCATTAACAAAATATTTTAAGGGTGTATTCGAAAAAACGCTTTTCCATTTCAACAGCTCGAAATTTTCCGATACAATTTCAGACACATTTTTAAAAGTAGACACATGAAACTTGCTGAGGGGATTCTTGAAGGGACGTATGAGCTGCCGTGTGATGTCTTTTTACGCTCAATTAATTAGAATTTGATTTATAAACAATTTCCTTATCAGTATGACCCTTTTTTTTTGTTCCCAGATCTCTCGCTTCGGAAAAATCGGTTCGAAATGCCGTTTTTGATTGCTTTTTTAAAAATATTTTCTGCATTTATCAAAGAATTGACAATTACGGCACCTTGTGTATTTTCCAAATAAGAGATTTTGAAAGTTTGGTGCATTAGAGAGCAAAAATGAATTCAAAAATAAATCGGAAGCTACGCAGTTTGAATCGAAATACACCCTTAAACGGAAAATGTAGAAATGCAATAAAAAAATTAAAAGTGTAATACATATACACATATATGCGGTACTTTTAAATTAACTGAGGGAGATAATAAATTGCTAAATTGATGTTCATAAATGAATAAAAAAATAAACGAAAATCCCAACTTTACATGACTATTTAAAAAAATTATTACCCTGTTGTTTATTGCAAATCAAAACATAACATTTGAAAGTTTTATGGGGGACCCGGGCACAAAAATCTTAAAATTTTCTAAAGTTTTATTGCCTTAAAAATTTCTTTGTTTTTTCCTGCTTAAAATAACTTTTAAACCATGTTTCTATCTTAATTGGAACAAAAAAATATTAAATTTTTCGTTTTAATTTGTTTTCAAAATCTGGTTTCCAAGCAATAATCGTCATGGAAGCGACTTCTTGTCAAAGTGCGTTTTCTTCATGAGTTTTTTTTTTTTTTTTTACCGTTTCTCTTTTTTAAATTTTTATAAGTCAAGAACCGTTAAAGCAAATTGTTTCAAACTTGGACCATGTTTTTTTTCGATTTTTTTTTTAAATTTAAATTTTGATTTGGTAAATAATAAAAAAAAAAGTTACTTTTGAAAATAGGATTTTTTTTTTTTAATTTTTTTCTTTTAATTTTTACTTTAAATATTTTTAATTTTTCTTTAATATTTTAAAAAATTCTGAATCAAAATTAAAGTTTACATATTTCTGTTTATTTAGATGATAAAAAAAAAAATCTGCATATAATATTTAGAGTTAAAACGATTTTAAATTACCCCACTTTTTTCATAAATTTAAAAATTAAAAAATTTTTGAAAAAATTGTGAGAAGTTTTATTGTTTACATATGGTATGGTTAAAAACATCACAATAAAATACAAAATTTTCATACGAATTGAATATTTCTAACTGAGCGAAAAATCGACCAGGCTGGGAATCGAACCCAAATACTTGGCTTACAAGTATTGAGCTGTCTAAATGACAGACGAGATGTTATGACCAATAAGGTTATCTGAGCGAAAAATCCCAGCTGGCTATCGCCCAGGTAGCTTAACAGGTAAAGCATTGGCCTTGTAAGCCAAGTATCTGGGTTCGATCGATTCCCAGCCTGGTCAATTTTTCGCTCAGTTGGAAATATTCAATTCGTGTGATTACTTTACCAATCAGTTAGATTGTGTTGAAAATAATAGTATACAAAATTTTCATTCAATAAATAATAATTACTTTAAAATGTGTTCCGGACCCGCTTAAAAGCCAAATTGCAGCACTGGTGGATTGGTCGCCAAGTTCCCCCAGGGCTGTATGGAATCTTACTCTTCATCAATGACCTCATCGCGACCATGGCAACACTTTTTATTATTTGTGGGGATTCTCATCAAAGATCAGGTGTTTATTCAACTAACGTTGATGAAGTTAGAACATTCATATCTGCAGTTATTCAAAGAGTCACATCGGACAATGTTATAAAAAAAGTGTGAGATGCAGGGGTGGGGAATTTTCGGAAAATCTTACTAGCGAAGAACTTATTTCACCAGTCAACAAGATGTAGTTGAAAAGATCTATGAAAAAAATGTACGTATAATTTAATTAATATTGGGTACTACTCTGTTATCCCCTCGACCAATTTCGCCAAATTATACAAATCGCCAAACTAATAACCAAATTATACATATTGACATAATTTTTATTTTAAATAACGAAAAACAAATAATTAGTGGAATATTAATAAAAATACAAAGTCGAAATAAAAATCACTTAATGACATTTTAAACACGTGAATCGTATTTAATGTTATTGAATGTGACATACACGATCATCCATTATTGGCATTTAATCTTCTAGTTTGGCGATAATTTTTTGGTCGACGGGATAACCTAGTAATACCTAATATTGTTACAATGCATTTTCACAATTATTTTTTTTTTCAAAGTTAAGAAATATATACAGCAAAGGAGACCTTAATTTAGAATAGAAGTTAGTACCATATTTATATTGCAGTAATATGGAAAGTTACAATACCTAGATTTAAAAAAAATGATTTTATATCAGTTTTTCAAAAACTACCTAAAAATGCACTTGCCCTGTCAAAAAATCTACTCGCCACTGGCGAGTGAAATGATGTATTTCCTCACCCCAGATGAGATGAGATGAGTTGTCGTAGAGGAGCTCAGATTGAACACCTATAACAGTGTTGAATTTAAACTTTCAACTATTATTTTTCATTTTTGATAAACAAAAAGTTTGTACTTTTTTTTTTGTTTCCTTTTAATTCCTTGAGCTCTGCTGGTAGAATTTTCTACCACATAATTTTAATTCCGAAATGTCACAATGACACCAAAAAAGTTGACCAAATTTACTTCAAAAAGGTTTAATGCATTTTTCCGTGTTTATCGTTAAAACCCGATTTTTTTCTTTGCAAAATACTGGTGCCAATGTGACATTTGGAATTTTGTAGAAATTTGCACCCCAGAGCTCAAAGGGTTAATAGTCCTGCAGTTGAAATATTCATTTATAATCATCCAGTATTGTGACTTTCGTGCTAAGGCCAAATGGCATCTTAACACCAGTTTTGCATAAAAATTTCACGATGCCAGTTAAGGGTTAAATTCTGTAAAATAATAATAAAAATAAAATAAATAAAAATAACAATTCTGTGGTTGATGCATATTGAAACAGTTTAAGCAAAAATTATAATTAATTCGTATTACAGTAGAACCCCACTAATTCGGACCCCGTTAATCTGGATCTCCGGATAATCCGGATCAGTTTGGTAATTTTTTTTCAAGTTTGAGAAGCGATTGTCTAATTTCCATAACATTAATTTCTTTCATCCTCGTATTCTGAATTAAAAAAAAAAAACCTTTTTCTGAAATCTTTTCGGAAGAATTGAGCAAAGTAAACATTTTTACTGTCAGTAAATATTCAATAAGTTTAACATAAAGGTGCTTTTCTGTAAGTATGTTTTATTTTATTTCATGTTTTTCTAATTCTCCGGATAATCCGGATTTTCGATAATTCGGATTGGGTCCGGTCCCAATTAATCCGAATTAACGGCGTTTAACTGTACTTTGAAATATTCTTGTTAATAAATCATTTTCTTCAATAAGTTAACGACAGAACGACATCCCACTCGAGGCTGTATCATATTGCGTGTAACATGTATCCCGTTTCTCGATCAATTTAATCTTCAAAATTATGCCCTTAGTAAGTTCAAAGGTAGTGTGTGCGGAACTAATATCATTTCATCCTGTCATCTGGCTTTTGGGATGAGTGAGTAACAAACCAGTTTAATAAACAAACAAAATGGCAGAAAATGAAACAAAAGGGAAGTGGAAATTTTGATCAATGCCTTTGCGAAAAATTGCGCAACTTTCAGTCATATTTTTCCGTTTATAAAAATTTTTAAAGCTTACTCAAGGTTGGCATTTTGTAGTTTAGGTGAATTATGGTCATTGTAAGTAACTCATGGATGGGAACAAAATACAGGGAGGGACAAAATTTTGGAATAAAATAACGTTTTTTCCCGAAAAAAAGGAAAATTTTCTGGAATTTACTAAAATGTTACCGTTAAAAAACATTGAATTATACTGGCGTCCCAAATACCAGTGCAATTTCTAAAATCGTAGTTTTTTTTACAGTGCTATATATACACTAAAAAAAAAAAAATTTACAGAGATTGTACCATCAATGGGGACGTCAGTACAATTTACTGTTTTTTTAAAGGAAAATTTTCCTTAAATTCCAGATAATTTTCAGTTTTTTTCGGTAAAAAAGTTATTTTTTTTTTAAATTTACGGGAATTTTTCCGTTAAAAAACAGCGATTTACACTGGCGTCCTGATTGAAAGTATAATCTCCGTAAAATCTACCTTTTTTTGCTGTGTTGGTCCCATTTCTCACCCCCCCTTTTCACTGTAAGCATCCTAAGCCTATTTTTCGTTGCGTAATTTTTGAATTCAATGGTTATTGTAACAAAAATTCGATATTAAATTTGCTCTCAAAGGCTACTTTTTCGCGCCTGTTACGATTAATTTTTAATAGAAAACGCATGAAATTAGCAGCTGTTGTTATTCAAAATCTAATATCATCGAAAAAGCGTTTTCCATTTTGTTTTGTAAACTTATAAAATCTGTTAGAAAATACTGTAAAAGTAAGCATTTTGTACCGAATTTCCCGACGTGATAGCACGATTGATCGTAGTGGCCAAAATTGTTATAACTTAGTAAGTAATTTATTACTTTTTTTAAAAAAAGGAAAACTCATTTAGATTTCAAATCACTTCAATAGTCAGACCTGAAAACTTTATACATTTACATTTAAAATTGAGTCGGAAAATGTGCCTGAAATTTTCACTTTGTCGAGCTGGAAATTTGAAAAACACCTTAAAATATTTCCCACCCTCCCTCCCCCATTGCATAAGATAAATAAATATGCAAGGTAATCAAACACCAAATTTTCATACCAAAACTAATAGTTATTTTATAAATCGTTAAATGCAAATGAAAAACTGTGTCAGACGCTTAAAGTGTAAAAAATAAACATGAATAAGCTACCGGGTGTCCCAAAAATGACTGATGGATTTTAAAATCCAATAACTTGCAAACGGTGACAGCTATATAAAAAAAATTGGCAGGAGGGTTGTGTATAATGTCAGAAGTTTTTTTACCGTAATTTTTTTATTTTAGTTCGAATTTCAAAAAATAGGTGGCGCTGACGGCGATTGAAGGCCAGGTGATCAGTGCTGAGTGAAGCGTCGGCCTGATCTTCAATCGCCGTCAGCGCCACCTATTGTTCGAAATTCGAACTGAAATAAAAAATTACGGTAAAAAAACTCCTAACATTATACATAACCCTCCTGCAAAAAATTTTTAAATAGCTGTCACCGTTTGCAAGTTATTGAATTTTAAAATCCATCAATCATTTTTGGGACACCCAGTAAATTGCGAATTTTTTGCCAGAATAATTTGTGCAAGCCGATTTTTAAACATGTCAGCATAAAAGAAATACAGAAACGTTATAGTAAATGATACAAACTAAAAATCCTACCGATTTTTTTCAAAAGGAAGATTTGAAACAGTTTATTATATTTTTGTTACAGACGGACCAGTAATTTTACGTGAATATAAATAATACGTGAAAATAAATAAATAAATAAACAAATAAATAAAAAACAGAACTAAATATTGTTTGTCACGGAGGGTTCTGAATACAGAGTCAACTTATCGAAAAATCTTTAGTTTCGTTTTATCTTCTTGTTTGATTATTTAAAATTAATTGGAAATAATTTTTATTTTCGAAATCATCAGTTAAAAATAAAATTTTGTTAATTTGTAAATACCATCGTGGTTTCCCTCCCCCGCTTATGAACAAAAAATAAATACAAGGATATGGAAATTTTGATCAATGCTGTGGAAAAAAAGAAAATTGCACAATTTTTTGCAACATTTCCCAGTTTATAACAGAAATGATATATTCTCAAGGTTGGTATTTTGTAGTCTAGGTGAACGATGCGACGGTTACAAATGCGTCGTTTAGTATCACTGCGGTATGGAAGCAAAAGAAGAAGAAATAAATTATTCAGGTGATATTTCTACCGAATACTTATGAAATAAATCATATTTCTTGCTCAACTCGTATCGGTGTACAATGAAATAGGCCTGCCTCTCTTTGTCATTAATATTCGGTAAAAAAAAGGAAAAAAAAATATATATGATATGAAAGAGAATTAATATTATGGAGGTTGTGCTATTCCTGGTTAGTTCAGAAATATTTTATTAAGATTTCTGCATTGCAACGAAGCATAAAGATGCATCGTTCGGATTTCCTTTTCTTGAGCAATAGATATTTAAACATTGTTAAAAGCGTTTTAAAAATGATTTGTGTATCAGAAGTAAGAATTGTTTTAGAAGTATTAGCATAAGCAAATCTTGTATTTCTTATTAGCGAAAAAACATTTTTTAAATAGGCATTGATACAGATACACGCAATGATGTTCTGGTAAATTCTAGGATAAATTCTGTGTGTTACGTTGTTTATTATATATATATAATATGTTACAAATTTAATTTTTTTTCGCCAAAATTAATCTATATTAATTTTCTTTTAACAATATTCCGTACTTATTTCAACTTATTAAATTAAAATCCTGTTATTAGATCTAATCCATTTATCTTTATAGAAACGATATAAATCCTTAATTCACCTTAAAAAACATTTATTCCAATATGCGTAAATTTAAAAAATGGCTCTAAATTATTCTTAATTAAACTTTATTTCTTAAAATTCCCAATAAAACTCATTTTTTCCCTGTTTTTAAGAAAGTCTTATTAAATTTATTCCAAAACCATACTTTTCAAAAATATCATTCTTTTTTATTTTTTTTCTTCGTGTTTGATATTTATTGCGTATCAATAAATTCATTTCTTTTCTTTTTTGTGAGAAATTATCGTCTGTGGAATATATTTGAATTTTGATTGCTTTCGATTATAAACTAGTATAATAATAATCTTTTAAAATAAAATTATCATTTGCAGAAGATTCGAGACTATTTTTAACCTCGGCGCTAGACACTAAATTCTGTTTACATAAAAGAATCGTGGTTAGAAATTATGGAAGTTCTAGAAACTTTTTTTTTTACTTAAGTGAGGAGATCCAGAGATGGACGGAATCTTTTTTATTCGATGTTTCGGATTTGAACGATTTAAAAGCTAGAACGAATGTTTTTTTTTATGGAATGTTGCATGGAAAGGGAGAGCATTTTCCCTCTTCATATGATTGCATTTAAATAAATCTTTTGGAGCTGTCATATGTTTAATTTCATGAACCCTCTACATTTATTTAGTTAATTTTTTATCTCGCCACTTCCTCTGTGATATAAAATGGGGAAACTTGCGGATAATATTACTGGCTCCCTATCTCAAAATGTCGCATATATAGGTATATGTGTGTTATTAATTTTTATCTCGCGATATTTCCTTTTATTTTCTTTTTATTACGCTAACAACGAATTTTTTTTACAACGACGTTTGTTAGAGGGAGTCTTCATACAATTTTTATACAAAATTTACGTTGAAAGAAAGTTAACTAATCTCACTACCATTGACATACATGTTTCAATTTTTTAGCTGTATAGGTGGCTGGCCGGTGTTTCACTTTTCCCAGAAATAATATTAAAGTGTAGGCAGTGTCTGACAAAAATATTTTGAACAGAATTATGTTTTGAAAAAATATTGAATGAAGGGTTGTAAAAGATATAGCATCAAACAGCGATAATATATATATATATATATATCCTGGGGAATTTACAAGCATTCTTATGAACATACAGAAAAATTCCGAAATTTCCATAAGGTTTCAAAGTATTATTTGAATAGTTGGCTGATGCTTACGTGTATCTTCTAGACACCTTCAGGCTTAAGATACATTTAAATCAAATCCACAATGTTTCCTTCTCCATTTGTGTATTCATAACTAAAATTAGGCAATGCAGTTAACTTTTAATACTGAAAAGATAACGCTCATTTTCATAGCATCACAAAACATATGAAATGCCTACCTGAAAGACGGATGTTACTGTAATCTATATACAGGGTGTCCGAAAAGTCTGGAAACGGTCGAATAACTTGAGAAATACATAAGAGATTGAAAAACGAAAATATACGTGTTAAATATTTTTAAATAAGCTACTCAGCGATACCAAATTTGACCTTCGCAACCGACCCCCTGGGGGTCAGTGGGAGTCCAACTTTGAAATCTTAAATTATAACCCCCCATTTTTTATTGCAGATTCGGATTCTACGGACAAAAATACGTAATTTTTGTATTTGATGTTTATTTCGAATCCTTGTTTATCATGGTGTAATTGAGCATATTAAATCGATACATATTTCGGTTTTCCCAACCAGGTTTTGCCAGATTGGCCAGAATTTTGACATCAAATTCCTCGTCTTTTGCAGGAATAGTGGTTTCTTGAAAATCACCCGTGGCGATTATTTCGATAATGCTACACTGTTAAAAATTTGACCCATTTGCTGTAGCGTCACCCCACAGCTTTTATAGAATATCTCTTTTATGACCAATGAGAATGCTCCATAACACAGTAAAGTAACCGTTTTCTATAAAAGCTGTGGAGTGACACTGCAGCAAATGAGTTAAATTTTTTACAGTGTATAGGTTTTTTTTTATGTTTTTCTCTACAAAATTCATTGAAATATATTCATTTAGTTTTCTATTTGGATCTTTATTTTATCCAGTAAATGGTTTCTAAATACAGCTGATGTGGCTGTATGTTTTTTTTAATTATTTGCTGTAGCGTCACTCCACCGCTTTTATAGAAAACGGTTACTTTACTGTGTTATGAAGCATTCTCATTGGTCATAAAAGAAATATTCTATAGAAGCTGTGGAGTGACGCTACAGCAAATGGATCAAATTTTTAACAGCGTAGCATTATCGAAACGCTATTTCTGCAAAAGACTAGGAATTTGACGTCAAAAATTCTGGCCAATCAGGCAAAACCTGGTTGGGAAAACCGAAATATGTATCGATTTAATATGCTCAATTACACCATGATAAACAAGGATTCGAAATAAACATCAAATACAAAAGTTACGTATTTTTGTCCGTAGAATCCGAATCTGCAATAAAAAATGGGGGGTTATAATTTAAGATTTTAAAGTTGGACCCCCTCTGACCCCTAGGGGGTCGGTTGCGAAGGTCAAATTTGGTATCACCGAGTAGCTTATTTAAAAATATTTAACACGTATATTTTCGTTTTTCAATCTCATATGTATTTCTCGAGTTATTCGACCGTTTCCAGACTTTTCGGACATCCTGTATATATATTATGCTAACGTATGTGGCACAAAAATCACGATTATTTGTAAATTGTTTAATGACAATATCCAAATGAAACACGCCTTATGGGTTACTATGCAAAATTCATTTGGTAAATTGGATTTATTTCTGTTTTGCTCCTTCGCTGCAATTATGGAGTTTCAAAATATACTTATTTTTTACTTTAAAATAATAAATAAAGATCATGAATTTTAAACTTTTCAGTTTCAAACTAAAGTTGTGTAATATAAATGAAATGAGTGAAAGGATTGTATTATTATATTTTAAATAATTAATGAAATAAGAAAAAATGTCACGGACACAGTATTTGGCGATTTATTTATTTTTAATCTAATTTCTATTATTTTAAAAGGTAAATAATAATTTTAAAATTAAAAATAAATTAAAATAAATAAATTAAAATAAATTATGAATAAAAGCAATATGGTTTAATGCTTAATTTACATTCAAGGGATACCAAACTGGTCGCCAAGAACGGCTAGTAGGTGTGAATTCCATAACCTCTTGAGTAAAAAGCTATGTGTTGCTGACATCTGGCTTTTTCTGAGATCGTTGCCACAGATTAATCTCGGATAACGAAACATTTGAAATTATTGGAAAAATTAATAACGCAAAGTATTTGGCATAAAATTGTTGGACAAACTGCGTTAGAAAGATAAAAAATTGTATTTTGTTTTATGCATAAATTTCAAGTCTAATAATTATGTCAAATAGCTAAATTTTAATAATTAACAAATTTCAGTTTGGAATATTATAGTGAAACCTTCACACGTAAAAAAATAATGATAAGGGCAATGTGTTCTGATGTGTAAACTGTAATAAATGTGAATTTCATATCCTCTTTAATAAAAAGCTGTGTTACTGACGATTGGCTTTTTCCTTAACCGTTGCCACGGATTAATTATTATTTTTCAAGCTTTATTCTCAACCTCGGATAATTTAAAATTCTACGCTGTTGAATAAGAAGGGTATAGTTTCATTTGGAAAGTTTTTGAAAACTGTACTTCAATTTACTGACATTTTATGATTTTTAAACCAAATATCGCGATTGCGGAATAATGGGATATGAATACAGTCGAGTCTATATATAACGAAATCTATTGTTCCAGTGAAAAATTCCTTATATAGAGAAATTCGCTGAATAGAGAAAGCCGTTAAAATTTCTGTTTGATGTGCAAATTTTGAACAAGTATTATTTTTTATACGTTTAATTAAAAATTTGAACTGTTTAACTGTAAATATTAGAGTAATATCCTATTTCTTAATTATTTGAGCAGTTTCAAAAAAGAGAATAGGCATTTATTTAAAAGCTTAATAAAAATCACATAGGAAAAACGTAAGTTAATTTTTTTGCAATTGAAAACCCAACATATCAAATTTTCGGGGGCGATCTCATTGTTCCGGGAGTGAATATCCCCCCCCCCCCCAAGCCACCCTCTGAAACCAACACTGACTTCAATTACCACAATGATCCAGGTTTTATATATGTAACAATTAAACTGACACTGTTTCTCGAAGGATGTTAAAAGATGTGTGGGAGGGGGGCTGGTGGAATGAATTCGTTGGACTTAAAGATCAAGGAGATCCTAGGTAGAGAAGCAATATAAAAAACTCAGCCTTCAGCGGTAAATAAAAAATAAGTGATGGAAATTGGATTCCATGTGATTTTGAAGCTTTTTTAAAAGTGAATAAAAAAAAACATGTTATGAAAAAATTCGTTATATGGAGATAGATATTTCGCTATATAGAGACTGTTTTTAATGTAATCATGAAAAAAGGGGACCGTTCCTGCTAAAAATTCGTTATATAGAGAAATTCGATGTATGGAGTTTCGTTATAGAGAGATTCGACTGTATTTCTATCAATCATTTAAAATTTTAAGGAAAAACCGCAATTTCTACCTACCGTCTTAAGAAGATACACTTAGTACACTAGTAAACAACATAATGGTTATCTACTCTATAAGTCTTATAACTGTTAATTTAAATTGCGTTGTTTAACAATAGAAATCCAGCGGTTTGAAAGTATGTAACCATAGCTGTGGCATGTCTAAAAATGCTTAATGTCAATGAAAAACATTTTCCTGATGAGATGCACGATTGCTGCACGAACACTTCAAGGTCTGTAACTCACGGAACACAATGCAACGATTCATGTGTAATACTACATAATAGCTTTATATGCTAAACTTGTTGCAATTTATTTTCGAAATCAGTCACCGTTGAAAATTATGATTAATCTTTCAGATTATTAAATTATTTAAAATAGGCTCCTAATGGTTCAAAGACATTGTCAAACATTTTGTTTGTGATAAAATTTAAGCTTCAATTATATTATTTTTCACTACTTTTTCAATAACTGATTTCAAACATAAAGTGAAAAGTAAGTAGAATTTATTGCAAAACTGCACTAAAACCAGCGAATCGTAAAGAGGTGCAGTAAAACCTCCCTAAAGCGAAATCGTTCCGAATATGAAATGTGAAAAATAACAATAGTAAGTCATGATTATGTCTACTAATAACTATTTCGTAATACAGTGAAACCTCCAAATAAGGGACACTCCGAATAAGGGACACCTCTATTTAAGGGACAAAAGTTGCGGTCCCACACGTGTCCCTTATTTGAAGGTTTCACTGTACTAATAATATATATTCTACATAAAAATAAGAATTTATATTATAAAAAACATTTTGCTTCTAAGGCGTTGTATATTAACAAAAACATTTAAAATGTATTAAAACATTTTTAGTTACATGTTTCAACTCACTATTAATATAATAATCAATATCAAATTAAAAAGCGCGTGATACATTTAATTTATTTATTTTCAATAATTCCTTATTCCGATTTTCACGCTCATTGTATTTGTAATTTTTATTTACATTCTGAGGATGACTCTATCAATAGTGAGTTGAAACATGTAAATAAAAATGTTTTTAAACATTTTAAATGTTTTTGTTAATATACAATGTCTTAGAAGCAAAATTTTTTTTAATAATATAAATTCTTATTTTTATGCAGAATATATATTATTAGTATTACGATACAGAAATAGTTCCGTTCCAGCCAAAGTTGATCGCTCCGAGTAGTGGTCTCTCAATGGAGGTCATTTTAAATTCAGATTTTAATGTTAAAGTTTAATAATGTTATTAAAATTTATTTTTCACGTTAAGAAAAAAAATATAAAAATTTAAGTATCAAAACAAAAGTTAATTGCATAAGTTTTTACTGCAGAGTTTAAAAATGAATACATTGACGTTTGATTTGATTTTACGATTTTATCTTTTATAACTTTTCTTTCCAAGTACTTTCAAAGTTCAAGAAAATACAGGCAATTTTTTTCGGACGAAATCGTATAATGATTTCATTACTTTATCTGTTTCTTTGAGAGTTTCCTCGCAGAATTTGGCAAGAGAGCTTGACCATCATTTATAATTTGTCATCCGAGTGAAATTCAATACCGGAAAAGGCATAAAAGGGATTAAGTACTTAAAAGTTACCAAAAGAAAAAAAAATCTAAAATCAGTTTAGAAGTTTGACGAATAATGCGCTCTCCGGAATCATTTTTTGAATAAAACCTTCTTCAAGCGACCCGAAAGAAACAGAATTTGCTTCATTTTCTTAAAAAAATTTGGTCGCTTATGGAAGGAGTTTAACTGGCATCGTCTCTGAATGGAAATTAAAACAAGTTGGAAATTGCACGTAAAGCGAAGCAAATGAGGTTCGTTCGTATGATAACAAAGTTTTAAAATGAGACTCTCATAAAATTGTAAATAGTTACAATTAAAATGCGTACCAAATAATGTTCTCCCTATACCATTATTTAATGGAATACTTTTGTGTGGCCTTGTAAATCAATAACAAATGTTCTTTGCACCACAGATTGTGCAAAATGTATACATAATATGTACTTTATAGATGCATATGCATTTTATTATGTTCGAATGAGTGTAACACCATTAAAATGCATTTGAAACATTTTCCCCCATTGACCGTAATGTAACGGAATACTTTTTATTGCCCCTGTAATTGAACTACGCATCCGATTTTGATAAAATTTGAAATAACTCGACAAAATGAGGTAATAATTATGTATTTTAAATTTGAAACGATTAGAATGAATTTGAAACTTTTTTCCCCATTGACCGTAATGTAACGGAATCCTTTTGATTGTCCCTGTAATTGATCTATGCATCCAATTTTCATAAAACTAGAAATGAATCGACAAAATTATGTAATAATTATGTATTTTAAATTTCAAGCGATTCGGTTGGGTAGTTTTTGCGTTGTTATATGAGGACAGACAGACGGACGGACTGAACGACAACAATAGGTGCTACGTATTTGCATAATTATGAACGCACCTACTTAGTATTGAGACTATGGGAATAAATTTCGTTCCATTGAAAATATGTTTCAGGAAAGAGGTTACACACGGAGGTTTCATTGTATTTTAGATCTAGTTTGTCAAAAAAATTTAAAGCTGATAAGATAACCCTAAAAATCGTTACGATAAGTAAATGACGTGTAATGTTTTTACGATAAGTAAAAAAAGAAAGAACAATAAATGTATTGATAATAAAAATAGCTAAATGGCAAATTAAAATTTGAGTTTACGGAGAAATTTGCCCTTCCTCTCGTAACGTTTTCAGCGCCAGGAAGATTACATGACATTTATAAAATTTTTAGAATTAAAATAAAGATGACTTGATGAAGAGAGATCGTGTACCCTTTTTTAAAGTGTTAAGACATACATTTTCTTTTTAATAATTTATATTAAAATACGATTCCTTAAGAACATTTTAAATGAAATCCCATGCAAAATACGGCTCTGATGTTATGATGAAAACAGTTTGAAATCTTTTTTAAATGATCAAAGTTTAATTTGATATTTAAAGCCAATTTTCTCAAAACTGTTATTTTAATCATTACAGCACGGTTGATTTCTCAGAAATGGCTAGATAGAATTTCATCTTTTTCAGAACTTTGACCGTTAGCATATCTGTTTTTTCTTATATGTATTTAAAATGTCGTACGCAAAAGTTAATAATCAGATGTAGAGTCATTCCAATCCTTATTAGGGTTTCTTTTAGATGTGATTTGTTAGTTTCAAAGGTGCACGATCTCTTAAACGCAACATGTTTGTTTATATTATGTATAGGGTGTCCAGCAAATAACACCTGGATTTCAAAATTAAATTTCTCAAAAACGAAGATCTAGAAAATAATGCGGTAAACGGTTTGTTTATTAGGTAAGTTGTAAGAATCTTATATAGAAGTTTCGAACGGTGAATATTTTAAAAAGATTGTATTCTAATTAAAATAATGCGTGATTTGACATTTTTCTTGTTTTAGTTTTTTTTGCAGAGAACAAAATTTTTGGCGTACAGTGCCATATTTGAACGATTTTTGGAAAAAAAGTTTCGAAATTTCAAAAATTTAAGTTCGAAAAATCGTTAAATATGGCACTGTACACTGAAAAACTCATTCTCTACAAACAATCTAAAACAAGAAAAATGTCAACTCCAGTATTCTTTGCAATCAGAACACAATCTTTTCAAAATATTCACTGCTCGAAACTTTTGTATAACATTTTTACAGCTTACCTAATAAACAAACCGTTTATCGCATAATTCTACCGATCTTAGTTTTTGAGAAATTTAATTTTGAAATCAGGGTGTTATTTGCTGGACACCCTGTACTTTCCGAATAAAAATTTAGGTGGATAACTAATATCTTTACTGTGAATCGTGAAATATCGCTGTTTATTTACCCAGTGAATAAAATTTAATTACGAAGCTATGCTGACCTTATGTTTCACGATTTCCTTTAATGCGAAATCCACTGATTTATAATGGAAAATTTCTGAAACATTTTCTCCTTATTTTAAAAGTAAAGGTATAAAATTGCAGGATGGAGTATGAATCGAAAGTGGTTTTTCATTTTTTGATAAATAAATTACTTATGGATTTATAAGCAATTATGGTCACGTAATGATCGATCGGCTTTTCTTTTTTTTTTTCTCACGGTGTCACATCCGCAAAATGTTAAACGCTTGAGAGAATTTTTTAAAGGTTTTCTGCCTTTATTGTCTTTCCATTACATAGTTTAATAAAAATATCAGCTAATTTTATGTGTATCTGAATAAAAAGACTTATAAAAATGTGTTTGAAATGCTGCTTCTTTGGATTTGAGAACAGTTTTAAAATTTTCACGCAACAAATTTAATCAGATAATGGAAATATTGCAATTAATGTTAGGGGCATTTACACATGTAATTTGCCAGTTTTAAAAGTACCCGACTACATTAAACGTAACATGGTTTTATATCGTATACTTTTCAAATAAAAATTTATTCTGTGAGGGTATAACTAATAATTTTTTCAAGAATCGCCAAATATCTCGATAATGCAATATTTATTTGCCGATGTATAAACTTGAATTTTAAAGCTGCTTCCTCAGTCCTTAACCTCAGAAGAGTCCTTAACCTTAACCTCTTCAGTCCCATTCAGAGACCTCTGTTTTTTTTATTACTTATAAAAACTAAAATGTCTAAATTTGCTTTTACATTTTTATTTCACTTCTTAATAGCTGAATGTTTTTTGATTGAAATCAAACGAATAAATGCCTGCATCTATACTCAATCCCTCATAAAATAAAGATTATTTTCATCTGAGTTTGCAAAATACCTAAAATTGTACAATAGACATTGTGACCGAGAAAGTGATAAATTTTCATAAGTATTTCACTTAAATCTTTTTGAAAATTTATTCATTATTTGTTTAAAGCTCTTAAAATTGTGATTGTGTTGATTTAGTTAAGGCCCATGTCCTCGCTCGAGGAAACGCTCGCGACCTAATGCTATTCCTATGGGGAAGCATTTTTCTAATAACTCTTTTGCATTTTGACATTTTTGAATACTTTTCTTTTTTGTATTGGATAGCTGAGGTGCATGCCGACAGTGCACTTTTTTTACTTTTTCGATTTTGGTTGCAGATATATATATTTTTAAAGCACTTTCAGTCTCGAAACCGGTTTTTGAAAGAGAAACTAACTTTATAAAAAATATCTGCAACCAAAATCGAAAAAGTAAAAAAGGTGCGCTGTCGGCATGCACCTCAGCTATCCAATGCAAAAAAGAAAATTACTCAAAAATGTCAAAATGCGAAAGAGTTGTTAGAAAAATGCTTCCCCATAGGAATAGCATTAGCTCGCGAGCGTTTCCTCGTGCGAGGACAGGGGCCTTAATGGTTATTAAATTGATGTTTTAAGAGATTTTGTAGTTTTATATCCATATTTTTGAACCTAAATTACTCAGCACCTAAAGGATTAATTTCAGATTTTTTTTTTTTTTTTTTCTGTCATTTACAATGTCAGTGTGTTTGGAAAAAATCAATGTATTTGTATTATTATTATAACTTTGGAACTGAAGGAGGTTAAAATAGACCCTTTCCTTTAAAATAATATTAACGGTAAATATATAGCGGTCTCACAGACCGCTGAGTTTTTCAAGTTTTTGAGTTTAACTCGTAATTTTCAGTTTAACTATAGATACTGGACCAATTTTGTTTCGTTTGGAGACCTATTACTGTCTCTGGAGACTTTTGAATAACTGAATTTTATTAATAATAGTCCTGTATATAAATTTTAATACAAAAATGGTATTCTGAGAGTTAATTTAACATTTTCTTCATTTTTAGATTAAGCGGTCTGCCAGACCGCTCACAGTAGTTATGCGACAATTTTTGTCACAGCAGTTAAGGGTGTATTCGAAAAAAAGCTTTTCCACCTTCAACAGCTCGAAATTTTCCGATACAATTTCAGACACATTTTTTAAAAGTAGAAACATGAAACTTGCTGAGGTGATTTTTGAAAAGACGTATAAGGTGCCTGCGATGTCATTTTGTGCTCAATTCACTAGAATTTGATTTATAAAGAATTATCTTCTCAGTATGACCCTTTTTTTTCGTTCCCAGATCTCCTGCTTCGGAAAAATCGGTTCAAAATGCCGTTTTTTATTGCTTTTTTTTGCAATATTTTCTGCATTTATCAATGAATCGACAATTACGACACATTGCTCACTTTCTAAATAAGACAATTTTCCAGTTTGATGCATTTGAAAGCAAAAATAAATTAAAAAAATAAATCGGAAAATAAGCAGTTTGGATCGAAATAAACCCTTAAAGGTTAAAAATATTATCTACAAATGCTAAACAAGAAAAGTAATCCCTGACTGACATTGAATTGAGACTTGGTTAGCGAATGATATCAGTGTAAAACACCCCTATCGCTGGCACACCGGAAAATAAGGTACTCATCTCGCATCGTATTCAACAAAGGATATCCGTTGGTAGATTCAATCAGATATGTTTCTCTTTCACCGCTAAGCGGCGGCGATTGTTTATGCGCGGATCTGATATAAATATCTATCTTCTTTTTAAATAAAACGCCGATTTTTATAGATTTGATCATTTTAAAAATAGTTTTATTGATATTCATAGATTTAGTCATTCGCACGCTACGTATTCAACGCTAATACATTCAAAAAATATTTTTCAGTCATGAGTTGAAATGATGTAGGACAACAATTGAAAAATATTTCTATTTATGTATTTAGAGCTGCACAGAATCAAATTTAGATAACATGCAAGTATTTTCAATGGAATCGCTGGGAAATAGTCTGGTTAGTCGTCAACTTATTGGGTCCATAAAGTGATACATAGAAATTTTTGAACTGGGGGGGAGGGGGGTTGTTTGGTTGGGGTCATGATCGGAGAAGATCTGTGAAACTTTTTCAGAAATACCAACATACGAGAGAATGAAATATTTAGTATTTCTTTTCACGAAACATACTTGAAAATGAAGAGTACAATAACAAAAAAAGGGTACTACTAGGTTATCCCGTCGACCAAAAAATTATCGCCAAACTATAAGATTAAATGCCAATAATGGATGATCGTGAATGTCACATTCAATGACATTAAATACGATTCACGTGTTTAAAATGTCATTAAGTGATTTTTATTTCAATTTTTTATTAATATTTTTATTAATATTCTACTAATTATTTGTCTTTTCATTATTTAAATAAAAATTATGTCAATATGTATAATTTGGCGATTTGTATAATTTGGCGAAACTGGTCGACGGGATAATAGAGTAGTACCAAAAAAAGAGATATTTTTATCAGTTAATAGTTTAAGATACACTTTACGATTATACGTTGAGAAATCGATTTAGAAATTTTAAATGATAGTTTAAATAGTATTTTATGTTTTCCATCTTATTGCTTACATAAAAAAAAAACTGATTAAAAGTAATATATTTTTCAATTCATATCCTTGCGCTATTTACCAAGGGAGAGGGGGGGAGGGGAGAGGGCTAATGCAGCTAATGAATTAAAATGTTAGATTTTAAGGCAAATGAAAGTAATTTTCAAGATGGACATTCAATTCTTGCAAAGGAGTTTTCAAAAATATATATTTTTGCAACTTTTTTAATTTTATAGTACAATCTGCGTAACAAATGATGAATATGAACATTGTAAAAATAAGGGTATAAAAATACACTTTTATCAGTTAATAGTTTAATATATCTCAAAAAATCATTTTTAGAAATCTTGAAAAAAAAATTTCAAAAAGCTTCTTTTTTTTCTTTTGAAAAGAAACAACAACAACAAAAATTATATGTTTTAATAAATTTACAAGATTGCGCTTTCTACGAAACTTAAAAAGGGCAATGAATTTTTCTTAATCGAGTTTGGTGCTTACGCAAAATGAATGTATTATAACGAAAATTTTTTTGAAGAAAACATGAATTGCAGTCTAAATATTGGGCATGACTTTCAAGATAAACATTGAATGCCTACAAAAAAGTATTTTTAGAAAATCATTTTTACTTTTATACTTATTTTAACAATTGAGGTAATTTTCAAAATATTCAAGCCAAGAATTTTCCTCTTTAGATCATAGTGAAATGGAATTTCTTTGTGCATGCCTGTGTGTGAACTATAAATGTCAGGCACTCCACACTTTATAAAAATCATATTGTATTCCACTTCAGTATGAGTTCATTACGAAAAATGTATTTATTTTCTATCCCGGGAGCAATAGCGTGGGGGGTGTGGCATACATATGGTTTTTAAAAGTGACACCACTATTTTTCAAAAAATGTTACTTACTTTATCGAAAAATATAATCATTGTCTCTGACTAAATAAGTTACCGATTATTATTTGTATTTAGTGGTAACATAATAAAAATCATTCATGGTATGCACGATTTCTCCCGGGTTGACTTTAATTCTATGGATGTAACATAAGCTATATTGAAATAAAAAATTAATTTTTATTTCAGCTAATATTTATTTAGTTTTTTAAAATCTCTTTTTGTTTTTACATTTTTTTAATTCAATGGTAAAATCTTTTTAATCGATTATCCTTAGCTTGTATCAATAAAATAAATTCAGAAATCAGTGTTCGCTTAAACTATCAACCATAATATAACAGGGCGAAAAAAAAATAGAGCTTGTCAGTTCTCGTGTATGGATAGTTTGCACAGGTGGTTTCTTTTCGCTTTTAATAATGTATTTTCCATTTTAATACTTTTATCATTCGATGTAATCATTATATGCCATTAACATCATTGAAAGAAAGTCCGCGAAATTTTCCTTTCTACATGCGATAAGAACTCCAGCAGAGAAATTCAGATAACGATGTGTTTCGGAATAACAAAAATTGCAATCCGTAACGTTAGAAATCGATTTATCAATATTGTATCATCTGTCTGTCAAAGATCTGTTCCAAGAAATCATTAATGATTTTTTTTTTTTTTTTTTTTTTTTTGTCTTTTGAAAGATCTTGGTCAGGGTCGTATAGATATTCGTTTTCTTAATTCACTTTTTTATGTAAATGTTTTCTGATATCTCTTGCAATATTTGACGATTTCATTATCTTTTCTGACTCGTGTAGTTTTACATAAAATTATCCATGCTCTTCCCTCTTACATACATTGCATAAAAATTGTTACTTCAAAAAGTCTCATGACGTTTTTCTTCGGAATATGATGAAAATCGTAGATGCAATGCATAAGAAAAGACATGGGGAACAATACCAGTTTCACAAGATTTATTATATAATTCAAACAACTGTATTTACTCGTGTACAGCTCATATTCAAAATATTAGAATAATTACCTTTTTTTTAGAAATTGAAAATATCGTTCGGTAATTTAATGTCTTTTAATGAAAATATGCAAACGATATTTTTATTAAGAACTTATTGTTGATTAAACTTACTTGTTATCTTAAATTTAATATCATTTTTGAAAAGATAATTTGCAAAAAAAATTATTTTGAAAAGTCAAAATATTAGAATATTTATTCAAGTGGTTCAAAATATTAGAATATTTCACTTTAATTCTCCTTTAATTATTACCAATTCTTAACTGGTGGCATCATTGATTAAATTCAGACTATTTTATTTAAAATCAGTATTCTTTTTTGCAGTTTGTTTCTTTTTCGTCTTAAAATGGGCCGTGTGAGTGATATTCCTGAATCTACTAAACTTCGTATGGTTGATTTGTATCGGCACGGTAAAAATCAATGTTTTATAGCGAATTATTTACATTGTTCGCAATCGAGCGTTAGTAAAATACTAACACAATATTCAAAAATTGGAAAATTTCAAAATAATCGCCGAAATGGTGGCCGAAAACCAAGAACATCTGCTAGAGATGACAGGAAACTGAAGCGTATAGTTAAGAAAAACCGTTTTAAAAGTGTGCGATTCTTGCACCGAAAATGGGAAGAAGAAGGAGTTGTAGTTTCTACATCGACAACATTAAGATGTCTCCATAAATTTAAATTTGAATCTCGTGTACCGAAAACAAAACCTCTCATGACTGCAAGACAAAAGCGTATAAGATTGAATTGGTGTAAATCAAGACGTTTATGGAGCAATGAAGATTGGAAAAATATATTATTTAGTGATGAAAGTATGTTTTGTGTTTCATATGGTAATCAAGGTATTCGAGTTTGGAGAATGAAGCAAGAAGCATTTGATAAAGAATGCCTTAAACGTTCCATAAAATTTGCTGCTAGTGTCATGGTTTGGGGTTGTATGAGTGCAGAAGGACCTGGAAAGTTATGCATCGTCTACGAAAAGATTAACTCTCTGATATATCAAGAAATTTTAGAATATTACATGATTCCATCATCAGAAGATTTATTTGAAGATGATTTCATCTTTCAACAAGATTTAGCGTCCCCGCATACCTCGGTGTCAACTAAGAATTGGTTCCGCCAACGCAACATTAAGGTACTTCCTTGGCCACCAAATTCACCAGATCTTAATCCCATCGAAAACTTATGGTGTATAATGAAGAAAAAACTTCAAGAAAATCCTCCTTCAAGTAAAACTGAGTTAGTGGCACGTATAAAGTCTATTTGGGCTAATATTGATAGAAATGTTTGTAAACACCTTGTATATAGTATGCAAGATCGATTGTACGCTGTTATGAAAGCTAAAGGGGATGCTACAAAATATTAATTACCATTTACTTCATATTCATAAGGTAATATTGTTGCGTAAAATAAAATATTCTAATATTTTGAACCAATCTAAATTTTATTCTAATATTCTGGTGTGTTTAAGGAAGCTGTATACCTAATTTATTGCGCTGTATTTTATATTTTATAAATGTTAAAATCTTATCTAAACATTCCAGATTTAATTTATAAGAAATTTAATTGCATTTACTTAGTATAAAAAATAAATAAATGACAAATAATTTTTTCTTATTACTTTTTCTCAATTATTCTAATATTTTGAATATGAGCTGTATAACGCGCGCTTTTCTTTTCAAAAAATAGGGCTAAACTCCTTGGTGCGAGTTAACAGGAATATTTTTTTACTGCTGGATGTAATCAGACGATATATACATATGAATCAAGAAATGTTTTTAAAGAAGACATAATCACTCTGAAAATGTTATTTAATTGAAGCATCACTGCATCTTTATTTCACTCCTTCAACTTTTTTATATACATTAATATCATAGAAACGATATTTAGAAATTCTCACTGGCGTCACTCAATCCGACCCGTTATTCACTCCTTACCCGAAGGCTAAAAATGTATTTTCACCTTGTTTTTGGCCTGATGTAATGTTAATTTCAACTTGTTTTACTGAAATTCATATAGCCATTCATTCATTTGCTTATCAAATTTACAGTGCGCGTTATATACGAGATTTTAAAAAATCGCCATTTTTCTTGTTAAGCACAGGGTGCCCGTTATAAACGCGTACGCGGTATACACGAGTAAATACGGTATATGGGCAATTCTCCAGTAAATGCGTTAATTCCGTCTGGTTTAATGAAAAATAACAGGTAAATATTTAAAATATTTTTTAGAAATAGATAAGAAAAAAGATAGTTAATGCTGGGTTATAGTGGAGGGTATACAGAGGTATACCTTCTGAATATTTTTTAAAAGCTCCATTACCCTATGTTTTTCAAATATAACTAGAGCGTGTATATACTCTAGTCATGAACGTTCACGACTTTAGCCTATACCTTTTGATTTTTTTTATGACTATAACACTGGAATAAAGTACAGTCTTGGAGGGGAGGTATACACCTCTTATTAATTCTGCAACAAATTATTCAAGAACCAGTAACGCAGTTGTGCAGAACCAGTAAAGAAACAAATCTTTTTATACACCCAAATTAAATATATATAAATCGGTAAATTCCCCCAAAATTTATATGAAAATGCACATACACAAAGAAATTTTGCCATGATACTAGATTACTCATTTTTGTTAAAAATTTATTATTACAATAACTAATACCACCAAACCAATGGCAACCAAACTAAAGTTAAACCTGCATCAGACATCAGTGAACGAATTAAATAAACAGTACGAATTCTGTTATACTTCGTTTTCAGCAGCGAATTTTTTTCTCCTTTTCTTTTTACTTAATCGTTGCGATTAAAGGTTCAAGGAATCTTGAATATATAATGATTATTGTTAGTTCACTGTGTATAAACCATTATCGGGAAGGGAGATGGCATTCTTATTCAATGAAGTATGAAGCGATGTTCGTCTGATTCGAATTGAGAAGGAAAAAATACGCTTAAAAATAAAAGAAATCTTTGCTGTTTTCATTTTATGAATGTTTTTAAACTAACGTTCTCGTTATTATTTTTTTAACCTGTGGATTTTAATAAACGTAAAAAGAGATATGTAAAGAGGTCTTTATTGATATCACTGATGTTTTTAAATGTAATTTTCCTTGTAAATATTTCGCATAAATATATTTTGATTAAAATTTGATAAAAGAAATCTGTACATCCTCAAATTGCCTTTTTTTATTAAACTTTGAAAGAAAATGCTTTCACTATTGCGTATTGTAATATTTTTTTACACGTTTTCCAAGTTCCGAAATTCATTCGTTAAAAACTGATGGAAACAGGCATTCCTTATTGACAGAGCTAAAGATAAGGAAGTGGGTATGGGTATTCTATTCTGATTTGATTTACTGGATTAATATTCTAAAATCTTGCCTGTGCAAAATTACGAAAAACACAAAAATAAAAAAAATAGAAAAAAAAACTCTTTTGAACCTTTAAAAGGTACATATTTTATTATGAAGATGTTAACAAATTTCGACCAAAAAGTACAGAGTTGTATATGTATAATTATGTACAGTTGTAGAAGAGAGAGAAAAAAATTAAACAAAAAGTTCCTACTAATTCCTCAACAAATTATAGAAGTAGAAGAAAGTTACAAGTAGCGAACGATTGGAAATTAAATCTGCTTTTAAACGATGTATACAAAGTTTGCTTAAGGGGCCATTTACATATTAAAACGAACCCGAACTTCATTTTTTTTAATGGCAAGAACAAGTTTTAACAAGATATTTCAAATATTCGATTACAATTATGCCTAAACACTAAAATTCAAGTAAGTTTTTGAATCATAAACATTCCAAATTTAGTGTTTCTAATGTTAAATTACATTTTCATGTTTTTATTTATATCGTCTGAATTTATACTACTAATGTGCTAATATTTTATGTAGCAATAATTCTGAAATATCCAAACATAAATACGTTGAATTTGCAAAATTTTTAAAATTTTATTACGTGAATTGTGAAATTAATTTTCGAAAAAAAATATGAATTGCAACCTATAATTTTTTAATGGATTTAGATTTATTAATTCCTACTTTATGAAAATCCAAAATTCTACTTTTTTTTTTCTAAGTATTTTATAAACTATGTTTAAAAAACGACAAAATGATAGTTTTAAGGGACCATCTGCGATAGAAGTGACAAGATATTTTGAAATTTCTTATGCTATCCTGTAATCTAGCAATCTTCAATGACTTCTGTGGTGCCTAAGATGATTTGATCAAGAAAGGAGATCTCGGTCAACAATTGAATACCGAACTTCAATTTGGATACAACCCCTAAAATATGCTTTGTTTTAAAATAATTTTCTAGGAAACTTATCGTACGAATTGCATGAAAATTTGTTTTTAGGCTAATTAAAGGGTGTAGTTCATTTATGCTGTCAGAATTGGATTGAAAAAAAAAATACTATTGGAAATAGAAAACAAAGTTAAGGTTTGTTTTAATAAGTGGATGGACCCCCGCCCCCCGTAACCAGTAAATTTTATAAATATCATTTAAAAGTAGCAACTTAATATCTAATTTTTTCATACAATAATATTCTTCTACGATAATTTTTTGCAGAGTCAGTAGAAATGTTTAATTTTTTTTCCATGACTGTACGTATAAAATTTTAAACTAGTTTTACATATTCTGCATATGTAATCCTTCTGCATATTGTAAAGATATTTCCTGTGCTTTTGTTCCTTCAAAATGTGAAATACATCCTTACATATCATTCAATTTCATGTATCAATTTCATGGCTGTATGAGATTCTTCCGCAGAATCTTTTGTAGAGAAACAATTTCTTGGTCTTAAGAGTTTTATTCACAATCAGCTAACAAAGAATCATCTATTACCAGTCGTCATTAGTATGTTTCTTAACAGCCTGAATTTCTTTCAACAGATGTAATCTTCACATTTGTCATCCACCCTATCTTTTCTTTTTACGACAAAAATTTAAGCTCTAATGTTTCCAGGACTTTTGCAGCTTTTGCTCTGTGACATTATGCAACGCCTTGGTTACCCAATAGATGACTACTTTGATTGTCACTTTTTTACTATCTTCTATCTTCAATTAAAAAAAAAGAATTGTAATCGAACTTTTTCGTCGACTTCCGGTTTTTAATGGATTTATATGTTTTAGAGGTCAGAGATCCCCATAAACATGTTTATACAAAATGTCTGTCTGTCCATGTGTCAATATTGTACCATCAAAAAAAGTATGAAGTCGAAGTGCGTAAAATTAAACCAACTTTTATGTGCATGTTTTCCGTTCTAGCAAGCAGGTCTTCCTTTAATTTAGAGATATTTCGTCAGAAGGCTACACTGTAATTGGAATTTTTGTGCCATTTCAATATTGTGCCATCGAAAAGTGTATGAAGTTATGCACAGAATTAAACCAAAATTTTTTTTGCATGTTTTTGGCTATGGCCAGTAGGTCCTCCCTGAATTTGAAAAATTCCACTAAAAGGGGGTGCTATAATTGCATTGTCTATGCCATTTTCATTATCGTCGAAAAGCGTATAAAGTTATGTATACAACTGAATCAAATTTTTTGTGTATGTTTTAGGCTATGGCCATCAGTTTTTCCTAGAATCTGAAAATATTCTTCATATTCTTCCGGAAGGGCTCACTGTAATAACGATTTCTATGCCATTTTCTTTATTGTGCTATCAAAAAGTGTATGAAGTTCTGGATAGAATTGAACCAAATTTTTTGTGCATGTTTTTGACTATGGCAAAACAGATTCTCCCTGAGTTTAAAAAAAAAAAAAAAAAGCATGAAGGGGATGCCTTAATAGCGATTTTTGTATCATTTTCATTATTGTGCCTCGAAAAATGTATAAAGCTATGCATTGAACTGAAAAAAAAAATTCGTTTGTTTTTGGCTATGACTATCAGTTTTCCCTTGAATTTGAAAATATTCACACCGAAGGGGTCGCTGTAATAGCGATTTTTGTTCTATTTTTATTATTCTATCATCGAAAAGTGTTTAAATTATGTATAGAATTGAACCAAATTTTTTGTATATGATTTTGGCTAAGGGCAGCAGGTTTTCTTTAAATTCGGAAATATTCCGCGAGAAAGAGGCGCTGTGATGACGATTTTTGTATGGATTTTTAGTAGTCCTATTGTCGGTGGTTCGTGCTGAAACAGGAACTCGCGTCTTTCTAAGCCGGCTATCCGCAAATAGCCTGATTATAACAAAATAAGGAAAAAGTCATTGATTTGAATTCATATCAGGATCTGGATTAACTTATTTTTATTCCAATTAATTTACTGAGGCAGAAATTTATGATGAAAATCAGTTGGCACAGTATTGAAGTAATAATATTGAAATGTTAACATGTGAACTACTTTTTGAAATATTAAGATGTATGAGATAGAAGAAAGTTTTGGGATTGACACATCCAACAGTTTTCTTTTTTATAAGGTCATGTATGAAGAACGAAAGGTCTTTGTTTTGAATATTTGTTTTAAAAACTTTTTTACGTACGTTGTGCAGATAAAAGAAACAAGATTGTTTAAAATAGTTAATTATTATGTAGTTAATAATTTTTAATATACATTGCTGTAATAATTTATTGTTCAGATGATCTGAACAATTTCAACAATTTTTATTCAGTAAATAATAATTTCTCAAAAATAAAATATAATAATTTTTATTACATAATAAAATAAGAAATTATATTAAAAGCTTCTTATTAAAAAAACCCAATTTTTTTTGTTTATTCTTTTTTAATAAAAAAATTATGCAAAATTTTATGTGAAAGCAAGTTATGTTTTACATCTAATTGTTGTCGTAAGTCTATTATAAGAGAGTCCATTGAAATTTATACGCCTAAAAATTTTGTTTGCAATGATACTGTTTCTTTTATTATTCCTAAGTTATGGTTAGAATTAATGAATAAATTCCTCGTGAGAGCTTGAATGGGATGAACCATGTTGGAGATTCTTTTAGATCATGGTCTATTTTAATTTAATTTTTTACAATAGAGCGCGTGGTTTTTGTTTTTTGTTGTTTATATCTCATTGTCGCGAGTTATTTGTATTGATCGTGAAATGTTTTGAAATTTAATTTTTATTTTTATTATGATTATGGATCTTATTAGACGGATCCGAAACATGTCAATGTCATTTATTTTTTAATTATTATAACACCTTTCTAAAGTAAAATAAAATTTTTATTAAAATGTTTAGATAAAAGGTGAATCTCTTAAAATCTGGTGATTTAAAAAATCTATTGGATTTAATAAAATTTTTATCATGTTTATTTTTTGTTAAAACTTCTAGCACTGATATTTGTCACGCTCATTCTTATTTAATTGATGAACTTTCTTTATTTTCAGGTAATTAAAATAATTAAACTTTAAAATGGGGGTACTTTCACCAATCTGGATTATATGGTCTGCAGTCGTCTTAAGTGATGTTATAGCAGCTATTAGCGAAAAGTAAGTATACTGATTTATTATTCTTCCCAATATAATACTACTTTGTTAATACTTTTATCTCTTATTATTTTTATTAACATTTTTACCATTTGAATTTTAGTTTACAGAAACATTTTTTTCTTATGTGTAAATTATTGTTTAAAACTTAAGTTCCATATTAATTTTTTTTTTGCCTTTTCTTAAAAAACTTTTTGATCACTTTTTATTTTGCTTTAAGGATATCGAAAATAGTTTTGCGAAATCAAGTGTATGAAATTCAAATTTCGAAAGGAATAATAAATGTAATATATTTTCTTTCATTTGCTTCAATAATTTGTTAACAATTTCGCTGTCAATTTAGATTTTATGTAACACTTTATATTTTTCTTCAAATGATTCTTCACTAATTGGGTTCTTCGGATAAAAAACTTGTATTTAACGAACTATAATGTATTTATTGACGTCTAAAAATAGTCTTTTGTCATCCACGTATCACGTTTTAGTTGTGCAATTTTCAGAAATAATTGGAAAATATAAGATTTGTAAAATGATCGTTTATTGGGTGCGTTCGTAATTATGTAAATACGTAGTACATACCGGGTGTCCAATAAATAACTGACCCATTTTGAACTTAAATAACAAATAAACGGTTTGAGATAATAATGCGGGGTTTGCGGTATTGTTATTAGAAAATCAATAAATTTCTAAACATGTACTTTGTTAATATAGTTCAAATTTCGGAAAAAAAATATCGCGCTGGCGGTAACAGGCTGTTTGAATACAGACATGACTCTAATTTTCATAAATATGAGATTTTCGGCTGAATCTGAATCGATATGTTGTCGAATCTGAATCTATATGTTGAATCGACTCTCGAATCAGCTTCAGAAATAGGGTACGTTGGTTGGAAAGTGATTTAAAATAATATTTGTGATTGAACCATCTGTATTATATTTCCCCTGCTCAGTCTTGAGACTGAGATATTATTTTAAATATTATTATATTACATTAACAAAGCGGATATTTTAAAATTTATTTATATTCTAATAACAATACAGCAAGCCGCGCATTTTTATCTCAGTTTTTTTGTTATTTACATTCAAAATGGGTCAGTCATTTACTGGACACCCGGTATAATCTTCACTTGATCCGTCAGTACATCTCTCTCCGAATAATAGCGAAAAAAAAAAAATATCCGGTGTAATGGTTCGAAATTTAATGTAGATAATCGTTTCAGAATTTTGTCGAGTATTTTCAAATTTTATGAAAATTAAAAATAAAGTAATAAGTTTTCTTCATTTTATTAAATTTCGTTATACGTAATTAAAAATAAAGTAATAAGTTTTCTTCATTTTATTAAATTTCGTTATACGTAATTAAAAATAAAGTAATAAGTTTTCTTCATTTTATTAAATTTCGTTATACGTAATTAAAAATAAAGTAATAAGTTTTCTTCATTTTATTAAATTTCGTTATACGTAATTAAATGATATCCCATAATAGGTGCTGGCAAGATCTGCACAAATTTATCATAGGTGTTGGGTGCACCTATACCCCGGGTTCATTCAATAATAAAAACCCAAATAATATCTTGTAGGGGCATCTAATTTAGTAGAATCTCATGATCGTGCGGCCTAGTAAGGTAATTGACAACTCCGGAAAATACAGTTATCAGGTTGTCATTGATAGAGAAAATAATAAAGTCATTGCGTTGTGAATGTTTAGTAGGTTACCTAACCTATGGCCCTATTGAATAGCTAAGAGACAAAAAATAAGACCTAAAATACATTAAAATTAACATTACCCGTACTTAGCTACTGAATCCTACAAAATATATTTATTCCCTATTAACTTTAGACAAAATAAAAAGAATCAGAATTTTAATTAAATATGCAAGTATTGGTTGACTACTAGAAAAAATATATAAAATAGACAATTAAAAAAAAACTTTCATAAATGACAACTAAGCGTTTTAACAAACATAACTCCTTTATTAAATATAAACACATTAATAATATCATTACAGAAAAAAAATCAACTAGAGAAACGTACTCTTTAAGTAAAATGTTACACTTACAACCAAAATAATCTAAAATCTATATTTAAGTTTGACAATTCGCTGATTCAGACAAAGTCTCCTGGGCTAGATATTACTCACATTGCATTAGGGTAAATTGGTATATATATACAAATTTAAGAACATTATAGACAAAAATAACAGTACCTGATACTTCACTGAGCTTAGGAAGCACCACCGGTACCTGGCCGGTGTATATTGATTCAGTGGCACCTTTTAGAAGTATCCCATGGGTTTCACTAACAAAAAAGGGCAGGTTTTAATGGTGGGCACTGGTAATTTTGGGCTTAAAAACAGCACTCTAAAAAGCTGAGCATCCTCAGCCACTCGCTTCTCTTCCTCTAATCGTCTCTCTCTTCTTTCTAGAGAACGAGGAAAACTCACTGTGTGTCCAAAATTTGCATAACAAGCCCTGACTGGTGAGAGAAAATTAACATCCACATAATAATTCTACTCACCAGCCAATCGACTCTTCCTGCCCACGCCCCTCGTGCATTAAGGGTCAGAGGGCCCCCCGTATACTCCGGGGCCCTACACCCCTCGTATTTCCCACGTGACCAGCTGGGCCTCACACGTAGCCCTGACATCGGCTATAAAACATAGGGTCATAAAAGACCTACTTCTTTTTTGTATCCCCTATCAGGGTATGATTTTTATGACTTTGCAGTACAATAGGTCATATATCTATACCTCGTACTCTGCAATTAAACCTTCCTGAATACAAAAACAGATACATAATACTGCCCTTGTAAAAAAAACAAACTACTAACAATCATACTATACATTTAAAAGACACATTAAAAATATTCAAATAATAATAAAAACATATGTAATAAAACAGCAGTGAATCTATATACAATTATACAATTATTCTTTTGCGTTTAAAAATCCTAAAATGTTGGAATCTCACCAACAATAGGTAATGATGTTGGGTTGCCATGGTGAAGACGTCCTATTTAAATGGAATCCTATTATTTCCGCATCACTGTATAAATTAATACGAAATTTAATATAATACTGAATTCAGTTTAATCGTAATAAATTTTATATTCATGCATTTTTGCATAAGGATGCAACAGCTATTGAGCCAACATTTGAATGTTTAGAAAACTAGTTATAGTACGAACGCAACTTGTTTGTTACGTTTGACTTACAACGGCAGGCTTTTTTGTTTATGAAATTGTGTAAAATGAAACGAACTAAATTTGCGTAATTGAAAAAGGTATAGATAACTAATTTAAATAGCAGAATTTCGAATAGCATACCACAGCCGTCAATGGCTTTAACTATATTGCCACAATGTTGATTTAACCCCTTGAGGACGAGCAACACGTATACAAAAAGGCTTAAGAATCCTCGATTATTACCACCGGTAAAATTATACTGTAAAAATTGCCTTATTTAATCGAAGCACTTTCTCAATTTAACAAGGCATAAATTTCTATTTTTAAAAACCTGGGACAAAACATTCAAAATTTCGTAAAAGGCTCCCGTCGCGAAGGGGTTAAAACAGGTTCCGTGTGGTGAAAATGTTAATTGGTGCCAGGTAAATGACTCAATGTTTATTGCACTCGTGTGGATGACCCATTTCTTAAGGGTGTTCTTAAATCAAAAAGGGCAACTTTGTGACACATGCTTTAATTTATTTTTGTTCGGAAAGGCATGAAAATAGCCAGTGTTGTTATTCAGAAACTGTCTAATTGCACTCAATTTTTTGTTTTTTTCAAAAACACAATAGATTTTTCATAACAAGCCTTCAAAGTTAACGTTTTTGAGCACATTTCTCGACGAAAGCAGAAAAACCGGTCGAAAAGCAGGAGAAAAACGGGTGATCGCGTGGTCGAAATAGTTTAGAACTGGATAGGTAATTTAATTATCATAAAATGGAAAATTCAGTTCGATTTGAAATCGCTTCCATAGTCAGGCATTCCAATTTTATAATTTTTTGTTAAAAAATGAATTTGTAAATGCGTCAAAACGTTTTGCGCTTGTTGAGCGGAGCAGTTAAGAACACCCTTAAAAGACAGTTGGTTCTTTACATTATGTGCCAAAAGCGACAGAATTACTTGGAAAAATGTTTTTGATTTGACTTTTATCATTATTAACTACTTTGATTTAACTTTTCCGAAATTCGTGCAGACTAGTATCATTTTTCCCCCTTTAAACCACTCAAAAAGATTGCAGTATAATAAATATTCATTTTTACTGGTTTCGGAATTATAGCCAGGGTTCTCGCTGGCTTTTATCCAACATTTGCGATTTGGCGAATAAGAAATAAACAGTAGTCTAGTGAAAAGAAATGTTAGAAAAGTAGATTCGGCGAGAATCATTGAAAAATGTATCTACAGGGTGTTTCTAAATTCATGGTCCAAATTTTAAGGGGTGATAGTACACATCAAGACAAACAATATTTAAATGGGAAACCAAGGGTCCCAAAGTCTTCCGAAGGAGATAGGCGCCATTAAAGTTTAGGGTCCAAAAATTCAAATGATTATGAAAAACAGAAAAATTGGTCGATTCGTTTGCGGTTTTCACTAAAATTATTCTTTATGTCAGTATTGTCTTGAAAATAAATTATAAAGATAAATTTCAAAAAATGACGATAGAGGGCGCTTTAGACTTTAGAGTAGCGAACAACTATTTTTTACCGTTATTTTTTGCATCTCATTAAAGGTTTCGTAAGCTTAGACTTAAATTTTGAGCTCAAAATCTGAATAGTTGGAAGCAGTTAAGTAGCACAAACTTAACTGTGTTCAGAGGGTTTTAAATTCAAATGATTATAAAAAACGGAAACATTGGTCGATTGATTTGCGGTTTTCACTAAAACTATTCTTTATGTCGGTATTTTATTGAAAATGAATTATAAAGATAAATTTCAAAAAATGCCGATAGAGGGCGCTTTAGACTTTGGAGTAACGTACAACTATATTTTACCATTATTTTTCGCATCTCATAAAATTTTTTTAGAAGCTTAGACATAAACTTAAATTTCGAGATGAAAATCTGAATCGTTGGGAGTGGTTAAGTAGCGCAAACTGAACTGTGTTCAATGGGGGTGGGGAGGTTCAAATTTCAAATGATTATAAAAAACGGAAAAATTGTTCGATTCGTTTGCCGTTTTCTCTAAAACTATTCTTTATGTCAATATTTCCTTGAAAATAAATTTTAAAGATTAATTTTCAAAAATACCGTTAGAGGGCGCCTTAAACTTTGGAGTAACCAACAACTATTTTTAACCGTTATTTTTTGTATCTAATTAAATGCTTGTAAAAGTTCAAACTTAAATTTTGAGCTCAAAATCTGCATCGTTTTGAGTAATTAAGTGCGGAAATTTGAAATGTGTTCGAGGGGTGGGGAGGGTAACATTTTAACTCCTGAACACTGTTCAGTTTCCGCTTCTTAATCCCTTCATCGATTTAGAATTTGAGCTCAAAATTTAAATCTAAGCATTTGCAAGCATTTAATTAGATACAAAAAATAATGCTTAAAAATAGTTGTTGGTTACTCTAAAGTTTAAGGCGCCCTCTATCGGTATTTTTTGAAATTAATCTTTAAAATTTATTTTCAAGGAAATATTGACATAAAGAAAAGTTTTAGCGAAAACGGCAGACGAATCGACCAATTTTTCCGTTTTTTAAAATAATTTGAAATTTGAACCTCCCCACCCCCATTGAACACAGTTCAGTTTGCTCTACTTAACCACTCCCAACGATTCAGATTTTCATCTCAAAATTTAAGTTTATGTCTAAGCTTCTAAAAAAATTTTATGAGATGCGAAAAATAACGGTAAAATATAGTTGTACGTTACTCCAAAGTCTAAAGCGCCCTCTATAGGCATTTTTTGAAATTTATCTTTATAATTCATTTTCAATAAAATACCGACATAAAGAATAGTTTTAGTGAAAACCGCAAATCAATCGACCAATTTTTCCGTTTTTTATAATCATTTGAATTTAAAACCCTCTGAACACAGTTAAGTTTGTGCTACTTAACTGCTTCCAACTATTCAGATTTTGAGCTCAAAATTTAAGTCTAAGCTTACGAAACCTTTAATGAGATGCAAAAAATAACGGTAAAAAATAGTTGTTCGCTACTCTAAAGTCTAAAGCGCCCTCTATCGTCATTTTTTGAAATTTATCTTTATAATTTATTTTCAAGACAATACTGACATAAAGAATAATTTTAGTGAAAACCGCAAACGAATCGACCAATTTTTCTGTTTTTCATAATCATTTGAATTTTTGGACCCTAAACTTTAATGGCGCCTATCTCCTTCGGAAGACTTTGGGACCCTTGGTTTCCTATTTAAATATTGTTTGTCTTGATGTGTGCTATCACCCCTTAAAGTTTGGACCATGAATTTAGAAACACCCTGTATAACTGTTTGATATATCCCCTCTCTTTTTTTCTTTCCCAAATGCTTTAAAATAACCTAATGTTAGCAATTGCTTATCAAATAGAAATTCCATTTTCCGTTTCTAAAACTAGTAACATTAAATACTTTCCAAATCACTTTTAAATGTTTAATGTTTCAGACATTCTTTCAGCAGTCTGAATAAAAAATTAAAAACTTAGATTACCTATAATTTTCCGTTGGGAAAATATACGTTAAAAACTGCTGAGATTTTGACTCTTAACAGATAATAAAATAAATAAATAAAATAAAACAAATTGGCCGGATAATATTTTGCGTGCAACTAATAAATAATGGTTAATTTCAACACCGCATTCAATCAAATTTTTCTCTATTTGGCGCTTGATGAGGGCAGTTTTGTTTGTGTTTTTACTGCGCAACGTCGGTGCATAGAATAATGGTTAACTGACAATAGAGAAATATCTATCGCATAATCTTTTTTGTTTTTGGCTGTTGCTTAACAGAATAGGTTTTAAGTCAGTATCTCTATAAATAGAGCAATGTACCGTATTTTCGGGTGTATAGCCCGCATCCCTAAATCGAACAGTGCAGTAAAAAAAGTTCGTGTATGACTCGCGGAGATGCATCGGTGTATAGTCCGCGGGCTATACACCATTTACGAACATATATTTCTATCAAGGTTCGAAATTAGAAGCCATTAGTCATAATTTTTAACACAAATTTACCAAATTTTTTCGTGATGTAAAATACCTACAGTAATTCGGCTAAAAAATTAAGATTATCAGTACCGTAATTTTCGGAAGAAACGCCACGGCGTTTACGTGTTTTAAGATAAAATTTCAAGCGATGCGGCATTTGCGCGCATTTTTTTTTAAACAAGCGTGATATTTTTCTGAATTTTTCCGAAAATTAAAAAAAAAGTCGGTGATAAATTCAAAATTTCGGACATAAAATGTATACGTATCTTAAGTCATTGATTCCCAAAAGAATCGAATCCTCGGGTTCGGTCCGAAATGCACAAACTCCGAAAAGGACGATTCCTCGAACTCTATCTGAAATGAAACGACTCCGGAAAAGTTCGATTCCTTGAACGCCTTCCGAAATGAAACAACTCTGTAAAGGAACGATTCCTCGGAATCGTTTCGAAAAAATCCGACTGCTCGGAATCGTTCCGCAATGACATAAATCACGCACTTTTTTTTGTTCTTTGCAACAGGGTAGGGTACCAACTCCGAAAAGAAATGATTCCTCGGATTCTATCTGAAATGAAACGACTCCGGAAAAGTACGATTCTTTGAATTCGTTCGGAAATGAAACGACTCTGTAAAGGAATGATTCCTCGGAATCTTTTCGAAAAAGACCGACTGCTCTGAATCGTTCCGAAATGACATAAATCACGCACTTTTTTTTACTCTTTGCAACAGGGTAGGGTACCAACTCCGAAAAGAAACGATTCCTCGGACTCTATGTGAAATGAAACGACTCCGGAAAAGTTCGATTCCTTGAACTCGTCCGAAATGAAACGACTCTGTAAAGGAACAATTCTTTGGATTCGTTTCGGAAAAGAACGACTGCTCTGAATCGTTTCGAAATGACATAAATCACGCACTTTTTTTTTGTTCTTTGCAACAGGATAGGGTAGATTATTTTTTTGAAAAATAAACTAAATCTTAAATAATCTTAAATTCAGAATCGTCGAGGTTGGAAGGGTTTCGGATTTAGGATTTTGTACTCTACAAACACAATGGGGTGCTGCAGCACCGATTCGCTAGCAAATTATTTTCTGATATTTTATCTATAGAATTTTTTTTTTTTTTTAGGTTTCGCGTATAAGTCGACCCCTCTCTTAGGAGTTCTTTTTTTGTCTAAAATTTCCGACTTATATGCGAGTATATACGGTAACTATTATAGATCTATCAGTGCAATACTTGGCGAAAGTTGCAACAGTTCTTCCAAACCCAGAAATAACTGTATTTAAGCAGTAAAAAAAAGCCTTTACAAACATGGGATATCTCTCTAAATTTCGCGGCATAGCGAAAAAAGTTTACAAATTTTGATGTTTTTTCAAATTTTTTGAGGTTTAAAATTTGTAGAAAAAATATCACGATTTTCAATTTAAAAAAAAAAACCTTTGTATAGCCCGCACCGTGTATAAGCCGCAGCTGCTTTTTGGAAGGTTTTTTTCTTGTATAAGCCACGGACTATACACCCGGAAATACGGTAAATGGCACAAAGAGATTTAACATGTAAAACGACATCAGTCGTTCAGCAACTCTGATAAGAATCTCCACCTGTATTGGGCACGCACAGAAAAACAGCAAACATTGAATATTTGCAATTTGGCGAGTCTGAATGTTCTTTAACTCGCCAAATGTAGCTTTTTGTCGCAATTTGACACAATGGCGAGCGGAAGCGAGAACCCTGATCGTAACTTAAATATAGAGTTTTATATAATGATTTTTTTTCTTTATTTTCTTAGCCACCCTCTTTCAGGATTTTTGCAACCCACACCAGAGATTCCCACCCTCACAGAATGGAAACCACCGCCTTACATACATAGAAAGTTAGTTAAAATTATGTTGACCCTTAAATTAATTACTTTTAATCAAAATTATGTTAACCCTTAAATTAATTACGTTTAATCAAGATTATGTTAACCCTTTATAGCTAAAAAAAATTCTGTTTTTAAAAAGGTTAACACAAATGTTGCAACACGTCACGTACGAACTTGCCTGTGTAAAATATCTATATTTTTAGACCTCTCCTCCAACTTTTTAATTTTACAAAATTTATGAAGTTCATTTTAGCAATAACAATGCGAAACTACTCAAATGGTGAAATAAACTTTGGCATGAGAAATGAACTCAGTATTGCCTCTGTGGATAAATCTATGAACAATTTATATAAACTTCGTTTTTTTTTTTTTTTTGGAGGGGGGGGGGATAACAGAAACAAATAAAATCGTTTTTTAAAGTCCACAGTACAAAAAATATTGGCTTTTGTGTGTGTTGTAGATATGCAAAGTGGCGATAGAAAGGGTTAATACATATTCTGTAAAAACTTATTGAACATAATTAAAACAAGGTCTTAAACTTACATTAAAGCTGTTCTCAAATGCTTTGCTGAACAAGCGCAAAATGTTTTGGCACGTTTACAAATTCATTTTTCAGCGAAAGATATAAAATTGAAAGACTTGACTATGGAAGCGATTTAGAATCTAACTGTTTTCTATTTTTTCATCAATAAATTACCTTTTCAGTTATAAGCGTTTTTGATCACATGCATTTTTCTTCTCCGTTGACTGTTTTTTCCTGCTTTCATCGGAAAATTCGATTCAAAAGCACCAACTTTTAGTATTTCCTGAAACATCTATTGCATTTGCAAAAAAAAAAAAAAAAAAAAAAAAAAAAAAAAAGGGAGAGAAAATGAATGCGATTAGAATGTTTCTGAACAGCACTTTCCGAACAAAATAAATAAAATTTGTCATAAAGTTGCCAATTTAGATTTAAGAACAGCCTTGAGTATTCTTTACATCCAATGCGATCTTTTCGAACATCTTACAAATATTTGTGGTTTCCAAGCTTTATGCGACTTATTTTAACTTGCTTTAAAATTTAATTTAAGCGACATTTATTTTAGAATATCTTTTTAACATGGAAAATTAACAATGCCTATAGTTTTTTCTCATAGTAATAAATCACTTCTAGAATATACTGTGGAAAAAGAAGCTAATGTAACGTGTTCCGAAAGAAATACTACTTCTTAGCTTCTTCAGACCTGAGATACAGAAATGTGTACCTCCATTCTTTACGTGATAAAAACTAAATTGTTCGATTTTTTTGTATTTTTACTTTACTTCCATGCAGATGAAAGTTTTTTGCTTAAAAGTCAGCATTGATGAATATTACCTCATAAAATAAATATTATGATCCGAGTTTCGAAAATATCTTCAAGACATTGTAGGTAAGAAAATAATAAATATTCATGAATTTTTAACTTAAATGCTTTTCAATAAAAAAAATTGAGGTTTCGCTAACTATTTATTTGTTTAAAGAACTTAATTTTGTTATTGTATAAATTTATATTACTGATAATTGAATTGACGTTTAAAGGGGATTAGTACTTTTATATCCATATTTGTAAATCTAAATTACCAGTCCCCTAAAGTACCCATTTCATAAAAATAACTCTTTCTGTCATCTGTGGTGTCATTTAGATTATGCAAAAGTAATAAGTATATATTTGAAGCGTTATTTTATGTTCAGGTCTAAAGAGGTTATTCGAAAAAGAAAGACCTGCTATTACGAGTGCAGATGGATTTTTTTTTTTCACTCTCCCAGTGGTACTAAGTACTACAGGTCATCAGAGTTGCAAAGGATAAGAAAAAAAGCTGTTTTATTGGAAATGAATTGGGTTTTTTGGGAAGGAAATTTTGAAAATTCTTGGGAGTTTTTTAGAAAGTTTTAGGGAGGGGAATTTTTAATTCATTATTTTAATTTTTTAAATTGATTTTTATTTTTGTCTGTGCAAGATAAATGTTTTTTTTACAAATGTCAGCAAAACCAACAATGTACTATTTTGTTGGTTTTGTTTGAATTTGATTTATGTAAACCGAATAAGTCTCTCTCTCATATATATATATATATATATAATATATAAACACACGATGCAGCTCAATAAAAAATTAATATAAAGATTTCTGGATAGCAAATGTGTGAACTAACAGGTATTGAGCAATTTTAGTTTTTAAAGATCATTCAAATTCTCAATAATTCATAGTCGCTATTGATGTAAGGTTATTATGGATTTTAGCAAATTATGAAAATTTAGAGCGCAAAATCGCAATTGTTCTGAATTCAAAATGAAAAGTTTAATGTAAACTATTCAGAACATTATCTGAAATTTTCTGCAAATGAAAATTTTATGACAAATGAACGGTTTTGTTTATTTTCAAATCTTTTGCAAAATTTCTCTAAACTCCTATATGTTTATTCCCTTTCCTCAAAATCTGCGAGTTTTTTGCAACTCTACAGTTCATACATACACATCAATTGTAGAACTTTGTAGGAAAAATATGATGACTTATTCCAGAATCGGATAAATGTTATTTTTTAACCTCTTGAAAGGCGATGATGCCGCTACTGCATCAAAAAATTTTAATTCCCAATTTCCACATTGGCAATCGAATTTTTTAATGAAAATTTCACTTTTATTAAGTACGTGAAAATAAGCTTTTGCTCCTTTTTGTAAATAATTTTTTCTTATAAATACTGATGACAATCAATTATACAAACATTTTTCGAACTCGAGTATTATAAAAGAAATAGCATATAATAAGTATGAAGATACAAGTATGAAGTAGAACCATATGAAATAATTTTATTTTATAGCTATTACATTTGACGGTAAAGAGTATTAAACTATCATAGCAGCAGGCCATTACTACATGGGCAAATCGTAACTTTGTCCATGGGCCCGAGACCTTAAAAGGGGCCCCAAATTCATGCATTAAATTTTAAAATTTTTACTTTCTTTTTCCAGTTCTAACTCTTCCATGTGTTGAAATTATTAAATTCATCTTAAAGTAATATGACAAATTACTAAAGTTATATAAAAGAGGATTTTGTTTTTGTACTAAAGAAGGAAAAAGGTGTACTTTTATTAATTAAGGCATTTAATTTTGAATTGACGGAGCTAAGAATTTTCTATTTATATCCAACGTGCGTATATGTTTATGTTTATGCATTACACATTCACATATGAGTGACCATCAGTTCTATATTTGAATAACGTTGCAATGATTCGAAAGCCCCCCCCCCCCCCTAATTTATCTTTGCCCAGGGTTTATCTTTGCCTCATTTGTCACAATCGGGGCTTTCTCTGAAAGAGTTAAGGGTGTATTCGAAAAAACGCTTTTCCACCTTCAACAGCTCGAAATTTTCCGATACAATTTCAGACACATTTCTAAAAGTAGAAACATGAAACTTGCTGAGGGGATTCTTGAAGGGACGTACGAGGTTGCCGTGTGATGTCTTTTTACGCTCAATTCATTAGAATTTGATTTATAAACAATTACCTTATCAGTATGAACCTTTTTTTCGTTCCCATATCTCCCTCTACGCAAAAATCGGCTCGAAATGCCGTTTTTGATTGCTTTTTTTACATTTTCTGCATTTATCAAAGAATCGACCATCACAGCACCTTGTGTACTTTCGAAATAAGAGATTTTGAAAGTTTGGTGCATTTGAGAGCAAAAATAAATTCAAAAATAAATCTGAAAATAAGCAGTTTGGATCGAAATACACCCTTAAGCTCAATATCCTGACGCGAAAACTTGGATAAATCAGTAGTCAATGGAAACGCAGGAGCGAAAAGGAACGCTATGATACACGCACGTGCACAGAAGAACCAATAGTTATCATTGAATGATTATATTTGAGGCAAAATGAAGCTGATCTTTTGATAAGAGGCTGGGAATTAACAGGATAAAGTTGGAATATTTTTCGTTACTCAACTAAAATGTAGATTTATAGAAGCTTTTCTATAATCTATGCTATGAAAATAGACGAACTTTTGTAGAAATCATTAAACGGAAATTTGGTCTTGAGAGATTAGAGCACGTTATTGACATTGAAGAAACCCATATTGAGTGTTTATTGTAAAATATGAATCATTTATCTGAAGGCATATATATCAATTAAATATACAGTGGAGGATCGATTATCCGAGCTAACAGGTGACTGGAGGTGTTCGGATAAACGTGATTTTAGATAACCGATCATAAAAAAGTACTATGGTTATATGAGCATATAACAAATAAATAGTAAAACTCAAATATGTATGTATTTTGTATACTATAATGTTTATACGAAGAATAAGGGAGTAAACTATCAAGGAATAAAGTGATCGAAGAAATGAGCAGGCAATCAAAAGTACTGTACTGTGCTGTAGGTCCACATTTTAAGAAAGGAAGCCCAAAATTTTCTTTTGCTTCAGAGATGGCACTATTTTCTTGCTGCTGAATCTCCTACGCGTTTAATGAAAGAAGTTGATCAGAATCATTCACTTGTTACTCCAATTACTCCATATCTGTCTCTAGGCACTGAAAAGCTTCCTCAGTGAATGGTCCTTTTTCAGCTTGTTCTTTTGAATTTGATTCTTCCTCGTCATGATCTTCTAAAGGGATTTAGTCTTCCATGAGACAAACAAGGACTTCATCGTTAATAATTGATGACTATCAACATCATATTCAAGCTATTCTTGGATGTCTTCCTGGTCACAATCTCCGAATAATAAAAAGATTTGCGTTCGTTTGACCGAGGTTCGGATAATCGATGCTCAACACTTGCTGAACACTTAGAGTTCTACTGCGCCATCTGTTCGAAAAATTCTTTGCTAATTTTTCATTTAATAAATAAGTTCATCATATGTGTCGTTTTAATTTCATTTCAATCTAATGTGCTGCAGAGTATATTATCTCATGCTAACTCTATATATTAATGAATCCTTTTCTACTTATTTTTAAGGAGCTGATGTCTTTGGATTATCACTCTGTCGACTACAGTTTGGTGTTAATAATATTTTAATAATAAAAATATCTTTCGGTTTAGGTGTTAACATAATTTTGAGTACCTTTTTGTATTTTATGAATGTAATTCCTCTACATAACTACTATAGAGCTCTCTCTAAATCCATTCATTGTTTATTTTTAGTGGTTACATTTTTACATGTCCGAGATCTCTGAAAACCGGTGCAACAAATGAGATGCAGCTCCGTCGATATGGAAGCCTGGATGAAGGGGAGTTTAAAGTAACGATTACTTACTTAAATGCCATCGATCAAAATGAGACCATCGCAGCCGAGCAGACGTTCGACATTAAAGAAGGTGAGAAAATTTGCTTTTCTGTTTGTGTTGCAGCAATTGAGTATGTCTGAATTATAACAGCATATTACTGACATACAGACGCAACAGGCATAAATATACATATAATGGACATAAAAACATAAACATGCATATAACTGACATACAGACGTAACATAGACATATATGTAACTGGCATACAGACGTAACATAGACATACATATAACTGACGTAACAGGAATACATACAGCTGACATACAGGCGTAACAGGCATACATTAACTGGCATGCAGATGTAACAGACAAACGTACTGACATAGATTATAATGCATAGAGATAGGCAAACATAGATAATACAGGCTATAGCGGACATATATTTATAATATTGACATACAGGCAGTACACTGTAAAAAAAATTCAAGAGGTTACTAAAAATTCTTTAGTAAATTTGTATTCCACAGAATTTTTTAGTAACCATTACAAAGTTTTTTTTTGCAAGTGAAACAAGAATTTCTTTTGTAAACTGAAAAAAAGAATTTTTTGTATAACTAACTTAAAAATTTTTAGTATGAGCCACCAAGAAAATTTTAATAATAGCTCCAAAATTATTTTTAATAACCTTCACGTGCGCCCGAAGGACAGGAGCTTCCTTCGAGCTGCATCCAAATTTCTGAAGCGATAGATTTTCGGCAAAACCGCAATAGATGGCAGCCCCAAACATTGCTACCAGCTCTGAATGGATTTTCATAATCCCTTTATTAACGAGTACTTACACTACATATATTCGGGACGTATTTGGCGGCGTCCGGTATCGAACCCGGGACCTTTTAGCCTGGAGTCCGTTACTATAACCACTATGCTATCAAGGCCACACCAAGTGAGTTTTAGTAATAGCTATTAAAAATGTAAAACTATTAACTCTTATCCATTGCTAACTTTTTTCTAGTAATTCTTACAGATTTTCTAGTAACCGACTACGATTACTAAAAATTTTTTAGTAATTACAAGGATCACTAAAGTTTTTTTAGTAGGTCGACCCTTTTTTTTTACAGTGTATGTCAACATATTTTCTATAAAAATCTTACTAATTCAATATTCAACAAATATTATATTTATTATAAATGTATCCAATATAATGCTAAAACTAAACACTGATTTTACATTAGAAATTATAGCAGCGAAGCGCTAGTAAGGCAGAAATTTTGGGCTTTTCTCTGGAGATAACTTGCAGTAAAACGCCAATATTTCAGAAATATTGGATTTATGTTGGAAATATTTGTAAAGCAATACCGATATTGGTTTAATTGACTTTACATTAGGAATATATTTTGTCAATATCTAGCCAGAATTGGTCCAAAACTCTTTTGCTACGAGAGTGGTTACTTTAAGTTTTGCCGCTGTGCTTAAAAAAAGTGAAAAAGAGAAAATAAAAAAGGAACCGCTTAATGCTACACTACTTTTGTCAGTTTGAAAGTATTTCTAAAAGGAAAAAAAGAAAGAAAGAAAGAAAACCCTACAAGCGGATGAAAAGAAATGTATAATATAAAAATATCTCATGCATATTGATTTAAAAATATCTATTAATAAATGAACGAACAGTCGGTATGAGGGTTGTGTTCAATATACTATTAAACTGTAGAAAGAATATCGATACAGGAGAAAAAAGTTGTTTTCTATGCTTAATTGACTGTAATTTTGACAATTTTATGTATGTATAATAATCTTTAAATTAAATTATTCTTAAATATAATTTAAACTATTGTACAAACGAAGAAAAACATTGCTGGAGAGGAAATTTAAACTAACCTCTTAAAATATAAGTATTTAACATTCAAATTTACTTAAAAAGGAGAAAAAATTTAAATCCATTTTATATTCAGAGAGAATATACAAAGCTTTGCGCACTTGGAAAATTACAAACATTTTAGTAGTAGACCTAAAATAAATATTTTTAATTTTTCCTTTTTAACACAAAAACAGAAAATGTGAAACATGGTATAGGAAGACGCTGACCTACTTTTAAAGATATTAGTCAAATATGAGTTGCTGTGATTGTAAATCACTTCCTGTATCTGTATTTGAATAAGCCTTTAATCTTCCACACTGCTCTTTAACTTAGGTGTTTTTAAGCATAGTTCATAATGTTAATATTTAGGTCAGAATATAAAAATAAATATTATTACTGAATCATTTTTAATTGAATTTTCATTAGTTTATTTAAGGCAAACTGAGAATAGTTAAGTAAATTCGACATTTAATTTTTTGAATTGAAAAAGAGTTCAGTTGCTTATAGGTGATATTCTTTTGCTTTATTGACAAATCTTTAAAAGGCTTCAGCGATACTTATTGATCGCAAAACATATGGGGGAAATTTAAACACGGTATTGCTCATAATCTAAGACAATTATCAAATTTCATCGTATAAAAGAAGACGTTTTAATGCCAATGTAAGGCATAAAAAAATTCTTAAATTTAACCCTTTCGGATCTGGTGTACTATTAATAGTACATGTCTTTTAATGGAGCATTATTTTGTTCTAAGAAACATTTTTGCTACTATTTACATGTAGCAATGTTAGTATATGTCTATGCATTTACTAAATGACTTCATTTATGTTTCAGCATTTAATAATAACTAGCAGATATGACCGAGCTCAGCTCGGTCAAAATTAACTTTGTGTTCAACTCGATATAGTATTTTCCCTGTATCATTCACTCTGTATTATTACTGTAAAACATGTTATTAATAATACCATTATTTATAAAAACAATCAATAAGAAAACTATGTTTGTATGCACATGTTCATAAATTTTACTTTATTTTAAAATTTACAACGAAAGGACATCAATCCAAATCACTTTTTTAGCTCGACTCTGATTAGTTTAACTATGCATCTCGAATACTATTAAGAATGTATAAGAAATTTCTTCAAATTCTGAAACACAATATTTTTTGCCAGATATAGCCAAATTTGGTCACATTCTTTCGTTTGGTGTCAAATACGTGTTTTGGTTTCGTAACCTTAATAGTCGATTTTTCGGCCAAATTTAGCCAGTATTTTGTCAAATATCGCCAACTTATTGGCTTTTGCCATAGTCTCGTGATCCTGACCCTTATTACCCAAATGATCCACTAATCAAATATGATCAAACATGTGACTTAGCTCAATGGTCTTCAGGTAATCAAAAACAGCAGAGTATGAAATGAATCAAAATCGTTTAAGCCATTTCTTAAGTAAAATTAGCTTGACAGCATTCAGCAATGAAGCGATATGACCCACTAATATAATTTTATTTAATATGCATCTCATCCCAATAGTCTTCTCGTGACAAAAGACGTTTTGTTGCAAAATTTAGGTAAAATTGATTGAGTCGTTGTTATATATAATTAGAATGACCCGAACCCATTAAGACCTAAAACGACCCACTAATTGAATTGTTACGAGCATGCATCCTAGCTCAATGGTTTTCTCTTGCCCGAAAACGATATAATAGAAAGTATACTCAAAATGGTGAGAACAATTTTCTAGATAAAATTAGCATGAACCACAAATGACCCTTATATCGAAATCTCTCGAAAAAGTGACCTAACTCATTAATTTTTGCGCGCCGAAAAACGTTAAATACAAAATTTAGATAAAATCGATTGAGCCAATTTTTAGGTAGTTTGACCTTGACCCATTATGACCCAAAATGACTCATTAATCGAATTTTCCCAAACATCTGACCTAACCCAATGATTTTCTTGTGTCCGAAAACGACAGAATATAAAATTTAGTCAAAATTGCGCGAGACATTGTCTTGATAAAATTAGAATAACCGATTCACCCGTTCTTTAGATATAGCTGGACCATGACCCATCATGATCCACAAATAACCCTTATAATCGAAATCTCTCGAACATGTGACTTAGCCTATTAGTTTTCTCGTGTACAAATATTGTTACACACAAAATTTCGTTAAACTCGATCCTGCCGTTCTTTAAATATAAATAGCTTGACCCAGACCCTTTATGACCCATTAATCGAAATTTCTCGATCATGTGATTTTCTCGTGCCAAAAAAATGTTGTATACAAAATTTCGTTAAAATTGATCCATATGTTCTTTAGATATAGCTTGACATGACCCATAAATGACTCTTATAATCGAAATCTCTCAAACATGCGAGATAGCCCGTTAGTTTTCTCGTGTCAAAAGACTGTTACATACAAAATTTCATTAAGATCGAGTCTGCCGTTCTTTAAATATAAATAACTTGACCCAGACCCTTTATGACCCATTAATCGAAATTTCTCAAACATGAGACCTAGCCCAATAGTTTTTTCGTGCCAAAAAAATGTTGTATACAAAATTTCGTTAAAATCGATCCACCTGTTTTTTCGATATAGCTTGACCATGACCCATCATGACCCACAAATGACTCTTATAATCGAAATCTCTCGATCGTGTGACTTAGCCCATTAGCTTTCTCGTGTCAAAAAACTGTTACAGGTAAAATTTCGATGAAATTGATTCTGCCGTTCTTTAAATATAAATAGCTTGACCCAGACCCTTAATGACCCAATATGAACCATTATTTTTTTTTCTCGAGCATGTAACGTAGCTCAATGTTTTTCTCGTGTCCGAAAACCATAGAATGCAATTTTTAGTCGAAATTGCGTGAGAAAATCTCTAGATAAAAATAGCATGACCCACAATGACCCCAAAAATGACCCACTAACCGAATTTTCTCGAACATGTTACCTAACCCAATGGTCTTCTTGTAATCCAAAACGATAAAATATAAAATTTGGTCAAAATCGTTAGAGCCGTTTTTTAGATAAAAATGGCTTGACACATAATGTCCCAAAAATGACCCATTAATCAAAATTTTTCGAACATGTGACCCAGCCGAATAGTTTTCTCGTGCCAGAAAACGATTGGATACAAAATTTCCTTAAAATCGATCAAGCCGTTCTCTAGATATAAATAGCTCTATCCTGACCCATTATGACCCAAAATGACCCAATAATCGAATTTTCTCGAACATGTGATCTAGCCCAATGGTCTTCTCGTGCCCGAAAATGGTAAAATCTAAATTTTTGCGAAAATCGTTAGAGCCGTTTTTGAGATAAAATTTACACACACAGACACACACACACAATTTTTGCTCGCATTATAGTATAAGATTATTATTTTTCGAATTCTTTTTGCGCCGTTTGCGATTCTTTTATTTTAACCCTTTCCGGCGCACTGCACTTTAAAGTTGGAATTTAAAGAAAAAAAATTAGGCAATCTATTTAGGCCTAGTGGAGTACCTACACAGGTATTGTTTTGTAAAGATTGCACTAACCATTTTAATTATACAGCTGTTGCCGAAGTGGTAACCTCCCATAAGTAAAGCATTGATAAGCGCAGTGAGAAGAGCATTGCTGTGAAGCGCGTATTACAGTAAAACATTTTACCTATTATTTAAAAACAGTAGAGTTTGATCTCTGTGGTGCTGCCATCTAGAACTCATAAGAAAGATTTAAAGTAGCCATTAGAGTAGTTTTTGAAATATTCATGGAGTTTTTGTGTCTCTAAACAGGGGGAACTTTAGGTGTTGCCGACCCGGCAACACTGTGCGTTAAAGGGTTAAACATATATTCCACTCTTTAAATTTAAAATAAAAGTTACTTTCCGGAAAGAATCGTGTGTAATAAAGCGCAAGCAGTATTAGAGAGTTGTAATATAAGTTAAATCTTATTGTAATACAATATTTTTTAAACAACTCCAAAAATTCTTCCTTAGCCTATTTTCATATGAATATTAAATCAATAGTACGCAAAACAACAACATACGTTATTTTTCGAACTATGAAATATTCGTTAAACACTAATTAATCTATATGAATAGCTAGTGTTAAAGTTATTAACGTAAAAGTAATTTTATCTAAAACTGAAAAAAAATTCGGACCCGAAAGGGTTAAACACAGCATTATACATAATCTTAAATAATTGTACAATTTCATCATAAAAAAGACGACGTCAGATGCCAATAATAAGCCTTTTCTTATTGCCATTTACTTAAACACAATACTACTCATAATCTAAGGTAACTATCAAATTTCATCATATAAAAAACAACCTTTAAGGCCAATATACGTATTTCAAAAACATTTTCTTAATTTTAAACACAGTATTATACATTATCTAAGGTAATTATACAATTTCATTATAAAAAAAAGACGACGTAAGATGCCAATGAGGCATTTCAGAAAATCATTTATACACAAATTTATACATAAAACACAGTATTGCTCATATTCTAAGATAATTATCAATTTTCATCATCTAAAAGACAACGTTTGAAGCCAATATAAGTATTTTAAAAATGTTTTCTTAAATTTAAACGCAGTATTACCCACAATCTAATTATAAAATTTCATCTTATAAAAGAAGGTACATTTTAAAAATATATGTTCGGGCTTTTTAAAAAAGGCTTTTTTAAAAAGGTCTTATACAAATATAAGACCTTTTTTAAAAAAGCATTTTTTATTTTAAGTTTTTTTTTATGCTGATAATGTTTGAGATATTTTTTAAATAAAGTTTGTATGATATTTTCATTTTTTAGAACACCTGAAATTTAGAAAACTAATTTTTAAACTCTCAGTAATCGGTCATCAGCCTTCTTGTTGTAGGGGACCCCCCTCCCCCACAGGCACCTTTAAAACTTTGATAATTATGTAACAAGGGCTAACTAAATATAGATTGTTATTAAATTCCGTTCATTAGTTTTTAAGATACAGCGCCACAAATTTTGTGTCGCATACAGATTTTCAGACAGACACAGACATTTTGTAAAAACACATTTTTCGTGACCTCAGACTCCTAAAACGTCTAAATCCGTCAAAAACAGGAATTCAAAAAATTTCCTTTCTTCTTGAAAAAAATAGAAGTTGGTAAAAAAATGCTTTCGTAAATTTAAAAAAAACTATAATAAACTTTGAAAGTTATGCAAAAATTTTAAATTTTTCTCGTGCTCTTAAATTTAACTAACATTTACGAAAACAATTTCTGAAAATAGTATTTTACCTCAGTAAGAACTATTAATTTATAAAATTTAAGGTCTACCATAATCTTTTAAGTCCATTTTTAGCACCCTAAGTTTTTAACGCTGTTTTCTAGGTTAATAATTACATAAAAACTCATAAATTTGAACCATTTTATGTTCCATGTGCCCTTAATAAAACTTGTGCAAATTTTTCAAAATTATATCATATGCTAAAATTTAGTTAAAATTTAGGAAAATAATTTATGAAAATGTTTTACTTGAGTAACGCCTGTTCATTTTCTGATGGTGAAGAAAAATGTTTTCTGTAATAAGTAATCATGTGTTTAAATTTCCCCATAAATTAACACGGGATCTCGTAATCGGCAAGAAACGTTGATCACCAGTTAATTTGCTGAACTCTTTTAAAGAGATGATTGTTGCTGCATGGCATATGAACCTTATAATTCATTTATCGGTAAATATTTTTGTAAATATAAAATGTTTATATAATGATCATCTGGTAATTTTTCTATTACAGGGGAAGATTGTTATGGTAACTATAAAGTTTCTTTATTATTATTATTATTATTATTATTATTATTATTATTATTATTATTTGTAAAATATAATTTATGAAGTTTTGTGTTCATTATATGTACTTAAAAATGAAAAAATGTTTTTGTGCATCAAGGTGCAGGAAATCCCATAATTTCGTTCACATTTCAAAAATTTATTAAGAAATTTAACAATTCCGAAGAGATTTGAAAAAGTGCATAATTTTTTAGTTGCAAGGGGAAAAAATTATCAATTAAACTGATGGCGCATTGAGCTCAAAAACTTTTAAGGCTACAGTGGACTTTCAAAACTAATTTTTTTAATTTTCAATGAATTTTTTTTAATTTCTGGAAATAATCATAATATATATATATATATCTCTTATTTTACAATTTTTTTAAAAAATATATTCAATAATTTTTGAGATACGGATTTTTTTTTTTTAATTAACAAAAAATGGCAATATTTCAAAATGCTCCATGCGAAATTCTTTATACCCAATTTTTCTGATTTTTTTTTTTTTTTAAATGCTCTCTATGTATGTGTTAACAAATGTTACTAAGCATTTTTAGCATATTACTTGTAAAACATTTAAAAAAATGATTTTAACTTAATTCTTTTGTATTTCCCGTTAAAAAATCGTTAAACATTTCATATAACTGAAATTAAAAAAATTTAAATGCGTCTAAAAAATTTATTTCTAGTAACATATGTTAACACATACATAAAGAGCATTTTAAACAAAAAAAAATCAGAAAAATTGGGCATAAAGAATTTCGCATGGAACATTTTGAAATCATGAAAACGACGAAAATATTCATTCTGAGAAAAACAGGTTTTAGTAACTACAGTGCTTATAATTGCTTAATATTTTCCTACTGACACAGTTTCAGCTATTAAGGGATATAATATCATTTCTAGCTTATATGTAAGTGTTTTATGTATTTATGGTAAATTCACATAAAATATGTGGCTTCGACAGTAATTCATGCAAAGGACGTGAAGTATCTGAATTTTAAAAAATCTTCTCAAAAGTAACGTTTTGTATTTTCTAATGAAATTTTTTCAAATTTTACTAGAAATATTCATGGTATAAATACCTCTTATAGTACAAATTTTTGTTAAATATATTAAATATTTTTAATATTTTAAATGTATTAATATTTTTTAATTTACGCTAAAAAGATTGGGGACAAAAAGCAATTCCTCTAAATACATTGTAAACAAACGCTTAAAGAAACAGTTAAAAGTTACAGTTAAAGTATTGTTTTGCGATATCACAAAATTAATAATTTCAGTGCAAAATAATAACATTTTGTATGGTAAAACTAAAAACTAGGCTAAATTTTATGGATGTGAATCGGCAAAAAAGTAAACAAATGGGCGTGACACAATCAGCTGATTGGACAAAAATGCTTCTAACTCCAGTAAAAATAGTCGAAATTGAAAAATTCTTTTTGTGTTCAATAGAAGGGAGTTCATACAATGTTATGCTAAAAATGAAAATCCGACAATTTGAAGATTTTTTGCGATTTTGAAAGTCCACTGTAGCCTTAACTTTAATTGTATATTACTTTGTAAAAAAATTAACGATTTTACGGAGATTGTACTGGTACTAGGTACGCCAGTACAATTCTGTTTCATAACAGGGAAAATTCCCGTAAATTCCGAAAAAGACGGAAAATTTTCTGAAATTTATTCGAATGGTTTTTATTAAAAACAGTGAATTGTACTGGCGTACCTATTACCAGTACAATCTCCGTAAAATCGTTCATTTTGATTTTTTTTAAAATTCTTATTTTAAAGTTTTAAAGAATGCTTCTCGAATGATAATATTAAAAGCATTTAGCTAAATTAATGGGGGGGGGGGAAGAAAGATTAGTTCTCTCATTTATCCCTTTTATATTTAATCAATCAATCTACAAATCTAACCAGGGAAGTGCCTTATCTGAATAAACAGGTGACCCAAATTGAAGCAAATCGAACGATTATGTGTGAAAACGGAATTAGCTCCCTCATTTCCCCCTTTTATATTTAATCAATGGACCTCTAAATCTAATCAGGGAAGCGCCTTGTCAGAGTAAACCAGTATACGAAATTTGAAGTAAATCTGATAATTCTGAATAAAAAACTCATCTAAATTAAGGAGAAAATTCTCTCGTTCCTTCTTTATACTTAACCAATAAACTCCCAAAACTAATCTGAGAATGTCTTGTCCGAATGAACCTATATACCAAACTTGAAGTATATCGGATATTTTTATCAAAAATTATCGCGTTACGTACCTACATATATATATGTACATATATATAAATATATATGTATATATACGTACATACAGTATCTGTAAGCACATTAGTTCTCAGACTGATATTTTGTGTGCTAAAAAAATAGTTCACACTTTTTTTTAAATTATTTTCTTGCCTCAAATACTTCAGCTTTTTTCACAGTCAAAATAAACTAGTAAATAAGTCATCTGACAGTCATTTCACCTGAATGTAAAAGACTATTGAAGTACGAGAATTTGTTAAAATTGAGTTTTTGGAAATAAATAGATAAATGTAACTGTATGAATACTTTATTTCACGAAAAAAATTCCAATTTTTGATAAATGTAATGGTTTAAACAGCACAACAATACGACAGCTTAAAATTTTTTAATGAATTTTAGAAATCGGAACAGATATATGGGATACCCTGTGTTTATAAACTGTGTCAACGTAAAATATTCAATCTAGTGAAGAAATTCATTGCTAAAGAACAATATTTATTATACTTGTAATATTTATGCAATGATTGTCGTGATAAATTTTTCATCTAGGTATGAATTATGTAATTATTTTATTTTTCTACAAAACAATTTTATAATAGATGTTTTCATATTAATAAGCTCATTATAGTCATTAGTCTTGCAAATTTTTTTAAATATTATAATGGATCTTGTATTTCGGACAAAATTTACTAAGCGTTGTATTACTTTTACCACCGCCTCAAGTACCCCCAAAAAAATTTCCGTGGGGCTCAAATCTATACTTTGACTGGACCATTACTAAAAATCAAGCTTTAAAAAATCCTAAATGGATTTATATGCATGAAAAGAAGCATTATCCAAAAAACAAAACATCCACTTTGCACCCCTGCACCCCTCCTAGTCTTAATAAAAATCGAAACTATAAGAGATGATCATGTACGAGTACTAGCAAAGCTTGATAATTTTCATGTTCATATGTCACGAAATTCGCGTTAAATATTCAAATTTAAATCCATCATATGCAAATGATTTCTAAAACATTATGAAGACTCCACTTATTTGTTAATTCAAGCATTTATCATAGTCTCAAATCATGCCAGAAATCTGTATAGCTATGTCAGCCTTCAAGATTTTTTTCAGCTGAAAATATTAATTTGTTGCCACTTATCATACCATGTCATGACATTTTAATACCTTCAATTGTAACTTAATTTTTTTTCTGTATTTTCCTAATTTTAGTGTTAACATTCGATTTAAGACTCTTCCAAATCATGACATATGTTTTTTAGCTTATGATGAAACATTTAAAATTTTTATAAATCGAAACATCCTTTATCATAGATAACCGAAAAAACATCAATTATCGTCAACTTCGTTCCAGATTGTTTTATTTGCCTTGAGCAGAGTTACCAAGTCTCCGGCTTTTTGAACATCAATATTATCTTTACGGAAAACGTTGTTATTTTAAATCGCTGAAATATTCCAATTAACCGTTTGCACGCCGAATTAATATCGCAATGTAATAATAATTTTTTTTTTCTATAATACAGCTTCAAATGTTTTAATTTATGCATACAAATTTAGAAAATACCAAAAATATATATTCCTGCAGTTCTTTTGGCTGTTTTCATTTCAGTGTTCGTATTTTAGAACATGATTATTGATTGACAACTTATGCAAATATAACAAACTATTTTTCACTATATGCTATTGTATATTGTTTTTGAGTATTTTCTCGAATTCCAAAAACATTTAGATTTCTAGTGGACAAATGTAAGTAATATAGAGAAAACGATAAAAGCAAATAATATTTTTTTATTCAAATTAGTGAATTTACATATTCGTTAATACCTATCAAAAATGCTAAAAATAATTTATTTCAAAATTTCTAATCAATCTTATATCTTATAGGAAAATTAAGGACATCGTTATTATGTTGGAAAATATATGTTTTGTATTACAAATAATGTAATGTTCCCATTTGGAAACATTAGCGTTTAAACGGTTAAATAAAACAGTATTTTCTGTATTAAAATCCTGGTATCTAAAAAGTCGGAGACTTGGTAGCTCTGCTTGAGTCTTTTTTTGAATTTTTATATTGAGAATGGCAATTTTGGAACGTTTCATTAACATCGCCGTGTCTCTTTCAAATACACCAGAAACCTTTTTATAATTTTTTTTTTTTTTTGGGTCTCGTATTCGGTAATATTTCTTCAGCAATATCGTCAAATAAATCTTAAAAGTCATAATCAAAACATGAAACTTCACTTCTTTGTTACTAACTTTACGAAGTACTAACGCATGATTTTTATTTTTCTCAAGTGACACGCAAAACATAAAAAATTTCTCATGTTATCTTATAACTTCTTAACAGGTTCTTTAATCTATAGGAAATGAATAAATTTTACTAAAGTTTATTTTTGAAGTTATGTTTAGTACAGAAAGTTTTTTACTGTAAATTTGAAATATACAAGGTAAATTTTACTTATAATTTCTTCTTCAACTCTTTTATAATTTCTTCGTGTTATGATTTTTTTTAATGAACTGTAGAGAAATTTATGCAACTAGAAGTATACCTTGAAAATAAATGAGTTTTTAGAAATTATCTGTTGACCAATGATAAGAAGGAAAGAGCCCTTTATGCTAAAAATAATCTCAATGTTTTCTGAGACTTGCGTTTTCGATAAATATTTGTCATTTTACAATAGGGTAAAATCGGATACCTCATTGTTAGTTCTAGTAACAAGAATTTTACACCGAACTTAAGGAAACTTGGTGTAAATGCTCTGCTTTTATCCTTTTGATTCAATACCATTATAAATGTATAGTTTCTTTACCCCATTTTAATTGATAAATGCTTTTCCAAATAAATAAATAAATAAAAAATCATCAGATGATTTTCTTAAAAAGCCCCTTAGAAATTAACATACAACTAAATATTTCAATTTTAATATTTAAAGAAAGAAAATGATAATAATCTTCAGAACAATTTAAAAATTTGCGTAAAATAAACTAACTTTTTTTTCAATTTTAGAAAAGTCATAATCCAGTGATTATAAGATTGGATTTTGTATAACCGATTTCTTCCAAAGTTAGTTGCATTATCCGGAGATACTTTCAGATTGGAAAACAAAGCGTAAAACTTAATCTATAAATGCTACCAACTGTTTCATTGCTTAAAGTAAACTATACACAGTAATAATAAATAAATAAAGTTATTAAAGAAATTGAAAAAATAGTAAACATAAAAATATAACACAGAAATTAAACAAATGCGAATATGGAGATAAATTAATGTCTTCTTCTTGTCTAGATATACGTATTTCAACCATAAGCCGCTTAAGGTATGTGCCTTCCCTTGAAGCACTTAAAAAAAAAAAAATTATGAAATTTTTATTAAACACGAGTTTTTATTTAAAACAGTTGAATAAAAGTATGAATTTAGACAAATTTTTAATGGAATTTTAATTAATGTTTTGAATCTAGGCAAGATTTAGTCAAATATTTACGAAGAATCGAGTTTTATACCAAATTTTCCATAACAAAATCTATTTAATGTGTTTCACTTTTTTTCAACAATATATTAACAGATCACTTACCTGTGTTATGAAGCAAAATATTTGCAATACCTCTTAAATTTACTAGCTTACACCAAATTTGAATAGGAAATATGATTTTTTAAAGTGTATTTTTCAATAAAAATAGCTCTTAAATTATAATATGCTCACCTAAAAGCTATATTTAGCTTCATAACATACCAATAGATGAATAGAACCTTCCTGACCAAATTTTATTTCAATATCTTAAAAACTTTTTAAGAAAAGATGTTTCTTCTAAACGTAAACAATGAAAAACGCAGTTTTCCAGAAAATGCAAATTAACCTCTTCAGACCTGGTAGACACATACACCTCTGAGGTGAATGCACCTCTTTATAGTTTTTTGCTTACATAAAAAAATTAAAAAAAAAAAAAAGAAAAATTGGTGTGCATGGAGCTTGACAGATACCAGAACGAAAACAAATATAAGTTTGTTTCTTATAGCACTATTTTAGCCTGCTGCGTGTTATATAAAAATGGCTTGCACCAGAAATGTACAAAAATGAAACAGTAAGTAGCATATAGTAGTAAGTAGCATAGCAACAATAAACTGTGCGTTAAGATAGCATTTGCAGAATCCATTAGTAATAAGATATTATTAAATATATATATATATATATATTATGTTTTTCAAAGCTTTCTGCAATGCAAAAATGTAAAATAAAATAAATCCTAAGAAATTGTCAAAAATGTACGATTTGAATCCCAAGTATTATCAAATTTTATGTACAAAAAATAAATTTTAACTTTTTTCTTTGTTCAATCTTCCTTAGTTATTAATCTGTTAATATAAATTCATACTTGAAATTTGAAAAAGTACATAGTAAATAAATCGTGGTATCTCAAGAGATTAAGAGGTTAAGATAACACAAAACTTATGTATATAAAAGTCTATTTTCGACCATAACTTTTCTTCTAATTATCACTAAACCAAACGTAAATTATTTTTGGATTTCTAAATGTTTGACATTTAATTAAAAATAATAAAAACTAGAACGAAAATTTTCTCAAAAACAGCGATTTGAGGGTGGGCACACACCTTAAGTGCTGTCTATATCCAATCAAAACTGAGATATCTGGTTTTAATCGACTATACGATTTCATCTTTATCAAATTTTAACCGTTTGAAGTCCCAATGGGTTTTGAAAAAACAGTGTTGTAAAATCCCAAGTAGCGCGATAGCACTTCTTTATTTTATGCTGAAAAGACCAAGCAGCGCGATAACGCTTATGTTATTTTATGCTGAAAAGACACAAGCAGCCCGAAGTCACTTCTTTTATTTTATACCGAAAAGACCCAAGCAATGTGATAGCGCTTTTTCTATTTTATGTCGATAATAGCCAATCTGCGCACCATAAATGGCCCACAAAAAGTGTGGTGGGTTTTCTCGACATAAAATCTTATTAGCGCGATCGCTCTGCTTGAGACTCAAACGGTAAAATTATAAAATATTATCTTTAATTTATTCAACTTCATAAACTATTATTTTTCGTTAAACAAAATTATGCATGTGATTATGGAATGATTTAAGAATTATTTTAACGTAATTTAAAAATTTAATGTTTCTAAACATATTCATTAATTTTTATTTAGGTGAAGACGAAACGAAAATGAATATCTATCTGGAACCTACTGAAAACTATGTTTTCAATGGAAAAATAACAATCAATGGTACTTTCAAGGATTATGTAATTGGAGGTGTCGACAAGATTTATTTTAGCTCTTCTCGGGACGATATCGTATTTATTCAGACGGACAAGCCACTATACAAAGAAGGGCAGACGGGTAATAAAATAATTTAATTTTCTCTCTTTTTTTACATGCTTTCTTTTATTAAAATTTCTTAATTGGTCAAAATATCGACTTTTTTTTTTCTTTTTTAATATTAACTGAAAGCTTCTTTAAGAGCCATTATTTTGAAAATCAGACAAAAACGTGATAGTTGTATTTTTTGATTTGCTTGTTTTTTGAAGTAAATCATATTTGATGAATAATTTGCAGTTTTGAAGTTGACTTTATGTTTATCAAGGATTCTTCGAAGAGCTCTTGCAAATTGATCTGGAGCATTTTTATAGCCAAATGGAAGAACCAACCACTCGTAAAGGCCCTGATTGTTTACGAAGGCCAGCTTTTCTATATCTGAAGGATGGAGGTGGTCATGCCAGTAACCAAAGGCTAAATCTGACGTTGAAAAATATTTCGCATTGACAAGTTTGTCTAAAAGACAATCTCTTCGCGGAAAAGGCTCCGAATCTGTCTTTATATGTATAATGGCATTGATTTTTCGGTAACCAATACAGAGACTTGTTTTACCTTCTCCTTTTTTATATACCAGAGAGACGGGAGAGGAATAAGGACTACAGGATTGTTTAATGAGTTTAGCGTTCAGTAACTCCTGTATTTGTTTTTGAATTTCTGCATTGTCTTTTGGAGATGCACGGTAAGGTCTAAGTGAGACAGGCAGCTCCGAAGTGAGAGTTCCATCTGACTCTACCCACGTCATACTGACTGCGTGCAAAAGTATCTTTGAAATCGCTAAGACGACCTCCCAATTGTAAGTTCTCTTCAGTAGTATAATGATTAAAATTTATATCATCATAGTTTCGGAGGTTTTGATTAGCAAGGCAACATTGCCCCTGTTGAGACAAAATTACTTGTTTGGTTTCGAAGGAGAATGAAGCGGCTTCTAGCAATTCATATCATTCGTTAAAGTTATGTTATGGTTGAATGAGTTATGTGAAATTTGACCGAAAACGTTTTGGTCATATTTAAGAATAGCTCCATCTTGAGTCAGAGTATTTGAACAAAAATTCATCGAAATATGAAATTGCTGAAATTCTGAGGTTCCCAGTATTGCATATGGCAAATACAACTTAACTATATACAAAGTACTATTTTGCGTTATATTTCCTATCTGGAGGGGTACTTGAATTTTTTAAAAAATGTGAATTTTTCATTGGGTTTGCGACACATTAATAGGACGGCAACTCTGAATTGACGTCATATCCAGAGCTGCCATTAAATATTCCAGAATAATGGAAATTGTACTGCCGGTGTCTAATAAAAATGGTATTTGAACCCCATAAGTTTTCTGGTACTTCCGGTTTTCATAATTCTTACATTTGAGTTGCCCGGACACATAGACATCATTTGTATTTTTATTATTACACTTTGAGTCACCCTCGTTAACAGTTAAATTTTTAAATAACTTATTACATGAGGAATTTATTGCAATAGTCAATGTATCTAATTTAAGAGCAATTTCTTTTTTATTCCTCTATTATAGGCCCAGTTTCCGATTCATCGCTCTGAAGAATGGCATTTTCATGAAGTTTATTTAATTCGGTGTACTTGTTTATCATATAAATCTAGCTCTTCAAGAGTTACCGTTTGATTCTCAATTTTGGGATTTATAATATTTTTTATCCGAGTAATTTTTTTCTTTCAGAACAGTTTTTTTCTTTTTAATAGTTTCCATTTTTATGATAACTTCTTAAAAATCTAAATATTATCACAACCTTAATTCTTCTCGAAATGTTTAAATATTATCAATATAATATCTGCATTTTAATAACACTGTCAAAAAACAAAATAGTTAAAAATAAATAATTAAAGAAATAAACATATAAAAACATGGATCCATTTTTTCACTAAATAAATTGCAATGCTTTTATAACACCATGTTTTTTTAATAATAAAAAAAAATAACACTAGAGATATATTACTTACCTTAATCAATCATTTTTATATTCAAAAAAGAAAAATAAACAGGTGCAGTAATATGAAAAAAAAAAATAAATAAATAAATAAAAGTGGGGTTCCTCTGTGAGCTCACACCTTATGCATAAAACAATCCTTTTTTTTTAAAAAAAGAAGAAAAATATTTTATGTTTTGATGCATCTTTTAAAAAACAATATATATATATATAAAATAAAAAAAAGACACACAGCAATTATTTATTTATTTATTTATTTATTTTTATAACACTTGTTTTACTTTGAAGATGTGTGATAAATCATTGTAAAGCGAAAACAATCGAGAAAACAACTCGAGAAGATTTACCCGTTCATCATGAGTCGATGATTGAAAATAAATATTTCGGTGGAAACAAACACAAAATACTCGTCATTTTTGCTGAGAAAATTCTTCCCATTATCACCATAGAAGAATAAAAACAGTTGGCACCGTGCACACTTTTCGTTGAAACTAGAAGAACACAAAATCTTCTTTTATTGCAAAGTTTGAAGAATGAAATGAAAGCAGCATCTTAGGATACAAGATACAGCACACTTTTCGAAGAAAACCCATGACGGAGACATCCCCTTTTTTCGGGGCCTCTTGAGTCAGCAAGGCTGCTTTCTGCTTTCCATCTAGATCTGGCAATTTTAATAACTTCTCTATATTCAAAGACTAGAGGATTTTCCCACATTGATTTTCCCGCATTATCAGGTATTATATCCTTCCGACTACTAAACTGTCACAGTAAGATTCAACGACAGAATATAGGACATTGGGTGTCAATGAAGTTTTATTAAAATATTCTAAATCATAGGAAAATTCTTTCACTGATGCTTATTGCATGGTCTCTGGACAGCAAGTGCGTAGAAGTATATTTGAAATTTCTCATCTCCCTAGGGTTACCAGTTAAAAAGTATTATAAGTAAATTAACACAATAAAGTACAGTATCTAGCTACCCTGTCAAACCCGAGATTATTAGTCATGGGGGCTGTATCCAAATTGAGGGGTGATTTATTAAAAAATTAAGTAATAGGTCTGATTTTTATAATTTCTTACATATATAATGAAGTATTATTTATATGAAGTTTGTTTTGATAAAAATATATATGTATAAGTAGTGGAAATATACATTTCGAACAAAGTAATCTTTTATTTAAAAATTACAAAGTTGTGACATTATTTGAATGTTAAATATATCACTATTTAAGCGGAAAATTATAATTAAGTAAAAAATGAACTTGGAGAAAGCGAAAAAACACGCTTTTTAAGTGTATATATATATATATATATATATATATATCACTGTAAACATTTTAAAGCGATTTATTGCAGATATTAATTTAGGAGAAATATCACGATTTATGCATAAATTTTAAGATTATAAAAAATCATATTTGTTCCTTCATAGTATTTCATTTGACTTCTCTAACGTTTTGTTTTCTTTTTTACAGTAAAGTTCAGAGTTTTAAGAGTTGATAAGACTTTGAGACCTTCGGTAAAAGATGTAAGTATTTCTTTTTATTTCATGCAGTAGAATCCCACTATTTCAAAAATCCGTCTATTGCGATCAGAGTTAAAAAAAATTATAGATTTTTTTTAAACTTCAAAACAGGAAAAATAAAAAAAAACGTACATTTATTGTTATACAAAGATGTTAGATAGAGATTCATTGGGACCGTTCAAGTATTACGTAAGCATATTTTCAGTCATTTTGTACCCCCTCACCCCCCTTGTAAGAAAATATAAGCAAATGCTAGACCCCCCCCCCCCCCCCGCGTTTGCTTACGTAAGATTTTATGACAGTTTATACATCAATACTTCTTGACTTATAAAAAGTTACCAATCAATTACATTATTAATCCTACAAATTTATATAGGCATATAGGGATTGTGATATCAAAATATATAAAATGGTTTTAATATATTGTTGCTTATTGCATTAAACAAACCACAGAATACAAAATGGTTTAAATATATTGTCATTTATCACACTAAACAATACAACAAGATATACAAGAAGTCTTAACTTACTTAGAAATCATAACTAAAATTTTTGACAAGAATCATACAAATATTGTGTTCATATTTTAATCTGATGTCCAGGATCCTTGAACCATGTTCCAACATTGTCTATTATAAAGTTTTCACTGGAACAGTGGCCTGGGGTATTGCAGTTTCCCTTACTTGTTCTTCCACTTCTTCTTTCTCCAGCCACTCAACGTCTTCATCACTATTTCCAGGAGTCATCGGTTTTATTTCAATGGCAGCGTAAACTGAGGGTATGATTTTATGGCGCTCTGCCACCACCCAGTCATAGAAAAGAAAATACCGGACTTACCTAAAATAAAGTCAACTGACCAGTTATCCTGGCAACAGAACCCAGCCACACCGGTTCCTGTGTTTTTCTAGCCTTGCAATGTACTTGACTTGGCACACAACTTAACAGACAACAATGGAGACAAAGGGTGAGTGGGTGATGTGGGTCATGCGACTGCCGATGGATAAGCAAAGGATAAAATCGAAAATAAACGGCGAATTTCGAACGGACTGTAGAACGCTCTTTCCCCATAATACTTTGTTTTCTTGTTGAATTTGAACTGCAGTTGCTTCGTTGTTTAATGCTTACGTAAGAATTGTCGTGACCCCCCCTCCCCTTGTCAGAAAAAATAAGCAAACTCTAGACTCCCCCTTCCCCCTTTAGTGCTTACGTAATACTTGAACGGTCCCATTTAGGAATTTCATTAGTGGAATTTAATTTTTTTTCATCCGATAAAATTGCTTTCCACGATTTGTTAATCATGGTGATTTCTACTAATTTCTATGTAGCAACAGTTTAATAAATTGCATTCAAATTTGTGAGATTTTTTTCCGTCCCGGTTAATCCGAAATCCGGAAAATCTAAACTCTGTTAATCGAGAGTCTATTGTATATTGACAGTGAATTATTACATTAAATTATGAGAAATAACAATCTGTTCTTTAAGAGCCAATTAACGTTGTATAGAACCGACACTAGGAGATGTTCCCGCACTTAACTTACGCCTTAACAAGTCAATACGTAGATTATTATTAATGAAATTCAATTATTTCGAATCCACCAACCGAACAGTGTTCGGTCCCCATTAGTTTGGAATCGCGGGACTCTTGTACTAAAAAAAAAAAAAAAAAAAAAAAAAAAAAAATCCGCGAATTGGTATGTGAAATGTGATCCTTTTTGGAAATGTGAAGTGCTTATTTACATTAGGGATAATTATTCCCCAACGGATAATTTAAATTTTATTAAGTCAAATTTGAAGTCTAATTTTATTCGTAAACTACATGTGACTATATCAGGGATGTGACTCTTTTGCAGCCGCCCCCTTCTAAAAAAAAACATATACATTTATGTCTACTTTAGAACTCTCTTTATCAGCTATTATACACTGAAATAATTTTCAAAATCTGTTCAGTAGTTTGAACCTACATCCTAAAAACAAACAAAAGTAAGTTTATTTTTTCAGCGTTTGTATAGCATGAATTGTCATAAAAATAAGTACAAATAAGTAAAATAAAAATAATGCTAAGTACTTAAACGAAAAACGTTGGTTTAGTATATTTAATCGTCATTTTTGTGCGGCGTAAGGCTAACTATAAAATACATCCTTACCTAGATCGTAATCATATTTTCTCATTGCTGTCATTTTAATTAACTGTAGAAGTTAATGGGAATTGCAATTTATTGCTTAAAGAAGTTATATTTAACATTGACATGACAAATATTTTTTTTATATACACATTGTTCGTGCGCATTTGTGTATTAGAAGTTATTAATATTTTAAGTTTCTAGGTTGGGAGTTTTAGAAAAATCCTGGTAAAAATATAACTAAAGAATATTTTCATTAAATTCCACCTATTTGAAATTTCTTTTCTTTTCTATGGGAAAATCGCTGAAACTTGTATGTCAAATATCAAGATTTTAGCCCGGTAATTTACAAGTAATCTGGTTATATTTTCTAATCATTTCATTCTTTTAAATCTCGAATATTTAAATATTCTTAGCGAACAATTACGTCTTATAATTGCCACCCTATCAAATTTCATGTCTTTAGCCTCATCACAATCTAAGAAATCCGAATTTTAGAACTTTTTCACTTTTTAATTCCTTGAGGCTAGTTTGTGGATAGATAGAATGTAATCTCTTTTTAAGCAGATATTGTCATTATGATTTTGCGAGAAAATATATTCAATAATTTTAAAATAATCGTTACTTTAAATTTGATTCCGCTTATGTCAGTCTTTTTGAATTTCAAAATGGAAAATAAAAACTTATCACAATTACAAAGGCTATTGATCGACATATTTATAGATAATTGGCCATTTACAAATATTTTTAGAAAAAGATATAGAGGGGCTAATTAAGTTAACTTGATTGTTATCGTGTTTTATATCGTTCAAAAGATCTCATAAAACCGCATTCAAAAATACATTTATTTCAATTTACGACACTATAAGATGGGGGAGTCTTGAAAATAAGTTTTTCCTGGCGTCTGTGGACAGAGGTGTAAATAAAAGTCAAACAATATAATAAGACATGAAAGATACGACACAACTTTATTTTTCCACATAAATACCAAGCACTTTGAGACATTTGCTATACAGCTAGATAAGCTGTAAAAAAGCCCTCCAGCAATAAAAACAAGTTGGAAATTGCACGTGAAACGTAGCAAATGAGGTGCGTTCGTACGATAACGAAGTTTTAAAAATATTACTCTCATATATCGATCTCACAAAATTGGAAAGAGTGAATTACAATTAAAACGCTCATCAATGTTCTCCCTATACCATTATGTAATGGAATACTTATGTGTGGCCTTGTAAATCAATAACAAATGTTCTTTGCACCACAGATTATGTAAAATGTATATTATAATGTGTACTCTATAGTTGCATATAAATTTTATTAAGTTCGAATGAGTGTAACACCTTTAAAATGCACTTGAAACCTATTTCCCCATTGACCGTCATGTAACAGAATACTTTTGATTGTCCCTGCAATTGATCTATGCATCCGATTTTTATAAAATTTGAAATAACTCGACAAAAGTATGTAATAATTATGTATTTTAAATTTCAAACGTATAAAAATACATTTGAAACTTTTTCCCATTGACCATAATGTAATTGAATACTTTTGATTGCCCCTGTAATTGATCTATGCACCCGATTATCAAAAAATTTGAAATAACTCGAAAAAATTATGTAATAATTATGTATTTTAAATTTCAAACGGTTAAAATGCATTTGAAACGTTTTTCCCCATTGACAGTACTGTAACGGATAACTTTTGATTGCCCCTGTAATTGATCTATGCATCCGATTTTCATAAAATTTGAAATGACTAGACAAAATTATGTAATAATTATGTTTCTTAAATTTCAAATGATTCGGTTGAGTAGTTTTTGCGTTGTTATATGCGGACAGACAGACGAACGGACTGAACGACCACTGTAGGTGCCTACGTATTTACATAACTACGAACACACCTAAAAAAAATCAGGGCTTTTCATACGGATAAGTCGTTAAACGCTTTTTCCGTATGCAAAGCCCTAAGTTTTTCCTAAAGGGCTCTTTGAAGCTTTTATCAAGCGGTATGACAAATGTCTCGATGTACCTGGTAATTATGTGGAAAAATAAATGTGTCTTTTACCTTTCATGTCTCATTCTGTTTTTTGCTTTTCATATGCAACTCTGATCACAGTCGGCAGGGGAAGCTTATTTTCCGACTCCCCTTCGTATTAAGTGTCAACTAAAATGTCTGATCCTGACCCATTTACAAATCTAATATAACAAAAATAAAAACAATAGGGCTAACAATTTATTTAAACCTTGCCGGAAAACTGTAACGATTATCCTAGGACTCAATTTTTAAGAAAATCGTATTTTTCCGTTACACCAAACTATACTGTGCTCAAATTATTTATTATACAAGGATTATTCATAATGATTTTCGAAGAAAATTGTCGTAATTAGCCGAGATATCGATTAAAAAAACTACATAGAAAAAAGAAGCAGTGATCAAACTGCGTTTTAACTTTGCGACCCCCTTTCGAAGCACGTTTGTCGCAAAGCCAAGATTAAGCTTTGTAGAAGGCCTTTTTGCGCGAGTAAAACTTGGATCTTGACTGATTATTTTTTCATCTAATATCGAAATTTCCATTTCTTCTTTTCAAATATATTCTGATTTTTCATAATAAAAAAATATCTATATTTTACTTTTAATTAATTCAACATTTTCTGTTTTAGAAAGCAAGTATATGGGTGGAGGACCCAGCAGGGACTAGATTATTCCAGTGGAAAAATGTAGAAATGGAAAGAGGTAATTTTTTGTCTTTTTTGTCCTCAATGTATTACAGAATTGTCTGAATTAACGCGGAATATGAAATAAAGTTACAAAATGAATAAATAAACAAATTACAAAAGAAAAAACTTTACAACATAAAATTAAAGTACGTACAACTTTTATTATCTGGATTCTACATACGATACTAAACTACGGTATAAATTTCTACAATATGATAAAACTTCTGTAATTTTTCATCCGGATATAAAGAAACAAATAAAAAGAAGTGTCGAGTTAAACTGATGGCATTGAACTCGCAGGCATCCTAATTATGTATTATTCTCATATCATTACAAAGAATAATACCCCTCGAAAAATAGTTAAAGGGAACTATCCTATTTTTCTATCCTTTATACTAAACCAATGAACCTCTCAATATAATCAGAGAAGCATCTTATCAGAATAAATCTGTGTACCAAATATGAAGCAAATCGGATAATTCTGCATGAAAAACCCATTTTTTCAAAATTAAGGGGAGATTGGCCCCCACTCCTCCTTCTCTTCATACTTAATCAATGGAATCCCTAAACTGATCAAAGAAGTTCCTTATCAGAGTGAACCCAAAAAGAAAAAAAAAAAAAAAAAAGAAAAAAATGAAGCAAATCTGATTTCTCTATCAGTTTATCACGTTACGTACAGAACCTGCGGGCACGTAAACTCTCAGTGAGCTAAAAAGAATATCGTAAAACAAATACGACGTGTTAGATTAATTTTAAACACGATTATTCAAATCAGTAAATTAATAACAGATAGATAATATAGAAGGACCAATTACACTGTTTGATAATATAACATATAATAAATTCAGCTCATCAGTGTATACTAGATGTTAAAATTTTTAATTAAAATTTATTTACTACTTACAACTAAAGTAGAATAATCTATGTGAATTGTGTAACGTGTTAGTTTTATCTCCTAATGTTTCCCTGATGATGAACAAGTTTTATTGTTCGAAACTGTAGGAAATCCATTTTACTTTAGTTGTAAGTAGTACATAAATTTTAATTAAAAATTTTAACATCTAGTGTACACTGATGAGCTGAATTTATTATATGTTATAATAATAACAGATGTAAATTTTCCAAGGGGTGAAAAAAGTCCGGGCTAGGATTCGAACCAGGGATGTATTGGCTGAAGCCGCCAATACTCTTCCAACTGAGCCATCCCGGACGAATTTTGGGTGAAATAGTCCGCTAGTGTTCGTGTCCAATATGGCTCAGTTGGAAGAGTATTGGCGGCTTCAGCCGATACATCGCTGGTTTGAATCCTGGCCCGCACTTTTTGCACCCGTTGGAAAATTTACATCTGTTATATACGACGTGTTCATATGACAACAATAATCAAGTCACTAAATGGAGATTGCTTGAATAATACTATACATTGTTTATTATTAAATCGATTTTACTTAAGGGTATATTTCGATTCAAACTGCTAATTTTCCGATTTATTTTTTAATTCAGTTTTGCTCTCAAACGCATCAAATTCGCAGATTCTCATATTTAGAAACTAACTCAAGGTGCCGTGTCTGTCATTTTTTTAAAAAATATAAATACAGAAAATATTACAAAAAATGCAGTCAAAGTTGGTCTTTTGATCATAATTAACCGAAGTGGGAGATCTGAGAAAGAAAATAAGGGTCATACTGAGAAGGTAATTGTTTATAAATTCAATTCTAATGAATTGAGACCAAAATGACATCACACGGCACCTTATTCATCTCTTCAAAAATCCCCTCAGCAAGTTTCATGTTTCTACTTTTTAAAATGAGTTTGGAAATTATCGGAAAATTTTGAGCTGTTGAAGGTAGAAAATCATTTTTTCGAATACACCCTTAAAACTTATTATAAAAAAGAGCTCGCAAAGAAATATTAATATGTCGGCAATCTTAAACATTTTAATATGTAAATACTACCATAAAATTAAAATAAAAGCGTATTATAAAAGTTATAAAATCTAATAGAGAAATATAATGAAGGAATATTAAGATGAAAAACAGAGCAACCTGTTCTATTTATACATCAGTTGGCAAGAAGACCATCACGTGTTGCTGAAAAATGAATTATTTCATGTGGCAGGCAATCTAATTAAGCAAATGAATAATGCTCTTTAATTGTACTGTTATTATTACAAATCTAGTAGTATTATTACAAGCTATTTATTTAGGATCAATATCTACTGTTACTACAAACTAGCTGGGCTGCGCCTGTTAAGGTGATCGCTTCGTTCAGAGATTCCAAAATGCATTTTACGCGGAAACAAGAAAACAAAATATTCTACATTATTCGAAAATAATTAATAAAAAGATTAAAAAAAAAGCATATAAAGGTTTCGTAAGTCCCCCAACCCCACACACAAAAAAAAAAACTTTATTTGCAAATTTTTGGTAAATTTTGAATAGAGAGTTTAAATTTTATCTGTTCATTAAAATTACAAAATAAATAAAATATTATCTGCAGGGAAAAGTAACGTAATATAAAAAAAAATAATAAATAAAAAAATGATAAATAATATAATATAAAAAATAATATAATATAATAATATAATATAAAAAAATAATAAATTTATAAAAAAAATATTTATAAAAAATGTACTTATTTAAAATGTATTTACTTAAAAAAATATCAATAAAAAATAATCGCTCCCCAAAAAACTCGCAAATTTTCAAAACTTTTTGCTTATCGCTGCAAACGTAACATAATTTTAACTGAAGTTATCTCCGAAATATATATACATTTGAATCTAACGTATCTATCAAAAAATAATTTGTCTTAACGATCGTTATGAAAAATGTAACTTGTAAGTTGTTTTCTTTGAAAAAAAAATTTTGAGGGAAAAAAAAAAGACAGAATGGCATTTGAAATACAAAGCCAGTTAATAAAAATTCAAGAATCCATTGAAATGTTCCCAATGAGAATGTAAGTTACTTTAATTTACCATCAAACAAAATACCCTACAGTTCTGCTTTGATTTTGAAAATTTTGCAAAGGAATTTTGTGTTTTGTCTTTGTGCAAAGACTACATATGGAACCCTAAGAGGCTACTTCAGTCAGGCGATAACACTTGCTCGCTAATGCAATGGTATGCATTGAGTTAAGAATTAAATGAATAATCAAATTAGATCATAAAAAAATCGATGTTTTGAAAAGTTTTCAACCCCTGAGCCCCTTTAAGTTACACGAGTGAAATGAGCGCTGTCTATTAAATATGCCATCTTCACCAATAGAAGCACCCATTTCTTGGAGTTAAGATCGTAAACCATGAAATTTTTAAGTGAATTTTACAGAATTTTCTCCGTTTAGAATAACTGACACCAACATTTTCTTTTACTGATATATTAATGTGCACATTTTAAGTTTTTATTAATTCATTTATATCTAGGTATGAAGCAATTCGATTTTCCTTTGGCTGATGAACCGATGCTCGGAGACTGGAAGATATCCGTCTCTTTCCAAGGAGATGTAACCTCTACAACTTTTGAAGTGAAAGAATATGGTAAGAGAATTGAAAATTGCGATTTTAAAAACATAACATTTATTTTGACAGTCAAAAATTTATGGTATTCTGTCAAGTCTTTGACGTTAAAGAGGCGTATGCTTATTGTACATTACTGTTTAATTAATTATATTTTTTTCTTTATTATATTTATCTGTGTACTATTGTAACGTCGTAATATGTTTCCAAATTTAGTTCCTGTGTTGATGATTTGAATATCGTATTTACTCGTGTATAACGCGCACCTCTTACTTTAGAATTAAATTGACGATTTTATAAAATGTCGTATATAACGTGCACTATAAATTTGATATGAAAATAAATGAAATGACCAAAGGAATTTAAGAAAAATATGTCGAAACAAATTTTGCGTTAGGCCAGAGAACAAGGCGAAATTACATTTTTAGACTTCGGGTAGGAAGTAAATGACGGGGGATAGGAGTGTGTGACGGCAATGGGAATTGCTAATTAGTGTTTAAATAACGTTACTAGCGTTTTTCTTAAAAAAAAAGTGCAAGGAGTGAAATGAAGATGCAGCAATACTTGTATTAAGTAAAATTTTCCTATTTTTAATGTCTTTTTTGAATACATTTCTTAATTCATATGTATATCGTGTGATTACTTCAAGCAGTAAAAAATTATTCCGTGTATAACGCGCACCTACGAATTTTGCCTTAATTAAAAAAAAAGTGGGCGTTATACACGAGTAAATACGGTATTTAACAATTTATTCCACTTTTTTAAATTAAAATTTAAAAACACTACATACATTTTAAAATACAGTCGAGTCTCTCTATAACGAAACTACATTCATCGAATTTCTTTATATAACGAATTTAACTAGGAAGGTCAATTTTTCATCGATTACTTTACAAATAATCTCCACATAGCGAAGTATATATCTCCATACAACGAATTTTTTAAGAAATGTTCCTATTTTTTTTTCTGAAAATGCTTCAATTTATTTATGAAATTCATTTACCTGCGATGATTCCTGGTATGTGTTAGCTGCATATCTGCTGCCTTATCGATGTCCAAAACAGGCATTCATCCCACAATTCTAAAAATCCATTTCTTAACAAAATGTCTATCGGATTCTTTCATGGTCTCGCCTGACTTTGTTTCAAAGATGAGTATGCGTTTTTTGAAATTTTTGTTGCTTCCCTGAAGTAAGGCAAATTTTCGCGCGTTTGAACTAGATTTACTTTTTTTTTTAATAAAAAAATGATATTTTACCTAGAAAATAACGGTACCCATACAATCGCTGAATAAGAGTTAATTTTCTGTTTCGAAACTATTTAAATAAATAAAAATATAAAGTATCAAATTTATGTTTAGCGTTAAATATTTCAAAACCTTAATTAAACGACTCAAACAGTTTTAACAACTTTATTAATAGAATGTAATTTTTTTTCGCGATTCTTTATTCAACGAATTTTTCTTTAACGAATTTTTGACCGAACCATGGATTTCGTTATATAGAGACTCGGCTGTATATCAACTCTGTCAGTGGCTTGCATTTTGTCACTTCCAGCTTATGCATTACTTTATTAAAACACAATTCACATATCATAAAAATACGCCACATATCTGAAAACAGTTATCTCATAAAAGAATGCCTACTTGTTTTATCCAAGACTGACAAACTATTTCTTTTCAGTATCGAAAATCCTGTCCGATGATAGTGAGGTCATAGATCTGTACGGGCCGGGCTCAGACCAATTTTCATTCACGGCACTCAGCTCGGGCTGGTATCCACTGCTTTCGGTCAGGCCAGGCCGGGTCTTAGTCACTACTCTTTTCGGACCGGGCCGGTTTGGGGCTTCTATTTTTTCCGAGCCAGGCCAAGTTTATTTTTTTCGTACTGAGCAGAGACTGGTTTCATTCGTACTAGTGCTCCAGAGTAAAAAAATTCAGCCCTAGTTTTGAACTAACTTGTATGAGAATCATTGTCTCGGCATGGCCTCGTCCGATCAGTAAAATTTAACATGGTTCAAAAATTTTTGCAAAAAATACTTACATTTTTAAATTGCCATCATTCTAGAATTAAACATTAAAATTTATCTTTTTTTCAATAATAGTATATTTTTAGGCTATATTTAAAACATAGTAAAACGGGTGAAAAAGAATTTGCATATGACAGAATCCTGTCTCAAACTGAAAAATGTGTTGATCCAGGCAAAATGAATATACTAATACGTAAGAAAAAAATATACGCATAGCACATTTACACCTGCTAAGTAGAGAATTTGACTATAATGTATTTTTCTTCCTTATGCAATTCTATCATAGAAGGTTTTACTATATTTTTCTATTACTAGCATTTTTCAGATTTTTAAGTCTCCAAAACATGGAACATGGATTAACAATGTTAATGATAATTCAAATCTATTTACATACAGCAAACAGATTCATTAAAAAAATGAATATTGCAGCCTGCGGTGCTTCTATAAAAGTGGAGATTATAACATGGAGAGGAACAAAAAAATAATAATTAAAAAAAGCTTTTTTTTTTTTTTTTTTTTGCCAGAACACCTCTTATGAGACACATTTTTAATCAAATCGACGTAAAAGTCAATGTTTTGTAAGATATTTACTCAAGCTTAGAATTTAATTTTTTTTTCCGAGCCAGGCCAAAATTTTATCTTTTATACCGGGCCAGATACCAATAACTTTTTACTATGGGCCGAACTTTTAATTTTTATGTCGGGCAGAATTTTTTTTCTATGAATCAGTTTTAGAACGAGAGACTTCAAACTGGGCTCGATATTTCGGTTCGTTCAGACTTCTAAACGAGGCCGTTGCAATGTGCCGAGGTAAAGTGCGGTCTTCGCAACTTAGGATGCAGGATAGAATTCAGACTTCTTTTGGCCATTACACTGTTATCTACGTACTTGAGTTAAGGATATATTTACGTTTCTGTCAGATTAAAACGAGTAAAAGGTATGAAAAGAAATACCAGAAGAAGCGTTATTGTATACTAGAATGTGGGTAGTACAATAAGCAAGTACCTATCAGAGAAGTAAGAATTCATGATCGAAAGAGTTTTTGTGATGACCTGTCATTGGACAAGAAATTCGCAATGACATGGGTATTTTTCGTGTGAAAATAAAGAAGAAATCCCATAGATTTAAAGTTAGAAGGCAAAGGAAGAAGGCAAGAGGATCAATTGAGAGTTAGAAGAAAACGATGAATTGTGCTGGAAATGGTGTTTTCTTTGAAAAACGTCTCATAGTCTACGCTTGTGCAGAGATTTCGATGAGATTCTGTGCTGTCGTAATATTACATAAGCTTTGCTATAGCTAAAATAGTGTGTTTATAGTGTTATAAACTAATGCGTAGACAATGTACCAAAGTGTAAACGTAAGGCAAGATCTGCCTATAAACGAAAATATTGCTTTTTGTTGTAAACGTTTAAGTATGTAGTAAATAAAAGTTACATTTAATATTTATTTGAAGTGTCCTCTGAACTAATTCTCGAAAGTTCAGATAAGTGTATTGTAATCTTATCTATAGCAAGTGTTTTGTAGTTGCAAAGTTTTTCGTACAACATTTTTCTGTACGATAAAAGTTACACTTATGTAAATGTTTGAGAAAATAACCACATTAAAAAAATGTTTAACTTCGTCTGTTCACCGTATTCTAAATTGAATTGAACAAATTATTTTGTATGAAAAAGGCAATCTACTTTTATTAGTAAACGAATTAAATAAATTTTACATTGGGTTTTCTTTAATAGTATTTATAAGCACTGTCAGGATTTAACCTCTTCAGACTTGATGTATCCTAAATGATACGCATTTTCACAATTTTTTTTTCACGTACCTATCTATATTATAAAAGCTAAATGTATCTGTGTGTAACGCATACGTCATTTTGTGAATGGCAACACTTTCCCCTGTAATTTCGGTTTTGCGATTTTCGTTACAGCAAATCTAAACATTCTAAACATCGCACATTTTAAATTTTTAACCGTTGTATAGAGAAAAAATGTATTTCTAAATGCAATTTGTTTGAAAGCTGTATCTCAATTTATTTTTGAGATTTTTTTTTTTTGTAGTTTTTAGTACCAATTTTGTAATTGTTGCAACAGATTCACTCCATTTTCTCTTAAATTTGAAAATAAATAAATAAAATGCTTATACTATTTCATAAGTATCGTCTGTTGTAAAATCTGATGAATTTCGGTTTTATTTCGTTTAATAATTTGGATAGTTGGGTTTTATAGTATTTTGTTAATTTTAGCTTAAAATATTTGTTTGAGAATCAGACTGACCAATGTAAGATGCATTTTTTTACTGTAACTAATTCAATAGATTTATTATAAATCAATGAAACAGCTCTTTCTTAAAGATTTTCTGTCGTCGAATTTCGACGGGTTCCGCCTCGTACAAATAATGTTAAAAAAAAAAAAGAGAAATTGATGTGAATGGAAACAAATAAGAAAACTAAACAAAATAGCAATTTGTTTCTTATAGCGCTGTTTTTAGCAATCTATATGTTATATAAAAATGGCTTACAGCAGAAATGTACAAAAATGAAAACGTAAGTAATTTTAATATACTTAAAATACCATTTTAGAATCGATCAGTAATAAAAAATTATTATATATATTTATTTTATGTTTTCCAATGTTTTGCGATGCAAAAATGTAGGATTAATGTCAAAAAATGTATTTTTTTTTATTCCCATGTATCATCAAATTTGATGTACAAAAAATAAATTTTAATATTCTTCACTATTCAATATTTCTTAATTATCAGTATGTTAATGTAAATCCATAACTAAAACTAAAAAAAAAGTACATGAATAAACCCTGGGGCTATAGAGGATAAAGGTATAAATTGTTAAAGGGATAAATTTTGTGTTTTTCAATGTTTTGCAATACAAAAATGTAGAGTAAAAAAAAAAAAAAAAAAAAAAAAAAAAAATCAAAAGATATTGTCAAAAAATGTACTTTATTGAGTCCCCATGTATCATCAAATTTTATGCATAAAAAATAAATTTTAATAATTTTCACTATTCAATATTTCTTAATTATCTGTATGTTAATGTAAATCCATAACTGAAAAAAAAAAAAGTACATAAATAAACCCTGGGGCTATAGAGGATAAATTATAAACATTCGTATTCAGTCGCTGCCTCATCTGCAGTAATGTATCTACTCATCATGACCTTACGAAAAGAGTTATTACATATATTCGTGAATATGTTACATTCACTTTACTATGATTAATTCAACAGTAAGTTTCATCAACCCTCATTTGTGCGGAAAACTGGTTCCGTAAGATTATGCGAGAGTTCATCAGAACTTGTATTTCATCTCTGGCTTCTTTTCAATATAAGGAACAAACCGAAAAAAAAAAGACAACCTGTTCCTTTTTCTTTTATGTACCCGCGTCAAAGTGAATAAATTAGGAATAAACCTAACAAAAATCGCAAATATAAAATGATTGTTTAAGAGAACTAATTTCAGTTAAGTAATAAGTAATTGAATATTTTGAAAGTTGTTATGTATTAAAATGTCTTTTTAATCCTAATTTTTTTTTAATTTAATTATTATGTAAGTTTGTAGTTGTCAGAACTTCAGAAGTATCACGGCTAAATATTTTTGTTTTATTTGTACCACTATTTACAAGCAACTTTCCTGGTAAATTTTCAGCAAAATTTGCAAAAGAAAATTACCAAAAAAAATTATTTGGAAATTGTGGTACAAATGAGACATAAAAGTAGTAGCCAGTGCACTCTTGGTAATAATTAAAAATATTGCACTATAGAGAGCGTCAACTCTTTAAATTATTCTCTTATTGCATTAGAGAATTTTATTACAATGTTCTTTAGTAACTGAACTGCTTTGTTCAAACTACATAGGTGTTTTGCAAATTTATCAAATTTAGGACGATTTAAAAAAAATCCTTATATTTTAGCATTGCAATATTTGCAGATGTAAATAGGCAATGTATATGATGTGATCAAATGGGTCAGTTGTTGAAACTATTGTTTGAGGAGGGGGATAAAACCTTAAAACAAAAGGATAAAACGCTTATATCTGAAACATAGAAATGGTGCTTCGTTGAATTTTACCCAAATTGGTGTTTTATGATGGCTGATTATCTGCACAAGGGGTAGGCCCGAGTAGGGTACACCCAGTGATTTTTTTAAAATTATTAATAAGGGAATTTAGCCCGTATTTACTCATGGAAATCCAAGGTTTGAAGAAAACCACGGAAAACTCCGGACGATTAGGCTAACAGGGCACAGGCGCATTTGGATTCAAACCCAGCACCTCCCATCTACCAACTAAGAGAGGAGAAACCACTCGGTGGGGTTTTATCCGAATTGGTTGAACCCTTCAGAAAAGGTCTGGACTAGATTACACCAGAAGCAATACTGACAGAAATAATTTTTCCCATAATATTAGTTGTGTTTTTATCGTTTTTGAAATGAAACTCATTGAGCAAAATTTTAAATTACACCTTCATTTTACAAATAATCAAGCAGAAGCTTTTACACTTTCAAAAGTTTGATATGGACATCTTCTATTAAATGTTTTGTAAATCAAAATATGAGTATACATACCAAAAAATAAAATAATTGACAGAATACGAACTAAAAACAAGCATTATCATACTATTTTTAACTTTTTTTTTTCGAAGAGTACAATGAAAAAAAAAAAGATGTCTCATTTTTTATGGTGTTAAAATATTTCTAAAATATATATACTCAATTTTATTACTATTATACTTAATTTTATTATTTATATACGAATGCATTTTACTCCCGTACGTTCAACATTAGCAAGGGGAGGTGGGAAGTTGTTTGACCAACAGCCTTATACATAGGTTGTCTATAAATTAGTTGGTCAATTTCTCAAGTTAAGAACTTCCGAAATATTAAATGAAATTAACTAGTTGAAAGTCAGACTAATCGCAATATTGCCGAAGTTTATCCATAGATTGCGTTAGGCGTTATAACTAACGTTATCGCTTAGCGAACGGTAATCATTCTTGGCATTACGATTACCAGATATACTGGTAATCAGGTTCCGCATTATGATCCCTAGATCATTTACCGCTTGATTTCAGTGTATCATATTTTGTGAAGAATCGAGTGTACAAGCAGAGCCGTAGCTAAGGGGGTGCTATGGGAGGCTTAGCCCGCCTAAAATATTTTGAGCCCTCCCCCCTCTCCGGAAAAGATTCCAAGGTCACTAACTGAAATTTTGTTCCCAAAATTCAAATGAAATTCTGTTCAAAAATCTAATTTAGTTTTGAGACCCTTTCACAGTTTTGCAGAATTACTAAACTATATCTAAAATAAGTGTTTTAATACTCCCTCATCCTATTTGTAGATAGGAAGCTAACATGATGCTTAATTTTGCACCAGTTATACACTCAAAATTTTCATCATCCTACACTTTTCTTAGCATAAAATGAAGTTATTACAATAGTTTAATAAGAAGCATAGGTACTACTGTTATCCCGTCGACTAATTTTGCCAAATTATACAAATCGCCAAACTAATAGCCAAATTATACATATTGACATAATTTTTATTTTAAATAACGTAAAAACAAATAATTAGTAGAATATTAATAAAAATACAAATAAAAAGTCGAAATAAAAATCACTTAATGACGTTTTAAACACATGAATCGTATTTAATGTCATTAAATGTGACATTCACGATCATCCATTGTTGGCATTTAATTTTAAAATTTGGCGATAATTTTTTAGTCGACGGGGTAACCTAGTAGTACCGAAACATAGTATCTAAAATGTGAATATGCATTAATTTATCTTTCTACGTTAGAGAGAGAAAAAAAAAATTATGAGCCCCCCCCCCCCTACCTTGTCTTGAGCCCCCTATTGTTCATTTCTAGCTACGGTCCTGTGTACAAGCCGCCACTTCCTGCATCTATTCCTGAACTAAAATCGCGAATCTGCACTGCAATTAATATGATCGACAGAAACATGCTGACAAATCTGTGGCAAGAAATAATTTACCGACATTTGCAGAGTCATTAAAGGAATTCGCATCGTGCATTTGTGATAATAGTAAACTTCAACTATTTTTCTATTTTACAAGAATAAATAATTTTACAAACATATACTAGACAGTTGCACCATAAAACACTTGGAGAATCTTCTTGGCGAACAAGAGTTGCCGTATTATCTTTGAAGAAACTAAAATCATAGTTTCGTGCAATAACTTAGTTGAAGGTAAAATCAGAGAATCTGCCGAAATCATTGCACGAAAAAATAAAACTTGTAATGATAATTTATCCTATAATATACCAAAAATATGGCATAACGTTATAAAATCTTAAATTTGTATCTGTTTGCAGTATTTTATTTTTTCCTCACGCACCGATGGCAACTTATTTCAAATTTTGATTCATTTCGATTTCATTTTATTAGAAATAGTATCTCTTAATCAGGAAGCAAACTTTTAGTCATTTCAATATTTCATCATCATATTTTCCTGAAGACGGCTGCAGAAGACTGCTTGAAACGTTGATATTTTATTTTATTTTAATTGTACAAGTTCTTATTAAAGTTCTTGTTTTTGTGTACCATTGAGCAATGTTTGGTATTTTTAACAAATACTACATTCATAGTAGTTAATTTTTTTTTTTTTTTTTTTTTTTTTTTTTTTTTTTTTTTTTTTTTTTTACCTGTAAGTTACCTTCAATAAATCATTCTTTCTGCCCAACTAATTTGTAGACACCCGGTATAATTTTTGCTTATCTGAAGAGATGTTTGACCTGTAATTGATTTAGAGTTTAAATAAAAGATTTTTTCAGGCTAAATGCACGAAGGTGTATTTAAGAAAGTATTATTTTGTCGATATTTTGATAAAATATCCTGGAATACAGTAGTATGGCAATGGAAAACGTCAATTATTTATTCTTAAGAAATTGCTTGGATATAGAGCAGCTGGCTTAGTGGTTTACTCTCGAATATCCTCGGCATTTTGAGTCATGAAAGCAGTAATTTGAATATGTAAACAGTAATCACCTGTTTATTATCAAAATATGCGCACTGTTTTTTCTTTTAAATATCTAAGCTAACTTTCTCGATTTTTTTCAATCTTCTTAGTAGTAATAAGAATATTACTACATTTAAAAAGATTTGAATTTTTTCGTCAACAACAGTGATCGGTAATGAATAGCAACTACATAATATATGGAAGTTTTAATTTTTTAGTTTTCATTTGAATTTGAAAAATGAATTTGTATGCGGTTGTTTCATTTCATTTGAGATTTTAAAAATATTTTAATTAATCTTACAAAGTACTTATTAAGAGATTTCTTTTATTTAAACCTCTTTCCAGTTCTGCCAACATTCGATGTAAAAATTATTCTACCACCATTCGTATTATCGGATGCCGAGGAAATTCCCATCAAAGTTTGCGCAAAGTAAGTAATACTTCTAAATACTACTTCTATATACCTTTTAATTCTAAACCATGGACACTCTTAAACAGGTAAAATAAATGAAAAGTAAAGATTATTATGAAAAGCTTTTATTTAATCATGATTAAAATTAAATTTCTATTTTAATAAATTTGGGTGTGCAATATAATCAAAATAAAATTAGTAATAAAACTTAAAACGCACATTTCAAATAAATCCGATATTTCGAACTTGTCTTTAAAGTCATCTAGGAGTTTGACCTTCGTTTGAGTTCACTGTCGAGATATCACCATTTACTTGGTAATTTGTCCACATTGAGGTTCAAACGAGGCTCGAACTGCAGAAGATGAATAAAAATCATGGTGATATTTTCACAGTGAACTCTAAACGAAGATCAAACCACAGAAGATGACTTTAAAGACAATGTTCGAAAAGCCGAGTGTATTTTAAATATGTATTTTAAATTTCAATACTGATATAACAAATACGTGCGCTGCATAGAATTTATTGCGTTTTTAATATTAAATTTCACAGTCTAAGTACAAATTTTATAATATTAATATACATACATAAGTCTTATGTTCAAAGAGAACTTATCTAAAAAGCTTTATATTATTCAATGAAATGAAGAATTAAAAAATTAATCGATGAAATTTCCATATCGGTTTGATTAAAATAATCGTTTCCTTCTAATTCTGTGCCAGATTCTCCTGCTGATTTTTTTTACAAAAAAAGACACAGGAATAATAAATCTGTAATAATAATAAGTAAAACAAATATTTTGAAATAGTTTGAAGACAAGCTTTTATTATAGTCTAACTATAGTCGGATGTGTCATTCTTAAAACTTATGTTGATATTTCCAGAAGTTGGTACACACATTAATCCTCCAATGTTATTACTTCATTGCTACCTCAATTTTGATTTTCATGTTATGTTTCTACTTCATTTTAGTAATCGGAGTAAAAAGAAATCAATAAATCATAATATTTAATAATAAAAAAATTTCGTTAGTTAATTCTTCTTGAGCTTCTTGCGATAATCACCGGTATAGCAGGATGCGATGTTCTTGTCGCTGCACGAGTTTCATCGATATTGCATTGTGTGTGTGTGTGCATATAGGGTGTCCCCGAATGATGTGTACAAACTTGGAGGGCAGATAAAGAACATCGTGGGGAGCACTAATTTACATCGGAAAACATGGGGGGGAAACATAATTCTAACGGGACAAAGAGACACAAAGGCAATAAGACCGCACCACAAAATGTAGTGTAAAATATTTTATTACATAAAAAATAATAATAAATAAAAAGTATGACATAAAAGCAACACAGGAGGTGTTCGAAAGTGCGGCCATTGGAAAGTATGCACGCACGATTTCGACGCAACATGGATCGGCGGACATGGTCGTAAATAACATACGTTTCACGGATCGCAGCAGCAGCAATGGATATTCGTGCCACCAGGTCCATTTCAGAATTGAAGGGTGTGTTGTAAACAAGGCTCTTCATGGCACACCAGAGAAAAAAAATCTAGAGGAGATAAATCAGATGATCTGGGAGGCGAAGCGACGGGACCACCACGCCCAATCCATATTTTTTGGAATGTAGGTCCAAACGGTCACGTGCACACCTTCCATAGTGAGATGGCGCCCCATCCTCTTGAAACCACATGCCGCCTAGAAGGTTCGGAACAAATCCGTAAAACAATCAAGAAATCAGAATTAAGAAAAAATAACCCACTGGCAGCAACGTGCAAACTTTCAGAGCTCCCATAACATGTAGACACATGGACCTATAAACTGTCAGCTTGTTTTTTCTGGCGACACGGTGTTTTTTTTATCTTTAATGACTTTTGCAGGAAGGGGACTGAGACCGGCCAAACAGGAATCTTTCCGTCAAGTAGGGTTAAGCTCCTTATCACCTGACTCTCTGTTGATAAGAAACCGCAAAAGGGTCATATAAAAAAGGCATACAGTACCTTTTCCTAATATTCTGTCGATCGGGACAAAACAAGCATTTACCTGCAGCCATACAGCACCACCTATCGATTTTAGCCCATGCTTTCCCAGTAATTATGATTACTAATGATGTTCTTTACCTTCCCTCCAAGTTTGTAATTCGGCATTCCGACAAATTCTGTAAAATTTACTCAATTTCAAACGCAGATTCACGATATCCATGCCAAAATGCCTGACATTAGTATAGATTTAAAATAAATATTTTTTGAAAAACATTCCTTTTTTTATTTTAAGTAAAACATCTTATAATTTATGATCTATTCAGAAAGTTTTTATCAGAGTTTCAGAGATATGCAAGAAAAAAACACTCGCGCAATGGAGTTTTTTTTATGGAATATAAATTGTTCATTGCTGTCTCAAGTCACACATTCAATAATACGATTGTTTCATCTCATCATTCATTTTTGATTTCATGTTTCACATCCGCATCTTGTGCAAGAATGAAAAATCTTTTCTCTCTTCACAAGTAAAACTATTCTTTATTTTAAAATAGATAGATATATAATCCTTGACGTCAGAAGGTTGGTGAAAATGATTTTTCCGTTCTTGGATCTTTTTTTTTTTTTTTTAAATAAATTAATCTTCTATAAATTTAAATACAATCTAAAGGCATATACAAACCTCCTCGATTTGAATATGACATATGTGAATTCCTGTGTTTTGTTTAAAACGATTTCCTATTTAAGAAACGCAAAACTATGACACGTTTTCTACCTCATTTTTAAATATAAAGGCACAAAATTGGCAGGCCTGGCGATTAGGAAGTGAAATACGTTTTCCATCTTCCAATAAGTAAATTGCTTGTTGAGTTATAAATGATGTTTTGGAAACATGACGACAGTTTTCTTTTTCCCCGCTGTTACTTGTAGAAATTGAGTTCAAAATGCAAACTTTGACAGTTTTCTGATAACCATGTACTAAAAAATGAAAAAAAATCTTTAAATACATATTTTCTGAATAACACCTTCCGATTTAGTTAATTTGCGATTGAAAATGTATTAAATAAGGTGTCAGAAAGTTCACCTTTTGGATTTGAGTACAGCCTTATTACTTTGAAGAAAATTTGAAAACACACTTTTACTTATTTTTCTTTTGCTTCACTCAAAATAGAATTTTATGCAATATTAAACTTACCAAATAGTTTTAAAAGAACAGTAATTATACAAAAAAACTGCTCTAATAAAAATACGGCTTATATAAAAATAATGTTGAAGATGAAAAATTCACAATAAAGTTTAATATATGGAGAACTTTTGACCGGATTAAACTTACAATTATAGAGATTCAGAACTTATTGCATTTTATTTAACCTAGATTCAGATCCGGCTTTTGGGGTGTGCAACAGATGCGTCTGCACAGGGCTTCGCGCTTGTTTTTTCCTTTGTTTGTATTTTTACAAAATGTCAAAATAATTAGCATTAGTATGGTTACTTTGGGACAAAATATACATTTAAAGCTGTTCTTAAAACCAAAACGGAAACTTTATATGTTTTCCTCTATTTTTGTTCGGAAGTGCATAAAACTACCTGGTGGTGGTGGTGTCAAAAACTATCAAACCTAACTCATTTTCCTTGTGAAAAACGTGTTTGACAGGGTATCAAAATTGCTTAGAACTCAATAGGAAATTTATAGATGAAAAAATGGAAAACACAATTCGATTCCAAATCGCTTCAACATACACAGGTCTTCCAATTTTATATCTTTCCGTTAAAAAATGAATTGGTAAATGTGTCAAAACATTTTGCGTTTGTTGTGCAGAGCAGTTGAGAATTTCATATTTAATTAAAATATTAAAAAAGGTTTAAAAAAATGCATTTTAAAAAATCCTTACTACTTTTTTTAATATTTATATTTTTGCCCAATATTTTGATAAGTTCTTCAAGTGTGTATTACACAAGACTGCGTATAGATTTTTAGATACATTTAATATTACAGTCAATATAATTTTTTACTGATGTATGTAGTGTAAAAGGACGAAATCTAATTCATCTTCATATACTTTTATTTAAAAAAAAAAAATAGCAAAAAAACTTAAGTTTAATTCTATGCACAAATTTATCAGACATATAAAAAAAAAAAAAAACTTGTGCTAAAATAAATAAATAAATAAATATATAAATAAAATAAAATTTCTATCTTAAATACAAAAAAATAAATAAATAAATAAATAAATAAATAAATAAATAAATAAATAAAATAAAATTTCTATCTCAAATACAAAAAAAAAAAAAAAAAAAAAAAAAAAAAAAGCCCTAGGACTTTTAGAACAAGAAAGTAACGAAAATATGAACAAACAAGGACGAAAAAGGTCATTTAAAGTTTTAATTTGTATGGGTAAATTGCACCGTAGGTGTATTAACAGAATTTACAATATCTCGCGATATAATTGCCATATCGTTGAAAATGAAGTTTTAAAATATTTACAATTAAACGAGCTTTCATTTAATTTTTTTAAAAAGAAAACTAACTTTTTAAGTAATTGTGAAGTAAACTGTCCCCTTTCAAACTAGTCCCAATTCGACCCAAACACTTGAAGCTCGCTTTACATACTGCAAATCATTTCGATGGCATACTGCATCTCTAATTTACTTTCAATTTCAACACTTAGGGCACAATCAAGCTAATCTTCCACTCTGGCCTAGGTCTCTGCGCATGAACAATACGAATATGATAGTTGGGCTTAGTTTTTGAAATCGATTATATAAATGATTCTGATTTAGAATACAATTATTTGGATGACTATTTGTAATATAATATTGCATATTTTTTGTGATATTAAAAAAATATTTATATCTTTTTTATAAGTTTTTTTTTTTACTTGATTACAATTTCCCTTTTATATAATACGAATATCCGCATTTCTGTGCACATGCATGCACATGATTACACTGTAGGATAATTAATTTCGATGAGAAAGGACTCGCAAAAGCTCTTACTCTGCTCTCTTACCACCCCCCTTCATACTTCTTTCTTTGATTTAAATTCTTTAACAAAATTAATAAAGATATGTAATATTAGGGGGGGGGGGAGAGAAAGTGCGATACTGTTAGATATAGATTTTTTTAATTGTTACATTTGTTGTTTTTTTTATATCTAGACACACGGCAGTGTGTCAGCCAAGTTCAAAAAGTAAAAGTCGACACACCGGCCGTGGGTTATATTACCCGAACCATTTCGGGCCACTTTTGACCCCTCAATAACTTAAATTCTATTTGACCTACACAATTGCAATTTTTTGTGTCGTGTAAGACCATCTTCTAATTTCCTAATCCTATAAATTTTTTAAAAAATCTTTTACCGTTCACGAGAAATTGACGTCTGAAAACCACTGTTTTTCCCACTGACTCACTCACTCACTCATAGAAATGTTTGACTACTTCCAGGTGACTTAGGAAATTGAAATTTGGTGTGGAGGTAGGTTATTGGATCTATAAATAGGAAAAAATCAGAAATCACCATTAATTAAACATTAATGGTTGTTAGAAGATAAATTATTGGATTACAATGGCGGTTTATGAGAATTTCACAAAATACCAGAAATAGTGCCAAGTTGGCGTCACTTTTGGCGAGTATCGGGACTAATCTCTGAAACTACCGAACCGATTTCAAAAGTAATGGAACCAAAATGATGGTATTCGCCCCGGTTCAAAAGCAGACTATATCTTATGTCTGTGCCACTAACCAAAAGAGGGCTCAGAAGCAAAAAACACTCTAAAAATGGGATTTTTGTTTTAGTGAAGGGCCTAGAAGCAAAAAATTTGTCATGTTAATTATTTATAAGATATGAATGATCACTAATGACATTTGCTAAAAAATACCAAATTTAAAAGGGGTGGAAATTCGCGAAGAGTATTCTGAAAACGTTCTGAATAGCGATTTTAAAACAATCTCAGCAAACAACAAACCGATTTTAAAAGTAATGATATCAAAATGATGATGATAGTCCTTGCTCCAACATAGGCTATATCTTATGTCGATGCCACTAACCCAAAGGGGGTAAAAGAACAAAAACGTTCTAAAGATGCGATGTCTGTATGTTAAGGGACTAGAATTATAAAGTTTGGCATTTTAGAGTTCACGGGAATTTCGCGAAATATCAGAAATAGTGCCAAGTTGGCGTCTTTTTTGGCGAGTATCGGAGCTAATTTCTGAAACTATGAACCGATTCCAAAATTAATAGTACCAAAATGATGGTATTCACCCCGGTTCAAGTATATGCTATATTTTATGTATATACCATTAACCATAAGAGAGTGAAGAAGCAAAAAACATTCTAAAAATGAGATTTTTGTTTTACTAATAAGCATAGAAGCACAAAATTCGGCATGTTACTTATTTATAAGATAAAAATGATCTCTAAGGGCATTTGCTAAAAAATAAAGAATTCAAAAAGGGTGAAAATGCACGAAAAGCATTCTAAAACTGTTCTAAATTGGGATTTTTAAGCAATCTCAGCAAACAACCATCTGATCTTAAAAGTAATGATCTTAAAATGATGGTGACATTCCTTGCTCCAATATAGGCTATATCTTATGTCAATGCCACTAATCCAAAAGAATTAAAAGAGCAAAAAAAATTCTAAAAATGCGATGTCTGTATGTTAAGGGCTTAGAAACATCAAATTTGGCATGTTCATTACTTATAAGATATAAATGATCACTAAGAACATTTGTTAACAAATACAAAATTTAAAAGGGGTAAAAATGCGCGAAAAGCGTTCTATAAACGTTCTAAATAGCAATATCAGCAATATTGGAAAGTTAGCGAACCGATTAAAAAAAACAAAGAAAAAAAAAGTCAAAATGATGGTGGCAGTCCTTGCTCTAACAACAGTAATGGATAAATTGCCAGATTACAATGGGAGTCTATGGGAATTTGGCGAAATACCAGAAATAGCGCCAAGTTAGTATCACTTTTGGCGGGTAATTTTTGTCGTCAATTTGGCGATATATCACCAAGTTGGAGACAAACTTTTTTTGGTTGTCGAGATAATCAAGTAGTACCTAATCACATAAAAGAAACATCCTTATTAGTGGAATTTAATGGAACATAAGCAATCCTAATGTTAAAAGTTTTAAATTTCACTGTCAGAAAAATTCGTCAATATACACTAAGTTATCGTTATTTTTTCACAAATAATTTCTGTTCTCCCAGAAAACGTATTTGTTCTGTGAGTTCATTCCGAGCGTCGAAAAATGAGGAAAAGTTTCCGTTTCTATCCAGCACGCATGCGCATTGGGTCTGTTAGTAATAAGTTCGAATTTATTTTTAAAATGAAAAACAAAAATATTCTATTGATTAAAATGTCTAATTTAGTTTTAAAAGACAAAAATGTTTTCGAATTTAAAAATAAATAACAATTACTTTCTTTATTCGTTCAAAAATTCTCACAAATAGAACATCCATGTTTTTTCTCTAACATTCTACGTAATATATTTAAAATTCACATTTTTATACTATATTAATACTAAACGTAAAAAAAACCCAGCCACAGTTTCATTAAAGATGAAATCTTTCCGAGATTAACTGCATAATTAAAAGCTTTTTAACGAAATACACCAACCCACACCATATGAAATGAAGAGTTCTATTTTAACGCACAATCATCATGAGCAGCCGTAGCGCCGTGGATTAGCGTTGGTCTGGTAATCCTGGGGTCCTTGGTTCGATCCCCGCCTCTTCCGCATTGATTTTTTCCAAACTTTTTTCAAGTGACGGATATTTTTCCTCTTTTGACAGAGAAAAAAATAAACAGAAAATCGTCAATATACAGACAATTTCTGGCAGCAGTGCTGCCAGTGCATTTTCTGTGAAAAGACGGAAGTTTTTTTGAGAGTGTTGATTCAAAGAAACAGTGAATAAACGCAGGAAAAAGCTGTAAGATTAATTAATATTAAATAAAACTAATTTAATATTAAGCCAATTTATTTCAAAAAGGAAACAAATACCGACTTATTTGACAAAAAATAATGATATCCTATCAAAAACATGAATGTGAAAAAATGCCAAGTTCGTTAAAGATTTCGCTAATAAAAGAAGTGATATGACAAAAAATAATGATATCCTATCAAAAACATGAATGTGAAAGAATGCCAAGTTTGTAAAAGGTTTCGCTAATGAAAGAAGTGAGATCTAACTGCAAACCAAGTTCTTGCGAAGCTCCTTAAATCATAGCTCCTGTCATGCATAATATTCTTCAATTGCTTAAAATGAGTTGGTATGTTACTTGTTATTCAATAGAGCGACTTGGCAAGTTTTCAGCCCCTAACTTTAATTTTTGAGTAAGTACTTAATGTTTGAATACCTAACTTTAATGTTTGAGTAAAATTTAATCTAGAATCTGATTGGGAAAGATCTAGTCATTCAAATGTTCGAATAACTACATTGAAGTTAAGGTATCGATAAATTAATTAAGTGATCAACTTTAAGTTCTGATCAATTAAATAGATAAATTTGAATAACAGAAAACTTGTAAGTCGCTCTATTGAATAACAAGTAACATATCAACTCATTTTAAGCAATTGAAGAATATTATGCATGACAGGAGCTATGATTTAAGGAGCTTCGAAAGAACTTGGTTTGCAGTTAGATCTCACTTCTTTCATTAGCGAAACCTTTTACAAACTTGGCATTCTTTCACATTCATGTTTTTGATAGGATATCATTATTTTTTGTCATATCACTTCTTTTATTAGCGAAATCTTTAACGAACTTGGCATTTTTTCACATTCATGTTTTTGATAGGATATAAATTACGATTTCAAATAGCAGGATTTCACTTTACATAGCATTTTTTAAAAGTACAACATTTAGAACGAAGACTGGGTATATCGAGATTGCTAATAAATCGAAGGCCAGGGGTAAAATTCTAACCGTATGAAACATTTTTGTAAAATGTAACATAGAATGTACTACATTACTTTACGAAAGTACATATATGTCTGTATTTGTATGTATATTTGTATGCTTGATGATATCAGTACGCAATTACTCTGAATATCTTGAAATTCGTACGTTTAATATGAAACGATACTTAAAAGTATAAAGTGCTTTGGTTTTATCGGTATAAATACCAAATTTAATTTATAACTTTTCCTTGTTTCTTTTTTTTTTCTTTCATTACTTTGAGTTATTGGTTATGTTACAATTTTACAGACATACGTAAATATAGGTGACAAAAAATAACAATGAAAATTGTTTTTATAGGTACACCTACGGAAAGCCTGTTGAAGGAACTTTACGCTTAAATACATCTCTAGAAAAGTTTGCATGGGGAGATGACAAATTTCCAACGCTCGAATACGAAGGAAAAGTATGGATAATTGTTTGTTTTTTTTAACGTTTTTCAAGTGTCAGTCGTTCATATATTTCTCACATCTTATTAATATTTATAATGATTTTAAAATGGTGATAAGCTTCAAAGAATTAGTTCAATTTCTGTGCGAATATACCGTTTTCATAATAGATTTCGCGAGCAGACATCCCAGTTCAGTATATAATTAAGTTTGTATTATGTCTAAAGAATTTAAAATCGCACAACATTTCAGAAAATTAAAACTAATTATTAGTGTTGTGAAACCTCATATCACTTTCAAGACTATTTTTAAAAATCAGTGACATCAAAACTATTGATTCTTGAGTATGCAGGATAAATCAGTAAGTATCAGTATGAAAATGATACCCCATTTTTGAATCATTTCCTACAACACAAAATAATTCAAGTACACAAAAAATGCCTCAAAAGTACCTGTAAACTTAATCCATGTATTTTTTACTGAATAATTATTAAACATGTTTATTTGACAATAATTCTTTGGCTGACAAAGATGATTCGCTCCGAAATCGTATTTATTACAGCCAAAATCTTCTTTAACCGAAATGTGTTAGCAATTATGTTAGTAGCCGATTTCACGCCCTGCCCTTGGGTAGTCAGCTTATTCTGGGTGCAGGAGAAAAAATGGTTTTTTACATAGGATGTACTGGATTTGATGTTTCATTAAATTATAGGTACATAAAAAGGTGATATAAATATGTAAAATCACTTCATATGAAATTTCATTCCTATTCAGTGCAGTATTTCGTGAGTTAGAACGTCCACAAAACTTTTGTCGCCTACATGTAGACACGTAGACTCAAGGAGAGACATTTGCAAAACGTATAAATCCATCGGAAAGCAGAAGTCAAATTTTTTCTTGTACTTTTTTGTTGTAAAGATAGGATAAAATATAAAACTACTGAAATTATTTCATTTTAGATATAATGCTTATATGCAGTAATTCTCTTTTCAGATTAAAGGATGCTTTGAATACACAATTAATGTATCCTTGGTTGAAACGGGAGATTACTATAGATACAGAAGAATTCAGGTTGTAGCTAGTGTAGAAGAAACTGGTACAGGTAAGCAAATGTTTCGGACTCGTCATGTTTTTAAAACTGAGTTGTAACTATAGCTCTCAAACAATAACTTGCCATTTGAGGGAAGAAAAATTAAATGAATGTATTCGCTAATTAAGCGAGCTCGGTAACCTTTGAACTTTTTATGTTTTAAAGTTTTCACATACCTTTTTATGCATCTTAAGAGAAGTTATTTCTAAATAAAGTCATATTAAATGACAAAAAATGATCTTGTTGGAGAAAATAGATTTTTTTTTTCATATTTTCAAGAAATTTTTTTCGTATTTTCAATCATTTTAGTATCTACTTCTTTAATTTACAATAATAAGCACTATTTTAATTTTGTTTGTAAGAATCTACTCTATAGGTTTAAGAATCGATTTTGAAAATTAGATTTTGAGAGGGGAGGGGGGCACAATCACGCATATCTAGGGAACAATGTTAGGAAAAATATCAATTCTGTTATATTTTTATTTTTTTTTCCTCATATGATAAAATCCCCCCCCCCCAATTTTATTAAATAAGTCATACTAAATACATAATTTTTTTTTTTTTTTTTTTAAGAAGTTCAAACATAATTGCTGAAGTTTTAGTATTTTAAATACAACAGTTTTTCAAAAAAAAAAAAAAAAAAAAAAAAAAAAAAAAAAAAATTAGACAAATAAATAAATAAATAAACTGCAAAAAATCAATTATTTAAGGATTTTGTGCTTAGAAAAAAATTTTAAATTCTTATCCATTTTTCATATTCCTAACTGAATATTTGCGCTGCTTATGTTAATAATCTGTTAAGTTACAAATGTTACAGTTGTATTGTTGAAGGTTTTATGAATACTCTAGTGGGCATAGCATTTAAAGAACTCAGAAGACAACAAAAAGGGTTTATACACTAATAATTTTCAGATTGTTTCAAATTTTTGCTCAAATGTGCTACAGGGAAAGCTAATTTTTAACAAGAAAATAAATAAAGCTATATTTTCATAATTTTTGACGATTTGAAGGGTAACAAGTCTATTTTTAAGGAGAGATTAAGTGCTATCAATCAACAGAGTTTAATTTTCAATTAAATAATGCATTCTTGCATCATTTTTTTCTATTCCTGACTTTGTTTCTTCTGTAGCTCCACTATCAATTATACGTTCGTCAAGTTATGGTGCGCGAACAATAAATTGCCCGTCAACTTATTGTGCGTGGAATATAAAGTGTGCGCAAATACAGTAATGGCTTTTAGGCTATTCCCTTTAAAGAAAAAGTTTCATGCTAAGACTGATAAGGACGTTTTCAATTAGATAATACAGATTTATGTTTTATTACATAAAATTTAAAACAATTGTAAAATATCTGTCTATCTATCTATCTATCTATGTATAAATTAAAACTCACATATATATAAATTAAAACTCTAGAAACCGATTTCTGGTAAAATATTTGGCAATTTCAGAATAATTTTAAATTATTAATTTCGCAATATTATTTCATTCATAAAAAATTATTAACATTCATGAAAAATCGCACTTGTGTACTTGTGTAATCATCATAAAGAAATAGTTAAAGAGGTATCTTGAGGGGGAAAAAAAAACATACACTACAAATTTTTGAAAGTTTGAATTTTTGCTAGTAAAGGGTCTACTGCTTGACCAGTTTGAAAAGACCTGTCTTGGCATACTGCCAAAATAATGGACCTTTCCGAAGGAAGGGAAGCATTAGAAGGGGACGCAATTCCTCTGCATTCTCGACAAAAGCAGTATAGTAGGAAAAACTCCCTTTTCATTGCTCCCAGTTCTATTATCAACAATACACTCGTCTAACTTAGACCTATTACTCACGTGGCCGGTCTTTAATGCTTGGCTCAGCAGTATATTTGCGGTTTTCAGCAGAAATATCCGGTGTCCCAAAAATAATGGGTCTGTTTAGGAAAATAGTTTGAAGAGCTTTTTCTTTTTTAGGGTTTCGTTCATCTGACTAATAACTTATTTGTCTCTGTTCTATTTTTCCGCCACAGAGTTCGCACACAAAAACTGTGTAAGTTAAAGACTTCAAATTTTGTGTACTTACAGCTGAATACCTCGTGTCACACGATTTATATTTTGAAAAAGTCTAAAATTTTAATTAAATCAATTTTTTAATGTCATCCGTTCATATTTGCATTTTAAATTTTAAAAGGGAACCTTAATTGAACGTTTGGCGTGTAGACATCATAGATTGAAGGTAAAAGGGTCTCTCTATTAAACAGATAATTTTTAGTTCAATATCCGGTGCTGCAAGTTGAATTTTCATATTAAGATGGATTTAATTAAAAGAAATTTCGTACTTTTTGCTAATTTGAGGGTTTATATTATTAGTATTTCCTTCATTGGACATTCAAAATAATTTTTGGAATTCATTTTTTTTCTAATTTAAAAACAATTGCGATTTATTAATGATTCAGCATTTTAAATTTCGTTTAAACAATTTCTTTCACTTTAAGAAATTTAAAATTTTATTTGTTTCCGCTATCTTTTAATTCTGGATTTTCAAAACATTTGGAAATTTGGATTTTATTTAAATAATTTGATTTGAGCATTTTAAATTTGATTTAATATAAATAATTTCCTTTTTATAATTATTTTTAAATTAAATTTATTTTTGTTACAATCCATGTAGGAATTGTATAATTATAAATTAACGATATGGATTTATTAATTAAAAGATAAGTTGTTTTGAAAGAAATATTAAACGAAATCCTCTGTGCAGTCGGCGATCACACTTAACCATTTGTTATTTTACCGGGTGTCCCAGAAATGACTGATGGATTTTAAAATTTAATAACTTGCAAACGGTGGCAGCTATTTAAATTTTTTTTGCAGGAGGGTTATGTATAATGTCAGGAGTTTTTTTATCGTAATTTTTGATTTTAGTTCGATTTTCAAACAATAGATGGCGCTGACGGCAATTGAAAACCAGGTTGACGCCGAAACTGACCTAACTTAGCTCTGATCACCTGGCCTTCGATCGCCGTCAGCGCCATCTATTGTTTGGAATTCAAACTAAAATAAAAAAATACGGTAAAAAAACTCCTGACATTATACATAACTCTCTTGTAAAAATTTTTTAAATAGCTGTCACCGTTTCCAAGTTATTGAATTTTAAAATCCATCAGTCCTTTTTGGGACACCCGGTAAGTGGTGTTGACTGGATAAAATATGTAATGGATGTCAGCCCCTATGCCACGCGATAAGTGACATAGGACCGATAAGGGTTAAGTAATATAGATTTAACATAAAAATAATAGAAGTAAAAGGATATTAATTTTCAAAAAAGTCCCACCATTTTTGGGACATATGATGGACATTGTGTATCAAAAGGATATTCTATGTGTCTGACCATATTGTCCGTTAATCAGAAAATTGAAGATTGCAGTTTTTAATGAGCTTTTTATTTTGCAGGTATTGAAAGGAACGAGACCCAATACATTCAAAGGCAATATTCGCCGCTATCTCTCAACTTTAACCGCGACCAAAGACAATTTTACAAACCAGGCCTACCTTACAATGGCAAGGTAAGACTTCTGTTATTTACCTTTTACGAAACATTAAGCGCTTTATATACAAGGGTAAAGTATAATTAACTAAAGAGTAAAGAGAAAGAATTGAGATGAAGTATGGTGCATGACGCTGAAAATATAACCCTAAAATTCATTGCGTTTAGCCTAAAAACAACCAAGTGCTTTGATTCGTCTGTAAATTCAAATTTTTATTTCTTTGTTTTTTGTTTTGTTTTACCGTTGCAAACTGCTATTCATTATCTGCGTGTTAATCGTAGGTATGATTAAAATTTTGCTTGTAAATGAGAACGTGCTGTTTTAGGATGTAGTACCTACTTCCTGTTCGACGTGCTTGTCTTGTTTGGGCAGAATGAGGACATTTAATTTGATCGATACTCGGCTTCATATTGCGAACCGTTTTTATGGCATACTGCATCTCCGCCTATCTCTTTCCTCCAAGAAAATTACCTTTACGATTTTTACACTCTATAAAATTTGTTATGTACATAACATTAAGAACGGAAGCTTAAATCCCGTGGATAGTCTTATTCCTTTCAGATACGCTCCAACATATCTAATTGGATGTTTGCAATTTCAACCGGGTTTCTCGTCTTTAAATCTTTGATATTAACCTCCAGACTACATCCCACTCTAATTAAAACGTATTGCAATAGGGTAAAAAATGCTACAACTGTTTTCAAATTACTAAAACAATGGAGTTTGCATTTATGCGCAAAAAATTATCAAAATGGCTGTTTAAATGCAACAACGAAATATTTTAAATACTAAAAAGTAGAAAATATGAATAAAAAATTAAAAAATGTAATAATTGTTGTTAAAAATACTATTTTATCATTTAAATAAGTGAAATATTGTTTAAATTATAAATTGAAAAAACAGCTAAGAAATCCAAAAAATTAAAAAATATATTTTTACTTTTACTGATATCTAGTTGTCACAAAACTTTTGCTCAAATAGAGTGAGAGAAAAAAAAAGGGGGGAACGTAATAACAAATAATCAGAAAAGAAAAAATATATATCGGCCATTTTCAACATAGTGGCAAGTCCGTTACCGCACGTTTTTTTAATGATTATAATTTTTTTTTACCATTCTATTTTTATTTTTTATTCAACTAAGAAAAAAATATGCAATTTCCTTAAAATTTAATAATTTACATGAACATATACTGTAATTATTAGAAAAAGTTCTTGTATAATTTCTACGTGATCAAAATCTTGTGGCTAAAACTGTCTCTCATTTCAATTTAAGTATTATTGGTAAATATCATGTTTTGAAATTTAGGGACATAAGTTCAGAGTAAGTTAATTTTAGGAAATTTAATAACTTTAAAGCTGAGTATTTTCAGTAATTTTGTATGGTAACGGGTTTGACATTTTGCCTTACAAGCCAACTTTAAATAGCATTTACATACATATTAATAGGGCAAAGGGCACGACCATTTTTTTTTATGTACCTTAATTATTTACTTTAACACGTGTTTCCATTTTTAAAAGAAATTATTAAGTTTGAAAAATAAAATTCTGAAATGTAAACGAATGGGGAAAATGGCCCATATATTTATCTGCATTGTTTAAAATGAGTTGTTTTATCACATTAACTTGCGTGGAGAAAAGATCGTAAAGCAAATAGAGCTGTATATAATAAGCACTTCGAATTATACTAAACTTTGACGGGCGTGAAGACGTGAATTATTTTTAGATGTTAGAGAATGACACAAAATTTATCGCTGTAGAAATTTCTTTGATGTTAACTACATATTTCAGTGGCGTAGCTTGGATGGGTGACACCCGGGGCGGATATAAATGGTGTAACCCCTACCCACAATGGTCTCACCCCCTCCCCCACCCGCACACACAAAAAAAAAAAAAAAAAAAAAAAAAATATCCGGCATATTTTTTTCAATTGCAATTTTATGTCATTACAACTAAAATTTCAACATTTGTTCGATAACTTTTAAGAATTTCATATTAACAAAGTAATAATATTTTCAATAGAAATTTTCCTAGAAATTTCTTTTTATTTCAGAATTAAAAAAAAAATCTTATAAGATTATATATCTACATTTTTGCAAACAAAGATTAGGCGTCACCCCTTAGAGGGTGACACCCGGGACGGACCACCCCTGCTAGCTATGCCACTGACATAGTTAAGGAGGTTTATTGAAGACAGAAGAACGAATCTCTTGTGTTTTTTTCATTCGACGGAATGAGATAGTAGGCTGCTAACCGAATTTCAACTGAAATTATGTCCGAATATGCATTGAATATAACTTATCTGTCAAAAACTAATTTTATTTTAACGATCTTTTTAAAAATGTAAATTTTATGCAGTTGTATTAAATAAAAAAAAGTGAGTAAAAATGTACGTTTTTAAAATAAAGCGCGAGGCGGTTAGCCTCGTAGTTGCTTAAAACTGTCACGTGACTTGTATATTATAATAGGCATCTGTAAGCAAAACACAGCACACTTGTGTAAGAAGGAAGAATCTGAAAGAGTTAGTGAAAAATATATCGCTGGCAATTGAATTAAGCAAGAATAACAAAAAATATTTGCTTTGTAAATTGTCTAAAACTTCTTTATTAAACAACTTGAATTTTAATATATTTTTTATATAAATACATCTAACATTCTCTCTTCTATTATTCCCATCTTTTTATAACGTTTTATCATTAACTTATTTTGCAAAATATATGCCTGTTATGGATTGTAGCGTATTAGAGCAAAACAAAATTTTCTTTTGTGAATTCTTGTCTAAATCTTATTTATTAAAAAATTGTCGAATTCTACTTAATTTATTTACATAAAATACTTCGAAATATATCTAATAAAAGTTTCTATTATTACTATCGAATGGCATTATTTTTTTTATTAATGCCATTTATTGTTATTATTAATGCTATTTATTGTTATTATTTTTATTATGCCATTTACTATTATTATTTTTTTTATTATTATGCTATGTATATATAATGCTTAATTTATTTGAAAAAAAAAAGTGGGAATGACTAGTTTTTGAATTTTGATCTTGTCTCCTCTCCACCATGAATTATTAGAATCGCAAAAGAAAAATTATCTGTGCAAATAATTTCTAAATCTTATTTTCTAAACTAGTCAAATTTCACTTAAATTATTAACGTATAAATATATCAAAATATATCTAAAATTATTCCGGACTATTATACTTATTACCGGCCAATAACAGCTTTTTATTAAATCTTCAACCTATTTGATATATATATATATATATATATATATATATATATATATAAATGTGCCAATTGAATTTATCGGAAACTTTGTCTTCTCTCTACTATGAAATATTATCAGAAGAAAACGAAAATTTGTTTTGTGAAGTCTTATCTAAATCTTGTTTATTAAATTAATCTAATATTTCCCCTTAATTTATTTAAAGAGAAATACATAGAAATATATCTAAAAAATGCCTATATTGCAATACAATGGCGGCTTTTCTTTTTTAATTCATTATTTGGCAAAAATGTGCCAATGCTGGATTTAATCATTTTGAATTAGAATCCTATGTCCACCATGAATTATATTAGAACTTTAGTGAAATTTCTCTAAATATTATATATTCAGTTAGTCTAATTCAAATTCATTTGCATAAAAATACATCGAAATGTATCTAAAAAATTATCTACTATTACTATCCAATGCCAGCTTTTTAATTTATTAATGCATTCGGTAAAATTGTTCTTAGGCTGATTTTAGCAAAATATGATATTGTCTGCTCTTCCCCATGATTACTCTTCTTCCTTAGAGCAACAAAACAAAGTTTGCTTTGCGAATTCTTATCTAAATCTGGTTTATTGAATTATTAGAATTTTACTTTAGATTGTGTATCATGGCGTTGCATATCTGCAACTTACTCCCCAAAATAGGTACAGATTTACAAATTTTTTAAGGAGTCGGTGATTCCTAAATTCAAGTAATCCAGTAGCCACACTGTGAAAGACCTATGAAAATAATAGCATTTATTTGGGGAGGGGGGATTCGAGAACTCAAAGAAAAAAAAAAACAATCTAGAAATGTACCCCCTCCCCCCCCCCAAAAAAAAAGACAACTTAAATCAAACATATATTTCATTTAATCGCACAATTCTTTTAATTTGGTTGCAGTTTAAGAATAATATAAATATTAAGCTAAGTGCAATCAGAAAATAAAGTTCAACAAGATAGAGGTTTGAACTTTAAAAATCAAAATACAATTCAAACATTTGTTTCTCGAAAACGCAAAAGAAATTTTATCTTAAATAATATCTCTACTATTACCTGGATGGTTTCTGTACCGATGTTTCCAAAAATTTAAGGAATTCGGTTCCGAAAATTCGGTCATAAGAAAAAAAAAAGTATCGATAGTTTTAAGAAATTTTGTCAATCGTCAGTATAAAAAAGCGCAAATTTCGAAAAAAAGGGGGGATGGAAAATTTCGTCAAAGAATAGCAAAAAAAGGCGAATTTCGTCAACGAATCGCCAAAAACGCCAGTGTTATAAAAACGATCATGAGAAAAATTTTAATTTTCTCAAAGGATCGTGAAAAAGCCACTAATTTTGTCAAAATACTGCGAAAAAGGTCATTAATTTTGTAAAAGGACCGAGGAAAAAAACGCGATTTTCTTCAGAGGATCGGGAATGGAAAACGCAATTTTCCTCAAAAAAATCGCGGGAAAAAACACGAAATTCATCAAAGGATGGTGACTTAGATACCGGAAATTAGTCGCCACAATAGAAAAATTCAGTTGCCAGGTGGCATCTTCCGACTGTGAATTTGCACCTATACCCAAAAAATCAATGTTATCTAGCCAGAAGATTTCAAATGACGATTTTATTTGTCGTTACGATGTTCAAACACAGCAGCTAATATAATTTAATCATGTAATTTTTAACAGACGGCGATACCTAGTTAAAAATGTTTGTCAAATTTTTGTCATTTGAGCAGCTTTGAATCGTTATTGCCAAAATGAGCTTCGTACTTTTTAATTAAAAAAACTGAAAAAGTCGAAAAATAGATTTTTTTTATATATACAGTGGGAAGTTTTTATGCTGTACAATTTTGCATTAGAACATTGGCAGCTTTTTTGAGAAATATAACTTTCTGTTCACTGCCGATGGGGAAAAAAATATATTTTTGTCGATATTTTTTATGTTCTAGTTTTTTACATTTTTAAGTAAATCTGAGTAAATATTTTTCAATTCAGAGCCGTTGAGTTCAAAATTTAATTTACTCTTCCATAAATACATCGAAATATCTATGTATATAATCTACTATTAAGTGTTTAGTGGCAGCTTGGTAAAACTGAACACAGTGCTATATAGGGTACACTCTTAACAGGTATATGCACATACAGAGAAATATATTGAGAAACTTCTAGATATTCGCTGCAGGGAGTCCCTCATTCTAAAGTCCTTGCGCCTCCCAAAGCTTCATCTGAAAGTCATGGACGTTTTGAGTTCATCTTGATCAAATCAACCAAAATAAACAGTTATTGCACAGTAAAATCCGAGGTCAGCGATCTTCGAAAACCTGATTGTGAAAGGTGTAGAGGGAGGCAAAATCGATTTGGCGAGATCCATGTTTGTTCATGCCGACATTCGAGGGTTTTTTTGGGATAAACATCCCGAATTTAAGCTAATGAAATTCTATGAAAACATAATTGTTAGGTACACATTCACAGCCTGTGGCTTCCAAATATATCATTGACCGAGAAAATGAAGTAAGTTAACTGAATCGTAAAGCACTTTTTTTTTTTTTTTTTAACCTTACATGTTTAAGAATAAAAAGAAAACATTTTCTACCAGGTGCAATGCCCTGGGCGAGACACTTTTCAGCGCCATACGCATAAAATTATTAAATTTTAACCAAGTGCTTACATATTTTTTCACCTATTTTGCGTATTTTAGTACCCCGTATGATCTCCCGACCTCTTTCTTCTTTCTCAAGAGCTGACACAGTTTTTTATTTAAGGAGATTCAATAGCATTTGAATTTTTTTTTTTTTTTTTAAATATTTTAAGATACTTTTTGCATAATAATAAAGGACTCAGTGAAAAAAAAATGATTCCATCAAAAAATTTTTAGATTTCCCTGGAAAATTAGAAAAATTTTTAAATTTTTTTGAAAAAAATTAAGTAAATTTTAAAACATTTTCTCGTACAATTTTAAACATTTTGAACTAATTTTTTTAAACTATTCGTAGATGTGTTTAATTAATAATGTTTAATCTGTATAATTTTAAGTATCTGATTTATTATAAGTTAATTGATTTCGGAGAAAAATATACAAATACATGCAAAATTACAATTTTACATATCTATGTGATTCCCCTCCTTAAATAAGGGTCATTCGAACAATATGCATGAAAGTTTTATCACTTTGAACATGCCTATTCGTCGAAAAAACCCAAGTACAGAAAAAATACTCTTAAATAAAGTGGATTGTGACATTTAAAGGGACAGCGATGTAATAAAATTGCTTTAACCAGTATTTGTAATATTTGAATCATTGCTAAACATTCTCAGAATGTACTAGAAGTAATAAAAGTATAGTTTAAGCAAAAAATTAGAAAACCAATATCTTCATCATATTTCGTCGTGTATAAGATACGGAGTCCCCTTAACATGATTATTGTTTTTAAAAAAGTTCAGACGTATGCATATAAAATATCTGTATAATATTTAGAAATTAATTTTGAGTAATTGAAACAATTACATTTACACATCACAAAAGACTGAAACAATCATGCGATTAATTTTCTTTATCTGATGTGAACACATTAATGTGAAAACAAGCATGTTTCAAAAACTTTCTAATTTAATGACTTCTTTTATCTGATGAAATAAAATTGAGATATTGCTGTCATAACTATCTTTAATACACATTTTTATCTTCTGATATTTATTTATTTTATTATTTTTAGGAAGGGGGTGGGGGTATAAACAAACTTTTGCTGCGTTGACAAATCTGTGATCTGATCATAAATATACTTTTTCTTTTCTAATTTTTTTTTTTTTTGGGGGGGGGGGGGGAGAAGGGGATAAAAAATGTGCTGTGATGAATAATCAATAATATAAACTGGAAGCACCGACAATCACCTCATCGAGTTCACGGCTGAAATTCCAGAATTAGTTAAAATTTGATTCGAATATTAAAACGCAATCGGTCTGTCAAGTCATATCTTGGTGGAAAACACCTGGAAACCCGATTTTAGTGGTTGACTCGTGTATTTTCCTGTTCCCAGCTCTCCATGTTTTTATAGCTTTGGATGCAGGAAAGCACAATAGTAAATCTTGAAAGTCAGCCGTGAAAATCGAGTTTTTAGGTGTATTCCTCGGAGATATAGCTTAGCAGACCGGTTGAGTGTTAATATGCGAATCAAGTTTTAATTAATTCTGAAATTTCATGATGAGATGATTGTCTATGCTGCTGTTTCTCGGTCTACACAATTAAAACTTTTTCTCTAGTTTAAACCAAATTTTGGTACTCAGTAGCTGCCACCATAAGATGGTGAAACCGATTAAAATGATATAACATATCACATATGTCGAATCCTTTAATTCACCTTATTTATATACATAAAACCAACATAAAATACTCAAATTACTTAAAGGTGTTTTTTATTTACAATGATTAATAAAACCTAGCACTTTCGAGCATGTCATGCTCATCAGGGTAAAAAAAGTTGTTTTAACCCTGATGATGAGCATGACATGCTCGAAAGTGCTAGGTTATCATTGTAAATAAAAAAACACATTTAATTAATTTGAGTATTTTATGTTGGTTTTATGCAATATTTTGGAGCTTCCTATTTCAACTTCGTTCCAACTACTAGAATTATACTTTAACAGGAACTCCAAATATTGGTTCAAGATTTCACCTTCTTACAGTGGCAGCTATTGAGTATCAAAATTTGGTTAAAATTAGTACAATATTTTTAACAGTGTATAAGCTGTTATTGAAATAATTTTTTGCCGACGACACCCCACACTGAATTTTACTAATAAGTAGCGTAAAACGATGAAGTATCATTGGATAGGACTTTTTGCCTACATATGAGATTACATGCTAATTTTTTTTAATATTTTTAACTTATCATACATATTATTTTTGGTGTCAATATCCTTTTTTGAATGCATATTTAAAATACACAACTATGAATAGGGTATTATACAAAAGCTTTATACTCATATTTCATTAAAACAAGATTAAAAAAAATAAAATAAGGTAATTAAACACTATTGATAAACATGTCACAAAAATAAAGATTTCAATGAAAAAACCTCTCGCGTATCTGCTGGTTAAATATACAGGGTGTCCTGAAAGTCCCTACGCATTTTAAAATTCAATGTAAAATCGAATATGTACCGAACTGGAGTGCAGCTTGGATTAAAATGCTTCTCACGATGAAAAAGAATGAAAAGAATTAGTTTGAAACTGCGATCATAGATAGCGCTACTTGCCCATGTGTTTGATTTCAAAGTGTTTTTTTCTGAATATCAGATTAGCTTTGGTGCTGTGAAACAAAATGACGATTCAGAGAGGAAATAAGATTTGAAAGTTATCATTTCTATATGACAGCGTTAAAACTAATCTGAAAATAAGAAAAATACGTATGTTTTTAAACCAAGTGATAAGTGGCGTCATCTATGATAGAAGTTTGTAACAAATTATTTTCATTCTTTTGAAAAAAAAAAAAAAAAAAAAAAACTTGAGAATTATTTTAGTCCAAATAGTACCTCTGTATGACAATTACTTGATATTTATGTTGGATTTTTAAATATGTCAAGGTCTTTTGGACACCCTGTATATTGATTTCAGTTTTTAAAATTTTAAACACATTTATAATCGTGATTTTTAATAATTTATACTTATATTTTTTCCTTAGTTGTTTGTAAAAAATCCTGATGATTCTCCAGCTGCCGACGAGGACATGCAGATATGTTACACTGTCACAAAAGAAAGGGTTGTTATGGATGGAAAGTGGAAAGCCACCAGGACTGTGAAATACTGCCAGAATTATACGTCAGACGATAACGGAGTCATTGAGTACGTCATTCCACGACAAAACACCGATTCAACTGAAATAAACGTTGAGGTATTAATATTACAATATTTTGATTGTTAGCTGCCTATTTTCGTTATAAAAATCAATTCATCTGTGAACAAATTACTAAAACATTACTTGCACAGAAAAATGCATTGTATGCATCGTCATTAATTTAATATTTGTAGCTAATCATTATGTATGTTATCCTCATTTTTTTGTAATGTGTATCTTTCTAATATGTACTGTACATATAAATGCATGCATTTGACTAGATTTATTTCCGTCTGTTTAAAAATAAAAGAATCCAAAGAAGAAATATATATTTTCAGCTAATTACACTACATAAAGAAAATGGAACAAGAAAATGCTTTCGAAAAATAAATACTGAATTATTAATGAATTCGAAGCGCTAAATAGAATTTAAAAAATTTTTGAAGTGGATTTTTTTTTAATTTGTGGTTGCTTAAATGTTTTAATAAATCTTTTGCTATAAATATTGTGTGCAATACCTCATACAACTAAAGTATTTTCCAGACATTCTACAGTAATACTACAGATCTTGGAGCTGTCATATCCTGCAAGAAGTACCCATCATATATCCAGATAATATGTAAAACAGATTTATAAAATGATATTTTCGTTAAAAAAGCATGTGGATACTTTTGTAAAATTGATATTTGATTCTTTAAAAAAATTGAAATGCGGGTTTAATTATTGTTATTGTAGCGTGACTTAAACTACTTTGCGGAATGATCTAAAATTTTAGTTTTACATATTTGAAGTCAATATTTTTTTTTTTTTTTTTTTTTTAATAGCTCCAATAAGTGCAATGGTTATTACTTTTAATTACTATGTTAGTTGAAAACCGTGGTAGCCTAATGGTCATAGCATTCAACTCCGGACTGAAAGGTCTCAAAATCACCAAATACCCCACCGAAGGTATGCAGTGTATGCGCTCGTTAAAAAAAAGTGGTTCTGAAAGTCCTGTGGTCGGACTTAGTAGTTGGCATGGATATAGGTAGGTCTCTGAAGAAACATTTCCCTCTCCTTCAGAAACATATCGATATTGAGGAAAGGACGTTGTTTGGTGAGCCATCTATTGGCAGCTTTTCCAAACATCTTCAGCAGAAGTCTGACTTCCAACCCTCTGGGTGCAGCGCTGTGGAAGCTCCAGCAATCCTTCTTGCCCTTCGGGCGCACACAAACAGCAGCTATATTAGTAAAAAATAAAAACAAAAAATTGCAACGTTGCACATCTCTATTTATTAAACAAAAATCAATTAATATTTTGCATGGCAATATTCGTATGCAGTGCTAAGTTTCGCACAGAAATTCACATTTTCTCATTAGAAGAAAAATCGTTTTTTCAGTGTTTATTTTTAGATATGTTGATTAAAATTTTGTATAAGGCTCTAAAAGCAGTATGCTTTAGAGACTTTTTAAGCTTAGAAAAAAAAGTAATATTTTTAAATAAGTTCGTCCAAATGTCATCGTTTTTCATTTGTTGTATTGGATAAAAGAAGTAAAAGGGTAAATAATAGAGGTTATGATATTTTTATTGGTGTCATTTTCTTATTAAAACTGAAACGAAAAAAAAAAATGTGAATGGATAATGTAATATCATGCTGGTAGTAGCCGGAAGTTAAAATTCTCATTTGTATTTTATATATATTGTAGATAATTCCTACAATCAGCATTAAAGTTTTAAAATTTTTATTTGCTCTTTTTTTGTATTTTGAACATTTTTATTGATAATTAAATTAAGAAAATTAAAGAAAAGAAAAGAAGAAAAAATACTCTGTGACTAGTGTAAAATGATGTTCCATTATAGAATTGCTATAAATAGAATTTATATTAATGCATAAAAAACGATTATAATACCATGTATATATAATATGAGGTATAATTTATATAATTTTCCAGATGTAAATCTACAAAATTAATTTTTGGAAAGCTACAGATTTCTGTAGGTCTACAAAGGAATTTACAAAAATTACAATAACTTTACTAAAATTTTATCTGTACCCACATTGCATTTACATATCTAGGCATCCCAGTATCCTAAAAAATTCTTAGTAGCCTTACATATTTTTTGATTTACAGTGGAAACATGCATTTGTTATATGAATTTTTGTTCTTTTCGTGGGATTAAAAAAAAAAAAAAAAAAAAAAAATCTAAAAATCTGTTTACTCGCAAAATTTTAGTTATTTTACAGATTTTTTTTTACAATGTATAAAGCAATGTTTTTTATCGTTTGAATAATGTAAAGAATTTAATTTCTAGGCTAAATCTTTGAAATATGCAAAAGAAAATAAAAAAACCGGAACTCACCGCGAAAGTTCTCTAAATCAACCGCAAACTAGCATGTCTCTTTCGCCATGGTACTCGCCCTCCGGAAGTTTCATCCAGCTGCAGCAAGTTCAAGAAACGCTTCTTTGTGGAACCAAAAACAACATCAAAGTTCTATATACGTCCAAGAACGATGGCGACTACACATTTTACTATCAGGTAATTATAGCTCCCTTTTCCCCCTTTTTTAATAGTTTCCGCATAGTTAAAAGCTATATATGAATTTAATTTGTTTGCCCGTGCTCTCGCTCGCATAAATGCACTCCGATTGCCATACATTTGATATATGTTAATGAGGATTACTATGGCATGTTCATTATTTACAATGAAGTACATATAGTGTTTATAACTCATTTACAGTAGAGCTCAAAAGGTTTCCGTTATAGTATTAGGGTCTATAAAGGAAATGGTTTGCCGTGTACTTGAATGTTACACAATTTCAAAATATTGAAATTGATATATCATTGAGGCTCCCTTCAAATAGCTTACTTCAGAATATAGCGTGCATAGCATTAGATATTCATTTACACGGGCACACGGAAAAATGGGGTTTCAGTACTGTCTAAGAACAATAATTGCTAGGATGCTGGATGTTTTAAATTGTTTTACGTATTTTGAAATAAATTAATATTTAACCTCTTTTTTGGTGTGCATATATTTTATTGATATGCATAGGACAGCACAAAAGACCTCGAGTATAATTGTTCTTATTAAGAGAATTGCTGAAAGGAAATTTATAACTTACGTTAAGTTGAGTTGTTTTTCTGCTCTGCTGGTCCTTGGCACTTGATTTTGTATGGATAAATAATATTATCCTTTTTATCTTTTTAAACTTTAGAATATATAATACCTGACTATAAATAATAATAAAAATTATATTTTGTCGTACTAACATATCCATTTCTTTTTTTCATATATATAAACTAGCGGACCCGACAGACGTTGTCCTGGCACCGACTCCAAAAAATCAAATAAATGCACATAATTATAATAATACGCATGATAAATACTGCGCTCTTAATTTAATTTCTTATTGCAATTATGTAGGGAAATTATTTTTCACTTTGCAGTAATTTTTGAAGTCGGTTCAATTTTTGAAAGAAAAGTTTATTTTTTTCTTTTTAGTTAAAAGTTAACGATTTTCTAAAGTCGGTTAGTTAAAATTATAATACAGGAAAAATACGTATGTCATTAGTGGGGTTCGAACACACTATCTCTTTCTTCGAGAACCAGAGCTTAAATCTGGAATCTTAGACCACTCAGCCATTCTGTCCGCACTCTATTCAGCGAACTTATTCAACACTTTTAATTAGCGAAAAATCACTAACTTCATTAGTTTTTGCCTAATTACTGAAAAAGTACTGAATCAATTTCGATGAAATGTAAATCTAAACCATTCTAGAATCCACTGAAACACGCACACAAAATTTCATTAAAATCGGTCCAGTCGTTCAGGAGGAGTTCAGTAACATACACACGCACAGAAGAGTTATATATATATAACTATTTATAGCTTGCATTAATTTTAAAAATAAAATAAATTATTTGTTTAAAATTTTAATGTTTTTTTTTCTTTTTGACTGAATTTTAATTTGGATTTCGTGTTTGTAAGTTATTAAATTTAATTATTTAAACATGCGAGTAATATTTAAATAAATCATTTAAATATTTTTCAGTACTTTACAAAGTTTTTAGAAAAGATTTTGTTCATAAAACATTGTTTTTCTTAAATATTGCGTTATGTATTTAACAACACATTTTAGTATATCTTTAAACTTTATTTTCTGTACACGACAGGTTTATTTAATAATCGACCGACTGAAAAATAAATACTTTAAATTCATCCTATTTGTTTTCTAAATAAAATAAAATATTATAAAATTTTTTGAATTTACATAAATAAAAGCAATGTTAAATAATAAAAAAAAATTTGGATCTAAATATTGACAAAGTTTTGTAGTTCAGCTCTAAAGAATAAATGCAAAATATTTTTATGGTAAGAATAGCAATTAAACAGATTTTTAGATAATGTTGCTTTCTTATAGCTAATCTACTTCTTTGATCAAATTATTTAATAATACCAATAACAATAAAGATGCTGTGTAAAAAAAAAAAAAAAAAAAAAAAAAAAAAAAAAAAAAAAAAAAAAAAAGAGCATTGTATTCTTTAAATATTGTAGAATATAAAACAAAAAATATAGGTATAACATCTCCAAAATTGATTGATCAAAATAAACTGTATATAAACTATTATATTAATTCAAACTGATTGGTAAATTTATCATATGAACTGAATATTTTCAACTGAGCGAAAAAAGATCAAGCCCGAGAATCGAACCCAGATCCTTGGCTTTACGGGGCTTATGCTTTATCGTTTAAGCTAACTAGGCAGACAACTGGCGCTCAGATAACCTTATTGGTAATAACACCATCCTTCATATCGTGTTCCTTTACCTGCGGTTTATTCTGTTGAGCTGTCTAAATGACAAACCAGATGTTAATACCAATAAGGTTATCTAAGGGGAATATGCTCTCCGATTGTCGGCCTGTAAGTCAAGGATCTGGGTTAGATTCTCGGGCTGGGCATTTTCCCTTTCAGTTGAAAATATTCAATTTAAACTGTAGATTATTTACTAAGGTCGTAAACTAATCGCTTTGTTATCAAAACAACTGGTTTTAATGACTCTTTTAGAAACAAGTTACAAAATTCATTATAAACCTAATCTATAAGTTCGAAAAAAAAATTAGCTTGAATGCGACTAAAATTGAATCGCAATCCATTCCTATCACGAGGATTCTACGAGGAGTTTGACGTTTCGTTGAATTTTATGCACATAAACTGGAAATATAAGTATCACATAAATCGAACAAATCATCGATTAGAACCACGTCACAAAATTCATTATAAACATAACATATAAGTTAAAAGAGCTTGGATGCGACTAAAATTGAATGACAATCCATTCCTATCACGAGGATTCTAAATTTGACGTTTCGTTGAATTTTATGCACATAAACTGGAGATATAAGAATCTCATAAATCGAACAAAACGTCAATTTACGGCATTCCTCTTTTAGAATTTCGCTTAAAGTAAGCAACATTAATTCACATAAAATTTCGCCCTATTCTACGTAGTAGTTCCTTTTCAAAATTTGTGTCGAATGCAGACAGGCAGGCAAACATTTTCCAAAAAAGTCAAATCATGTTAAAGACCTTCTAAATCCATCGAAAACCGAAAGTTTAAATTTTTGGCGAATCCATTGCTAATTTTCTTATTCACGTAGAAGAAAGTGAAAACCTGTTAAAATGTTCATTTAACATATCTATTGACGATAATAGAATGTAGGATGAGTATACATATACTTTATATTTCAAAAGTGTAACACGCTGTGAAAAAAAGAAGGTGTATTATTTATTTTCTAATTATAGCTGTTCAGACTTCTTTAATTCTTAAGAACAGGAAGTGGAAAATTTCAGTTTTGAAAGTTTTTTATATTTTTATTTTAAGCTCATTATATTTGCAAAATACTGTATACATTTTAAAGGAATATCATTTGAGTAGAGTTATGGATATTCTACAAAACACCCCTCAATTCTCAGATTTTCTAATACATTTTCAAAAAGGTCAGGAAAAATGGTTTGGAAGTTTAGAAAACGATTGAAAAGATTAATTATGAGATCCAGTAGCAGTACAACATAGCACTTGGGATGAAAAAGGAATTTCATATACGATTTCATTCGCAACAATTGCATTATAACTAAGAAAAATATAAACGAAGATAAAAATTACCTGTCCAGTTTGTTTTTCAGCAGGTTCTTAATCATGGCAGGGTCGTATAAGAATAGAAATTTATTTTACAATTGCTTAAATATCTTACCATATTTTCGAAAAGGATTATGATTTTTTTCAAGAAAAAAGGTTTTGAAGTCGAAATTCCCATTAATTCATAATTCGGTACATACAAGGATAGTAATAATAATAATAAAATAAAAATACACGAGGCCTAGCACAAATATAGCATTGTATATGGGATGAAGGAGATATTAACTCGTGTACTTTAAGATTTCATTGATCATAGCTTGCGCAATAACTATATGCAAATATAGGGTGTTTCACAAAGGTCCCCTAACTTTAAAAATGTATAACTCGGAAACGGTGATAGATAGAAACATGAAACCAGTGGTGTGTTTATTTAAAAAAATCGTAAGAATCTTATACATAAATCTGAAAATTTAGTTAAAAATAGCGCTCATAGATGGCGCTGAGAGCGTTAAGACCTTCTAAAGAGAGTTAAGAAGCATTGAACGACCAGCCGTCGAAATCCCACTCCATATGCCTTATTCTCCTTCAAGCCTCGGTGGACGAGTGTTCAAAGCCCCACGCCGCTTATTGCCTTCGAGTGTAGGTGGTTGGGGATTCGAATCCCACTGGCTCTATTGCACGCACTCTTTGTGTGGAGCTACCGGTTGTCTATTTCTTGTGTTGTAAAATTTCCTTGTGCTATCTCGTCCCTGTAATATTGACGGTGATTTATAAGCAGGCATAAAGAAGACGCAGAGATATAGAGCCTGTTCTGGGACAATGATCGCGTCGCCGAGGCTTGAAGGAAACTGAGACATATGGAGTGGGATTTCGACGGCTGGTCGTTCAATGCTTCTGAACTTTCTTTAAAAGATCTTAACGCTCTCAGCGCCATCTATGAGCGCTATTTTTAACAAAATTTTCTGATTTATGTATAAGATTCTTACGATTATTTTAATAAACACACCACTGGTTTCATGTTTCTATCTATCACCGTTTCCGAGTTGTAGATTTTTAAAGCTAGGGGTCCTTTGTGAAACACCCTGTATAAGCAAGATAAAAGTGATTTGTCAAATTTACTTTTTGGAGGTGGGTATAATGAGGGCAGGGTCGCTTGAGAATAAATATTTGTTTCGCGATACACAAATTTGCTCGGATTGCACAAATGATCAAACGTATTTTTAAAAAATATATTGAAAGGATTTGGAAGTCTTAATTTTCATTAATTCATAATTTGATACATAAAGGTTTAAAAAGTATAAATAGGAGAGCCAGTAGCAATACAATATTGTACTTGTGATGAAAAAAAAAATTCCGTATATTTCCAGATTTCATGAACTATAAGCAAATATAAACGAAGATAAAAATGACTTGTCCTTTCTTTAAGGTGTTTAATTAAAACAAACTCGTACAAGAATTAAAATTTTCTTCACGATTGCACAAATCTTTTTGTGCATTTTCATAAAGGTCATGTAAAATTGATTGGAAGTCAAAATTCCCATTAATTCCCAATTTTGGTACATAAAGTTTTAAAATAATAAACACGAAGCCTAGCAGCGATACAACATTGTACAGGATATGAAAAAGGAATTCCGTATGTTTTAATATTTCATTCATAATAGCTTGCGCAGTAATTATAAGCAAATAAAAGAGAAGACAAAAATGACCTGCCCTATTTGTTTTTTAGCAGGTGCTTATTTAGGGTAAGGTCGTACAGAAATAAAATCTGTTTTACGATTGCTTAAATATTCTAATGTATTTTCGAAAAGGTCAAGAAAAATTGTTTTGAAGTTTAAATTCTCATGCATTCATAAATTGGTACTTAAAGAGTTAAAAAATATTTAAACACTAGGCCCAGCAGCAATACAACCTTGCACGTGGGGTAACAATAAAATTTGGTATACTTTAAAGTTTTGTTATACTGTTTTATTTAACTCTAATTTAACTGACCTGCTTTTTGCATGTAAATCTGGAATTTTGCAATCGATTTTTAATCCATCTCCAGATAGCTTAAAATTAAAAAGAAAAAAAAAAGTGTGTAAATGTGTGTTTTCGATGACAATGACTTTTTAATACTTTTTTCAATTTATGTATTAATTTATACTTTAATTTTACGGCATTTTCCAAATATCTTGCCAGAGGTGATAAATTGCCAAATAGACTCTCAGTGGCGCCAAATTATATGGGGCCTGAGGCCACCCAATAATTTTGAATTCTAACATACACAACTTTCACTGTTCTATTTCGTTATTTATTTCATTATTCTTTTTATTATTCATTTTTTCTTCCTAGAACAAAATTTATTTTGCGTATGACCGCGCGTTTTAAATATCCGATTAATCCAAAATGATTGAAATGTAAATGTTTAACTTTCTGCTGTTTGAATTTGTAATCATGCTCATGATATGATGATATTACAATAAATATTACTGTCTTTATAAGGAAAAACGAACGAGAATATGAAATAAAAAATTGTAAATAACTTAAAACATGATAGCTTGACTTAAAAGTCTTATCTTTCAGCAGCTTCCAACCTTCAAAGAAAAAGAAACTGTTTTTATCATTTTATCAAAATATCTTTATCATTTTATCAAAATACTCTGTAACTGTTACAATTGTAGTGGTGAAAAAAATAATGGATTTAATGATATCTGCAAAAATGAGTTCCGAAATACGACCGATATGCGGCAGCACAGACAATTATTTCATCGAGAGCATGGCTAAAATTCCAGAATTAGTTAAAACTCTATTCGCATATAAAAGCACAATCCTTCTGCCAAGTCATATTTTGGTGAAAAACACCTGGAAATCCGATTTTAGCGATTAACCCTTTAACGCGTAGTGTTGCCGGGTCGGCAACACCTAAAGTTCCCCCTGATTAGAGACTCAAAAACTCCGTGAATATTTCAAAAACTACTCTAATAGCTACTTTAAATCTTTCTTATGAGTTCTAGATGGCAGCACCACAGATATCAAACTCTACTGTTTTTAAATAATAGGTGAAATGTTTTACTGTAATACGCGCTTCACAGCAATGCTCTTCTCACTGCGCTTATCAATGCTTTACTTATGGGAGGTTACCATTTCGGCAACAGCTGTATAATTAAAATGGTTTGTGTAATCTTATCAAAATAATACCTGTGTACTCCTCTAGGCCTAAATAGATTGCCTAATTTTTTTTTCCCTTTAATTTCCAACTTTAAAGAGGAGTGCGCCGGAAAGGGTTAACTCGTAGGTTTACCATCGTGTTATCCTGTACCCAAAAGTACGAAAACATGGAAGACTGGAAGCAATAAAACACTATGGTAAAACTACGAGTCAACAGCTAAAATCGGATTTTGGGGGGTTTTCCACCAAGATATGACTTGCTACATTGATTGCGTTTTAATATGCGTATCGAGTTTTAACTAATTCTGGAATTTTAGCTATGATCTCGATGAGATGTTGTCTGTGCTGCCGCATCCCGGTCTAACACCAAAAGCGCTGTGGAATTGCAACAATGAAATACTTTAAAGACTTAATTTTTTATTTATATTTTTTTCTACTTTTAAGTGTGTAATATTAAGCAAAATACTCTTTTATCAATATAGCTTACATAATGTTATTTTTTTTCTTTCTTGTTCCTTTTCTTAAATCATAAACAAAGTAAAAATTATGGATTTTTTGATTCATTTTCTTGAGTTTTCGTCCAAGCGTAATAAAAGTAGTGAATTTTTCATTGTTGAACTGCAATCAAAACATTTGGCTGTATTTTTAAGATAAAATATTACTATTTTTACTTTCATTGCTTACTATAACTCGCATAATAAATATAAGCTAATAGAAACGAAGATAAAAATGAATTGTGATATTTACTTTTTTTGCAGGTGCTTAGCCAAGGCCGAGTCGTAAAAGAAGGATCCATACCGCAGACATTCTCAGCGGATGATGACGTGGCGGACCAGTATGAAGACAAGGAGAAAGTTATCGATGATGCAGAAGTTCAGATTGTTCCCCCTGTTGATCCCGCTCGAGAATCCGAATCGGAATCCGAAGAGGAAGAGTGTAAATCTGCAAAAGAAGCGAGGTAGGTGTGATAACATTAAGGGTGTATTCGAAAAAATGATTTTCCACCTTCAACGGCTTGAAATTTTCAGATAAAATTATGGACACATTTTTAAAAGCAGATACATGAAACTTGCTCAGGGGATTTTTGAAGTGACGTACAAGGTGCCGTGTGATGTAATTTTTCGCTGATTTAATTAGATTTATAAGCAATTATTTTCTCGGCGTGACCCTTATTTTCATTCGCAGACCTCCCACTTCGGAAAATTTGGTGCAAAACGCCGTTTTTGACAGCATTTTTTGCAACATTTTCTGCATTTATCAAGGAATTGATAATCACGGCACCTTGTATAGTTCCTAAATAAGAGAATTCGAAGGTTTGGTGCATTTGAGAGCAAAAATGAATCTAAAAATAAATCTGAAAAAAGACAGTTTGGATCGGAATACACCCTTAAAGATAAAATTTCAAAAACCTTAGGAGTTGGAGGGATATTTACACTGTAGGAGGTCCTGATTATCGAATAGGCAAGAGAAACACGGGCTTCCCTTAGAACATTTTGAAGGGTCCCGAAATTGAGCAAACAAAATCTACCATATTTTATATTAAATTTAATTCTATTTTAAATTCCAATTCCTTTTCAAATTATTAACTCATATGCATTTTAAAGTGTTTCATAAAAACTAGCCGCCCCTGGCGACCAGTTTGGTCTCCTTTAAATTTATACTAAACATTGCATCATAATACGTTATTAATAATTTAATTTCACCTGCTCAATTTTGTGCCAAATCAGAAAATTCTGCTAGAAAATTCAAAAATTCGGTATTTTTATACTGGCCGGAAACAGGGGATAATTCGCCAAACAATCTTCCTGTGGCATTTTTTCGTATTTCATTAATTTCATTTAAAATATAATCCTTTCAATCATGTCATTCATAATGCATAGCTTGAATTTTAAACTGAAACGTTTAAAATTCATGACTTGCGTTTTTTTTCTTTTTTAAGTAACAGAAAACTAAAATTAATTATATTTATAAAAACTTCGTAATTGCAGCGAAAGAGAAAAATGTAAATACATCGGATTTACCTTGGTCTAAATCCATAGAGTAAAGACAGATTAATAGAGTGGAAGTAAAATGTCTGGAGGTGAGTCCAAAAATGTAAGCCTAAAATCCGCTACATTAAGCCCAATTAAGTCCCAACAAAACCACGTGCTTTAACACCCCTTTCAATTCAAACCAGTTTAAACCCGTATTTCTTTTGCTCTTGTTTTTTTAAAAGGAACTAATTTATCGCTTCACGGGTAAGTATTTTTTATTATTTTATCATATGTATTTTAAGTATCAATATAAAAAATTACTTAAAGATTTTGCTTGAAGATACAGCATTTTTTTGTTAATGTCTTAAAATCGTTTGCACTCGAAAATGTAGATTTCAGATCAATATTTATTACTCAAGTTTTCATACATGATTTTAAAAGAATGTTTTCATTACGATTTCTTCTTAAAATATACTTCAGCTGTAATTCATTTCTTTCAATTCGTCGTATTAATACAAAATCCCTTCCACGTGCTTTTGTTTGCAGCATTAAAATTTGAGCGATAAATGGTTTCATAATGCAAACCTTTTTTGGGACTCTCTTCACCTCCACCTATCTCATTCCTCCATGGTCTAAATCTTTCTAAATTATTTTTACACAATAACCGATGACTTGCGTTTTATTCAGATGTTGCCACTGAACAATTAACAAATAATCGTGATTTTTGTGCCGCATACGTTAGCGTAATATACAGTCGAGTCTCTATATAACGAAATTCATTGTTCCAGTAAAAGAATTGTTATATAGAGAAATTCGTTGTATAGAGAATGCGTAAAAAATCCTTTTTTATGTGTAAATGAAATTTTTTTGGGGGGGTGGGGGGGGGGGTGGGGAAGGTGTTTTTTAAGAATTTGAAATTTTTAACTATAAATATTAACCAAAATATATTGTGTTTCTTAATTATTTAAACAGTTTCAAAAATGAAAACTGACATTTATTTGAAAGTATAATAAAAATCGCATAAAGAAAACTTATATTAGTTTTAGACGGAAAAATCGGTAATTTTTTCTTGTTTTGATTTCAAAATTGTTACACTCTCTTAAAAATGTTCACATTTTAGCAATTAATCAAAATTTCTATCGGGAACATTTTCTTCCATTTCAGGTCCTTTTCTTATAACATTAAAAGAATTCATCATTCCATCGTGATGACTTTATATCTCTTGTTGTACTTTTTCATTGCCATGCTCGTTGTCATTCGCACAATCATTTCATATCAGAGTTTTCCACTTTTTACCATTGAAATCACAACATCTCAAATCTTACGAAAATGTAACAATCTGGCCACTGTTTCAAGAAGATTGTTGGAAGATGTATGGGAGGGGAAGGGGGAGATGAATTTACTGGATTTAATGAACAAGGAGATTCAAGGTAGAGAAGTGATGTAAAAAATTGAACACTGAACGATAAATCAGGAATAAGTGATGGAAAATTAATTCCATGTAATTTCGAAGGTTTTTTAAAACTGAATAAATATAGAACGTTTTATGAAAAAATTCGTTGTATGGAGATAAATACTTCGCTATATACAGCCTCTTTTTAATGTAATCCTGTGAAAAGGGGACCGATCATTCTAAAATTTTGCTATATAGAGAAATTCGATGTATGGAGTTTCGTTATAGAGAGACTCTACTGTATATATAGATTCTTTTCATAGGATATTAATAATTTTCATACACTAGATCGCTTTCAGTCACATGATCGCGGTTTCTTAGTTTGTCCGACCGATCAAAGCCAACAATTTATCATGCAGTATTATCGTCCAACCTATCAAAATAAAGAAACTCCGATATTATAATATTTGTAGTAATTTGAATAATGCATTGTTGAGTTTTCTGCTATATAAAATTTAGGAAACTCTGCTCGTATGAAACAGGATCCCGATTCCCGAAATGACATTGTGTTTCCCATAGCTTCAGAGGCCCGGTCTGTAGGTGCTTCAGATATAGGTGAAAACCGGGAAATTGAGTTAGTAGTCAGTAGAGTCAATTTTATTAGTAGCTTTTTTTAAGTTAGTGCCACTATAAAGTTTCAAAATTTTTTTGGCAATAAATACGTTAATACGTTACACATATAAATGAAGTCTAAACTGATGTGCATATTTCGCAGGATTAAATAGTATCTCTTGAAGAAAAATAACTGCTCTGTATGTGACAGGAGTCGAAATATTGAAGATACTGGAATGTCCTTAAAGTCTGCTTGCATACGGGTAGGGGAAAAGTAATAAATACTTGAAATGAATGTGGAATACTGATGAATACATTTTGAAGAATAAAAGTATATTTCTTAAATCCAACTGAAGAGCAAGCACATGGTGAAATACCGAAATAGTGAAAATACAGCTAAGTAGTTGAAATTTGTTTACATCCGTAGGGAAAAGAATGAATCAGTTTGCTAATTATATTTAAACAAAGTAAAGATGCATATTTCCATGAAAAAAATCTGTATTTTACCTGGCGATCAGTAGCAGATTTTTAAATCGCAATTTGGCGAGTGGCTACTAGGGTGACGATCGATTGCTGATTTTGTAATCGTCACTTTTACAACTTTAATCTCCATATGCCGAGATTGACCGTTAATTTTCACCTATAGCTCTAAAATTTTATTAAATGCACTCCTTTGTGTAAGGTGGATTTCTTTATATAAACTTGAGACTAGGATATTATACGTTTAATCTTATCACGTTAATTTAAATATCCTATTAAAATAAAATTACGAGAAATATATTAGAAAAAAAAATTGAGGAACAGTTTCACAGCAGATGTGTATTAAAACTGGCAAGATTACAGTGAAGTAGATACAGTGACGTAAACAAAGAGCCTAAACCAATAACTCGAAATATTTATTGTGAGGTTGGTTTTGGGACGTAGATAAAGAGACCAAACAATTTAATCGAAATATTTATTGTGGCTTAGGTCTAGAGACATAGATTAAGAGACTAGACCAATAACTTGAATTATTTATAGTGGAGCAGGTCTAGTGATGTAGATAAAGGAAATAAACCAATACTATTTCGAAATATGTATGATAGCATAGGACTAGTAACATAAACAAAGAGAATAAACCAACATGAACCTTTCATTCAAGAGTGGTATATCACCAATTTTGAAAGCAGAGTTAAGTGCTTCAAATGTATCAAGACATATCAATTTATTTATAGGAACTTCGGTATAAGTGATAATTCCACGAAATTTATTAATAAATAGACCCAAAGAAATTTTCCTTATTAAATTGTTGAGTTTTTTACAAAATTCTTAAATGGTGGAAATTGTCCAATAATCTATGTTTTACGCATGAGTTTTCTTTCTTGTTTTTACATGATTATATAAATACAGTGTGATTCGTGCCATCTAGCGTAAAAAGCATATATTTTGAGGCCCTCAAGGGAGAAAATTTTGCGAATGGTTGGTCCAGACATTATAACCCGTCTGCTTCATTGCAGTAAGCAGACTTGATTTTCTTCTTCACTGACATCAATTCTAGTGGTCTCGAAGCATCACATTATAAAACAACACCACATGACTCATTCCCGTGTTCCGTAAATCCAGTTTCATATAAAACAGGGCATTGGATATGTTTATATGATTTTAACGTGTTCTCTAGCAAAGTTGAGATGGAGCATCTGTTCACACGCCAAGATCATATCTGCATTTTTATGCTTTTATTTTCTGTTTAATAATTTAAATATATATATTACACATTACTTTTAGCAAGAAATAAAATCACACGAGTGTACTCGTTGTTGGTATATGAAATATTTTTGATTCTTGCGTTAAGTACGAGATATTTCATATCTAGATGATGAACAGTTGCACCTGTTTTACGCACGTACACAAAACTTATCATACATAATTTTGTTTCAATATGCCTATTAAATTTTCAACATTTTTAAAGATAAATCTTATTTAATAAAATTATATAATTTAGGGAGTTTTTGTCGAAAATTTTACACGTCTTTAATTTAGTAATTTGAAATTTTTAATTTATTCCACTTCCATAAAAGACGTACATCCAACAAACCGAACCCGAGACTTCAACATTACTGCCGAAGCTTTACCACTGAGCTACCAGCTCGATACTAAATCTAGCACTTATCACTCTTATCTGTTGGCAAGGTTGCAACCGAAGCACACAATGGAATATTTGTACCAGACACTAACCTGGTACAAACACGAAACAAAACAGTATTCGAATGTAATTAAGTAACAGGGAAGAGTAGAGAGATTTGACCAAATGATAGGCTTGACCCACCCTTCAGTTTTCATATTTATAACAATTTTAGAGTTTTATCAAAAGGTGGCAACTAAAACTACTGAAATGCTCAAACAATAGTCTGTTTCATGCAGATGATTGAATGAAAAATCATTTGTGAAGAGTCTTAAGCTTAAAAAGTGTTTTTTTTTTAAACGGTTTATAAGTTTCTCGGATAAAATTTATTATAGATATTTTGTTAAAAATGGGTCAACCCTCCCTAGTCTTCCCTATATCATGATTTTGAGAATTTTTGTATACAAGGCCCCATACAAGGTGTGATAGAAGACAAGGTGTGTTCACATTTTTTTATTTTAATAATTTGGATACTTGTGGCTGTACGCCTTTTAAGCAAGTTAAATAAATTTATTTTTTCAGCAATGTGTCAAAAAGAAGCCAATTGTGTTTTAAAGAAAATCCTTCTAGTATTACAAAATTATTATAATTATTGAAGATAAAAAAAAAAAAAATTAGCAATTTTTGTTTGAATTGATGATACATTTAAATGTCAATTACATGATTGTTCTTTGTCCCCTAGATATGTACCACCTGTTGGCGAAGTCGATATTGAACTCGATATCGATGCTTCTTGGTCTCCATCTTTCTATCTATTGGTGTATTATATCCGCGATGATAGGGAAACCGTTGCTGATTCACAGAAATTCAGTGTTGAGAAATGTTTTAAGAATAAAGTAAGCCCTACTTATTATTTTTATAGATTTAGCTATCATGAATATTCTATCTTATATTTTGTGCTATTTTTCTTTAATAATGTGGTTCAGAGGGAAATGTTTGAAGTAAGAATACAAATAGAAACAAGAGCGATGAAAAAAAAATTTAGTGATTTATATAAAAAATGCATAATGAGGAATTATAGATAAAAGAATTCAAAGTGACAGTTTTCATTAGAGAGATTTTCTTTAGAAAGGATAGGAGATATTATGGAAAAAATTACGGATGAAGCGAGTACGCTATCAATTATGTTCGATATTAATTTTAAAGGTGTTTTTTCCTTTGTGTATAAGATTCGTCTGCCACATTTTGCTCTTCAAATAATCCCTAAGGAGAAATAATATGAATTGAATTCTGGGGAAAATAAGGCGGTCATTTAATATCACACTAAAAGTGCAATGGGCAACCTTTTGCGAAATTTTTGCGAAATTTTTACATTAAAAACTTCAAATGTATCAGCCTTAAGCTCCAAGTAGCCTTAAGGTTCACAAACATACATTTATGGTGTACTCTATGCGCCATTGCCTTTTAAAGCCTATATATATTTGTTTAATGAAGTGTCCAGTTAGTTATTCATATATTTTTTGTACGAACCCTCTGTGCACGAGTAACACTTAACACGCGTACTAGATCTTTTTTTTTTCTTTTAAAACTCAATAAGTATAAACAGTTTTAAGGAGATTCTTTATTGAAATTAAGGAACTAAGCGGGGTGAAAGAAGATTGATAGGGAAAAGGAAAGTTTGTTTCATCAATTGAGCAAATTGTTAGATGATTGTTTACAATTATTAATTGTTGTTATTCATTACAGGTGAAATTCCAATTTGGAGATGATGTCAAACAGCCAGGTACAAAAACATCTATTACTGTAGTTTCATCCTCTCCTAATTCTTTGTGCGGTATTAAAGTAGTTGATAAAAGTGTAGCATTGATGAATGCTGAAGATCAGCTCACTCCAGAAAAAGTAAGTTAATGTTGCGGATTCATTCTTCAAAAACTTCAAAAATTAAAAAAAAAAAATGTTGATTTTAAGATTTACGTTTTCACGATTCGAATAATCTCATTGAAATGTCATAATACAATCCTTATTAGAACCCGAGCTGCTTTTAACAAATACCTGCTAACATGTTTCAAATAATACACGAAATATTTAAAAACAGTTGTGTGAATATGTTCTATATATTTTTATTATTTTCAAAATGCCTAGGCTTTGTCAAACACTCGCGAAAGTGTTTAACTAATTTTAAATCTAGAGAATTATTATAAAAATGCGTCGGAGGTTTAAGTATAAAATTTAAGTATCTGGCTCAAAATTTCTCAATTATTTTGTAATGCTTGGATATATATATATTTTTTCTCTTTCATGTATTATATATTTATGTCCTAATAAGACCTAGTATCCATTAAAATGGGAGTTTTAAAATATAATTTATTTTGCTCTGATCTTTGGAGGATAAAGCTATTCTTGTAACAAAGCCTTGTAATCAGTGTTGGTCGAAAAGGTTGCGTAACCCTTGAAAAATATTTTGTCTGCTAAAATAAAAACATGATTCAAATTACAAACATAAATCAAATTAAAAAGTAGCAAAACCGAACGAATAAACTAAGCGAAAATTAACATTGTTACAGAAAATAATGTAAATATAAGCCCTTTTCTCGAATAAAAAGATTTGTGCATTTTTGCAAATTTGAGGTTACTTTTGTTAAGGTTAGATCACTTATTTTTTTAATCTGATGTTCAATGTTGGTTTTCATATAAACGATGGTTTGAGGATTGTTCAGAAAAATATATGCGTTTAAGTGAAATAAAACATGATTTCAAAACAAATATAATTGTACATAAGATTTTGCAAATAAGTGTTCCAACAGTAAGAAGAGTGGCCTCGAATTTGAACAAAACGCATGCGTCTTTGTTTCCGAAAAAAAAAAGGGGGGTATAGTTTCAATATTTTCAGTAACAAAGTTATTTTTCACTCAGTTTTGTCTTTCAGTATTGTTACTCTTTCAATTTATGTTTGTAATTTGAATAACGCTTTTTTTTTAGTAATACAAAATATTTTTCAAGGGTTGTGCGACTTTTCGAACACCCTGTATTTAGTATAATATTGCATTAATTGGAAATACTATGTTACTTTGCATTAGAAATATTGGTAATAAAATTCCACTATGACAAAAAAAATCATAAATACTGCCGATGAATGGCCGAAAAGAAATACTTATATCATTAATATCAACAAAATTCAAACACATCTTGTTTATAATATCACTATTAGCAAAACCAAAACAACTTCGTATTGAAGCAGTATTTTACTACAATTTTGTAAGTACTGTCCAAAATGTAGCCAATATAATCGATATTGGCTATACATTGTTTTGTTAGTAGTAAATTTCATTAAAATAATCTCTATTTTTTCACATTAATATTACTAACGATACACGCAATACTAAAATAAATAAATAAATAAAACTATGATAGCGTTTTAATACTTTGTCATAAAAGTTTAATTCATTTATTCAAAAAACCATTTTTTAAGTTAACTAGCTATATTTCAACTGTAAATAAAATTTATAAATTTATAAATATGTAAATTTATAAATGAAACTTTATATTTGGCTCCTCGTTAATTGTTTAGAAGTCGTTTTTTCATAAACCGACTACTTCATGTAACATTGTTGTGCTTCAGTTTTCATAAAACATTTTTTAAAATTTCAGGTCTTCAGAGCTCTGGAATCTTTAGACACTGGCATGTATTATGGAGTTAATCATTGTAATGAAAAAACAAGACAACCAGGTATGTCATATGGTGTAATGTTATTTCTTTTCTTGTCTAGATAAACTTTAACAAATCTTTAATTTTATCTTATATTCCTTTTTATTTTTATTTTGTCCCACTATTCTTATTTTTCACTAAATCAATAATTTGTTTTTCTCATTTTGCTAAACTATAAGAAATAAAGATGTAATTTTTCATATTATCAATTTTTATTTAAAAAAATTAAAACCCGATTAACAAGTTTCATTGAAATACAGTTTAATTAAATAGCTATTAAGTTAAAGGGTATTTGCATATTACCTAGCAAATTTTCAAAAACGAATTGTCGAAAAGACATTTTGACCATGGCAATTTTATTAAAGTAGTAAAAAAAAGTACCTAAGAAAATATATATTGACATTCAAAATATAATAATAGACATATTAATTAATATTGGTACCTAAAAATTTTTGTTTCGGGATTAATAAAGTCTATGTTATTCTGATACTTGTGAAAATAAAAATATTTAATTTTTTGCATAATTGTAAAAATACTGTATCTGAGTTATTTAAAGTTACATATACTACCTCTGACAATAAAGTTTGGTGAATGAATTCAGAACGACTGACCTGGCAACACTGGGAAAACAAAAAGCTGCGCCTGCATAGAGGCAAGTGTTGACCATCTTCCCCCACCGTTGTTCAGTTGAGCGTCGTTTATGTTCTGAGTAAGACGTGCTTTATTAAGTGCTTGTTCAGTGTGTTGGTTCTTAACTGAGCACAGGAAAATGAACGAACAAAATATCAGTTTAAAGTTTGGTTTTAAGTTTTACAAAACACCGGAAGAAATTCATGAGAGGTTGTGCAAATTGAACATCCACCATGCTCACCAGATCTCAAACCTTCAGACTTATTCCTATTTTAACGACTCAAACTCTCTTTGAAAGAGATTTGAGTATATTGCTGACATTCAACGAAATGTGACGAAGTTTTTGAACTTCATCCCAAAAGAATTCTTGCGAATTTCCCAGGGCAAGTATAGCATGTGTAAGTGGTGCATAGTTATGGGAGATGACTATTTTGAAGGATGGTATGGTAACTTTCGTTAATATTTCATCTACATTAATGTTACAGGACTATTCACCGAACTTTGTCAGAGGTAGTATTACAATTTTGTAATTCATATTTAGCGATGACAATTATATTAATACTAATCTAAATTGTGCTAAAAATAATTTAATTCTACTTTTGAAGTGTTTAACAAATTTATAATATTATATTCATTTATAATCACGATCATATTATCATTTTTATAATCATAATCATTGCTTAAAAAATTGTTAGGATACTAGATTATTTTTTTCTTTGGGTACTATTTATTTTCATAAAAAATGATAGAAATACATTCCATGAATATTGGACTCTTACTATTATGACTCCGCTTAAGAAGTATCGCCGATTAATACGGTCAATTTCGTTTTTCAGGCATTTTATATTTTTAGTTAAAATTAATGACATTACTTAAACCGTAGTTGTAACATTTTCACACATTGACCACGCCGAATCGAAAAGGCTTCTTGTACATTATTTTTTCAAAAGTATAATTTTGATGCAACTTCGGTAAATGCGAGATCAAAAAATTGTCAGTGATAATTAAGATAAATAAAACTCTCTGGCACCAAATGCGTGAGAAATATAGAATTATTAATAGTTGATCGCTGATACCGCCAATCAAAATACAGTCGAGCCTCTATATAACGAAATCCATCGTTCCAGTAAAAAATTCGTTATATAGAGAAATTCGATGTATAGAGTATGATGTTAAAAATAGTATTTAATGTGTAAATTTTGAACAAATATTATTTTTGATCTTTTTAATTAAGAATTTGAAATGTTTAAAAGTATATATTAACCTAACATTTTATTTCTTACTTATTTAAGCAGTTTCAAAAAAGAGAAAAGACATTTATTTGAAAGCTTAATGAAAATCAAATGAGGAAGACTTACATAAATTTCAGAGGAAGAAATCTGTAATTTTTTGTTGTTTTGATTTTAAAATTACAATTGTTACGCTCTCAAAAAAATTCTCAAATTTTAGCAAGGAATGAAAAATTGTAGTTGATATTTTCCTCCATTTGAAGGTCTCTCTTATGTGCTCTCATTGATTCCTCTCTTATATGTGTAACAATTCAATTGACTGTGTTTTGAGAAGGATGCTGAAAGGTGTGTGGGAGGTGGGATGAACTTGTTAGATTTAAAGAATAAGGAGAGAAGTAATATTTATAAAATAAAAAACCCTCTCCACTGAACGATAAATCAAAAATAAGTGATGGAAAATTGATTCCATATGATTTCGAAGCTTTTTTAAAACTGAATAAATTAAGATCAATTTATGAAAAAATTCGTTATATGGAGATAGATATTTCGCTATATAGAGTCTGTTTTTAATGTAATCATGCGAAAAGGGGACCGTTCTTACTAAAAATTCGTTATATGGAGAAATTCGATGTATGGAGTTTCGTTATATAGAGGTTCGACTGTATAATCAAATTTTCGACCATGTTAAATATCTGGAAAATAATGTAGTTAAAGATTTGTTAAAAGAACGCAAAGAGGGAGATCACTTTAATTGAAACTATCTTTAATTGAATTTATTTAATAAATACAGCGATTCCTTTGCAATTTTGTTTGTCCTCAGTAATATGTTATTTTGTATCAACGAATTGACATTAACTCGATTTTCAACTAAAACTACTATTTTTAAAGAAAAAACCGTTTATTTTAGCATTAAATGGGCAATCTGCAACCCTCTGGCAGTCTTGCAAAGAGGCAAAATTGTAATGTTGTTTTCTCAGCATTTTGTTTTAATTGCTAAAAAAAATATGATTCTTTCAAAATTATAGAAAAATCTTATTTACGAATATGAATGTTATCCTTGAGTGTGTTAATCATCGCACAATGTATTAAAAATCCATTAAATCAACTGAGTTATATCATGTTAATTATTGCTTGCATTGCAGTGAAACCTGGAGCTTAGGGAACGTCTATAGACGGGCTTGTCAGTGAGAGGGTTAATTTTTATCAAAAAAACTGTGTTCAATTTATTTAACGAAATAAATTGATTTTATACCATTTAAAAGTTTACGTCGTTTATTTGGGGACAAAAAGATGCGGATCGCCAAAAACTCCGCTCTCTCGCCAAAAACTCTTGGAAGTCCGCATTAACCCTTTATATACCGCATTATGAATTCATGAAATTTTTACATTCTAAAGTATTTTACATAAATTAAAAGATTTACATAATCATTTAATAAAATTTTTGAAGGATTTTAGAAGGATTGAAGTATTTAGAAGGATTAATTAAACTTGAATTTACAAGGATTTTGTGCAATATTTATAATCCCACTCATATCTTTTATTTTAGATTGTTTTTTTTAGTATTTTGCAGAATTATAAAATGTACAAATAAGATGTTCTTACAATATAAATATAGAAATATTTCTGAATTGAAAAATCCCCATTCCCCTCCCTCTGCGCCATGAAAGCTGAAAAGATACAAGGGCAAAAGAAATCGCCTTTTTAAAAATATTTTTGTTTTGTATAACCAATTATGCTTTTGAAACAAAATAAAGTAATGTATCTGTAACTCATTCTGAACAGTATTACAATTAACTGCCGTATTAAAAGAATTTTATAATAAGTAATTTTAATGATACTGATAAGTACCGTCGGTAGATAAACGGTTAACGAGAGAGTCCATTGTGTTTCTAATAAAGAATGCAATTATAAAGATAATTAAAACACTCCTTATAAATTTTTGTTTAAAACAAATAGTTTTTAAATACATATGAATGAATCCTATTCTTTAAATCTGAAATTCACATTTTCCACAAGTTTCTACGCGGTGTCCAGTATGCGACCTCGTCAAGGAATGCAAAGAGGGAGATTAATTGAAGTTAATTTTATAAATACCGCAATTACTTTGCAATTTTATTTGTCCTCAGTAATGTAATCTTTTGTTTTAACGAATTAATGCAAACTTGTTTTTCAACTAAAACTACTACCGTAATTTCGGGTGTTTAAGCCGCAGATCAAACAATTCTTTTTCGACCCAGAATTTTTTAAGAAACAAATATAACTAGTTAGATCGCCGTAAACATTTGTCTTCAATCACTAAATAAGATTCCTGGGTCCAAAAAGAATTGTTTGATCCGCGGCTTATACACCCGAAATTACGGTAAATTAAAGAAAACTCGTCCATTTTAACATTAGTTGGGCAATCTTCTTAATATTTGTCAAAAACTGAATTCAATTTATTTAACGAAAGAAATTCATTTTACACCCTTTGGAAGTTTATATCGTTAATTGAGAACAAAAAAATGCGGATTACAAAAAGTGGCCTCCTTTGGAAGTCCGCATTAACGAGAAAGTTCATTGTGTTTCTAATAAAGAATACAATTACAAAGAACTGTTATAAAAACTTCGCAAAAAAACATAAAATATATTAAAATACGCTAGGTCTTTCAAATGAACCGAGTCTTTCTTCGTCAGACGCAAAGAAGACGTGCGTCTATTGTGAAAGCAGCGGCACGACAATCGTGCCGCAGTCGTTTCGAAAGGAAATAGATATTTTATGGTGTTTAATTTTTTTTATATAACAGATCGATTGATTAACATCAGTTCAAACTTATTTTCTACAATTATAAAGATAATTAAAACGTTCTTTTATAAATTTTAGTTTAAAACAAATAGTTTTTAAATACGCATGAATGAGTTCTATTTTTTAAACCTGAAATTCCCATTTTCCCACAGGTTTATACGCGGCATCTAGTATGCTACCTCGTCCTCCTGGGCCTTGGTCATCTTCATCTTATGAAGACTCTCTTGCGGCTTTCGAAGTAAGTTTGTCTTCTGAATTCTCTTATTCGTAAATTTTGATCTCAGATATTGCTATATACAGGGTTGACGATAAATGAGGTATTCATTTCAGAGGATTCTGGTGTGCATTCTACAGCATCGAATAGGGCGAAATTCAAACTACAGATAATTCAAATGTTTGTTGGTGACACGTAAACTCATTATAGTTTTTGGGATGATATCTTCTTCAAAATTTCTTTAAAGAATTTATTCCTTCTTCTGTTCTGCTGGGAAACTGTCTGATCTAGTTCTTTCGTGTACAATTAAAGAATGAACAACACAATTTTTTTCAATCTACAGAGTAAATTGCTAACTTCAACCTACATCATGCTACAGTGGGTGTATCTGTATAGGCACCCCCCGCATTATATCTTACCAATGCAATGGTCGAGCAAAAAAAGACTGAAAATTAAATATCTTGAAACAACACAGTATTTGAAGCAAATGAAGCTGCAGCTCCAGAATAGTTTATAATAAAAATGCGGCTGGCCACGCTATTTGTACAGCTGAAGCCGCTGATTCCGTGGTATTGCACTGCACGTTAAAAATATAAACTGTATATAATACTTCTTTATGTACAGTTAAATAGGGCTGCAGTTATGTACAGAGTTTTTTTCTTTTTGTGAGAAGAAGGCTGTTATGTAGTTGTAAAAAAATAGAGGGTAAACGCTTTAACAACGTAGGGTATACAGAGTTATACAGAGGATATACGACAATATATCGCCGTTTCCTTTATATCCTTCTAGTTGGGTTATCAAATGTTGAATAAGGAAGAAATTTTTAGAATCTGGATTATATCATTTCTTATATGAAGCAATTTTTGAAATACTGTGTAATTTCCATGCAAAAACTGTGCTGTTTCGTAAAAATTTTATTCGTTACAGATTAAGAGTGGAGGGGGGGGGGGGGAGAGTCATCAAGATCCCGTGACCTCTCTTCTTGGATCTGTCATACAAAGGTTAAATTGATCTCTAATTATAGTGATCAGTAGAGACTATTCATAAAAAAATAAAAAATATCTTTTTAAGATTTAATTTTTTGCTTGAAAGGAGATTGCCACAAGAAATTCCGTAGGGCATTTTTCTTTTTTATCGCAAAATTTAATTAGGAATTTTTTTGTTCTAAGTAACTGGTAGCTTGGTGGAATGTGAGTCACAGGTTGAAGATCGCTACGCTTAAGTATGTGCTTAAAAATATATTAAATTTCCTGACTGAATTTATATAATTAAAAATTTAGTAATTGTTTAAATTTAGCTATTAAACTTATTAATAATTTAACGCATTGTTTAATTGTAATAAATGAAGTAGGATATTTTGCTTATTTATTATTATTATTATTATTATTATTATTTTTTACAGAATGCTGGATGTTTGGTGATCAGTGACCTGATTTTGTTTACTCGACCCTGTAAATCCAGAGGTGGCGGCGGTAATATTGTTTATGAGTCAAGTGCATACATGGGAGCAGGAGGTGCAGGTATAAAAAGAATACCAGGTTATTATTTTGCATTCAACATAAAATACGGAACAATTGTATTCTACATTCACAAATACATACATATTTTGTCATGGTAACATTTAACTAATAAATTAAATATATATAGCTACATATATTCAGCGATAAAAGACCCTAAAAATATTTAAAATACAGGTTAATATAGACATTTTGTACTCCCCTTAATATACTGCACGCTTGCTACAAAAGTGGCGTAACTCAAAAATTAGGCTTAATGAGTTATTGGTGCCATTCTACGTGGTTTTCGTTCCTCTACCAATCGCACAAAGTAGAAGACAGTGTACTTAAATTCAGTAACCAGGTAGCACTTCGTTTGCTACAAGTCTATTGAATTTACTACAGCCTGAAACAGCTTTTCTGATTTTCTGAAAAACAAAGCTTTTTGAGTTACTCCACTTTTGTCGCAGAGGTGCGATATGTACACAATCTCGAAACACCGGAGAAGCAAAATATCATTGAATTATAGTGAAAACTCTCATAAAGTGCGAAATGAGATATGCAAAATTGCATGATAATGCTAAAGGCAGGCGAGGCTAGTGACCTAATAAAAATGACTTTTCAATCGGTGACTAATCTTGAGTATATAATTTTCTCATTTTGCAAATAACCTAATGAAGTTTTACACATTATAGCCTTTTTGTGTTTCCCGCCATAACTTATTATCTTTACATTTCCCGGCAGCTTTTCCGCATGTCCTCTGAGGTACGCGTATTCCTTTGATGATGCTAAATTATTTAGATAGTTATTGTCAAAACAACCAATACACTTTAAGGGTAACTCGGGCTATTCATCACTCGTCTACGATTAGTTATATTAAAGCATTTTATATTAGGTTGCATTAAAATGCTTTGTACTATCAAATTTATACTATTTTATTGCTTGTTACCAATCTTTCAGTATACTATTTTGTCTTATACTTAAAATTCTGGTAATTAATAAAGAATTTTCGGGTTCGATAAAGTGTCGATTCTTTGCCGGAATTAAATTTGAACTGCAAATAAAACAGCGAAAAAATATATCATTGTTACAGCAATGTACACTTATTGCCTTTTTCTGCTTTCCAAAATCAATTAAATTAATGTTGTCAAAGGCTTTTAATTAATGAGGGGTTTGCCGCTAGAAATTCGATAAAGGGGGGGGGGAGGGGAGGGGATGCGATCAGCATTTTTTTCAAGAATAGGAATAAAGAATTTAGCTCCGGGTTTTTTCACGTTATTTATTATCATTTGAAGAAAATAGAGAAAAAAATAAGCTGACGTGTTTCGAGTTGTGTGGTAGATGTCCTAGCGCATGCGCCATGCTCTTCCAATCGAATGGAATTAGATAGATTGCCAGAGTCGTTTACAATCAATTTTCATGAAGGATTGCGGAAGCACATAATATTAAAGTATTATAAATAATAAGAATTGTGGAAAAAGAAAGTCTAATTCTGTTCCTTTTTCCGCACTTTGGCATGCCTCTAAAAAAGTTTTTTTTTTTTTTTTTTATAAAAATAACTGAAAATGGTCCAATTTCCAATAAATTATATTTCCTTTAATTTAAAAAAATCTTAACAAAATTGACTTAATAGTTTTGCGCTCTGGTCCCGCCATATTTGAAAAGATTTATTACATGCAAATGCGTTTACAATGATGTAAATAGTGTAAACCTACGGGCACGTTGCGTTTAAGCACTAATAACCACGAAAAAACTTTCGAATTCCGTCAAATCGTTTTACAAGGATACTTATTAGAATATGCAACATAGAAAAATGTGTAAAAAAAAAAAATATACATTCTTTTTTTTTTTCCTAACCGGTAAAAGTGAAACCTCTCTAAACGTTATTAAATAGTCCGAAAAAAAAATCGTGCTTTTTTTCTGACTTGCTTTCAGTCGTTAAGGTGTATGTGTTTTCGTAATCATGTTATGTTTCACTTGTTTAAAGTTTGACCTTTTTTGTATTTTAATCCAAGTTCATTCTAAAAAAAAAGTGGCCATGGCATCTACTGCAAGGCGGCCCGCGGCTCCTTCTGCTGTTCAACCCGTGGCTGCCGACAAGATGGGTGAAGACTTCTCAACCAAATCTGTCGTGGACGTGCGAGACTTCTTCCCAGAAACGTGGCTCTTTGATTTAGAAATGACAGAGTGAGTCCCTTTTATTAATTTTCTTATAACTTCCAAATCGATGTTATCTTATTTGAATTAAATTTCGTTTACATTCTGATCAAACATTAATTCGCATGCAAGTATATTCTGTTAGAAACTTTTATTCAGGATGTCCAATGGCTATTTTATAAACCTATTTAGAAAAAAGCCCTTGTACTTGTTTGCCATTGGACAGTTGGAAAATAGCTACCTGTTAATTTTAGTTACAACTTTTCGAAAATAGCCATTGGACTTGTTTGCCATTGGACCTTTGAAAAATAGCCACCAGTTAGCTTCAATTACACTTTTAGAAAACAGCCTTTGGACTTCTTTACCACTGGACCGTTGGAAAATAGCCACGTCAAGCGTAGCAAATGAGGTGCGTTCATACTACAATAAGTTTTAAAAATATTTTGATCGTGGTGTAATAGTACACAGTACTTCGGATACAATATAGTAGCCGAAATCTTTTGTGTATCCCTGTAAATACTGTTTAATATTACACAAGAAGTAACTTGTGGTAAACCTCAGCAATGTTTAGCAATTTCATAAGATGTGAAATAATTTAATTATAACGCACCCTATACAATGTTTATACCATTATGTAAGGCAGGGCTGTCCAACCTTTTCGTAAACAGGGCGCAACTCAGCTTTTGGTATTCAATGAAGAGCGCCATTTTACATATAACAAAAAAAAAAAAAAAAAACGTGCGGCAATATTATTGCACAGTTTTACTAGTATACATGCACATCTTAATGATGTGGAAATGAATCTTATGGTAGTAGACAAAAGGCACCCATGGTTTTTAAATTGCATGTAGTAAATTTCAAACTATACATTTTTCTACTTAAGGTCTATCTCAAAAATGTTTTTAGCGTAAAGTACTAAACACTTTAAATATGCCTATAACAGGACAATAACAAAAAATAAAAATAAAGGTTTCTTTTAGGATACTAAAATACGTTTTGACTCATTTTGAAAGCGTGTTTTATAAAAAGTGCGAAAAGAAAAACAAGTAAAATAGCCCATATAGCTGGTTCCAGGGAGATAGTCTGGAAGTGCTTTTAATAAATGGAAATCATTTTGCAATGTTTTATTAATTTTTCTAAGTAAACTGAAAAGTAAAAGCCTAAAATTTCAAAAATCAGGAAGGAAAAATTGAGCTTTTTTATAGCTTTTTTATCCCTGCTATAAAACAGCAAATCCATTGTGACAACAGAAAGATAAAAAGAAATGCTGAAATTTGATGCATATGCAAATTCGTCTTCAAAGGGACGGGCGAGCGGGGAGAGGGAAAAAGATTTATTTTTATCTTACTTCTTAAATATTAAAAATAGCTATTTCAGATTATTATCAAATTTAACCATGTTAATTGCACTTTATAAACATTAACAGAAATCATCAAAATATGCATGTTAAATTTTCAAAGTATGTTTCTGACTTTTAATATGTTTTCGCAGATTTTGAAAATGTCTCTCATGAAAATAAGAAAGATTTTTAAGAAAAAATTCTTTATAATGAAATTTTACGGCTAAAAAGTATAATAACAGAAAACCTTGAAAAGGGCGCCAAAAAAGTCTGCAAAGGGCGCCATGGCGCCCGCGGGCGCCGCGTTGGACAGCCCTGATGTAAGGGAATACTTTTGTGTGACTCTGTGAATTAATAACAGATATTCTTTGCACCTGTTTTTTGCTCTGTTATATGCGGACGAACTAAACGACTATAATAATGGACAATTATGAACTCACCTAAAAATGTTTTAAATCAGGTAAAGAAATATTTTCAAGTCATTTTGTTCAATAGCAGCATTTCTTAAAAAATTAAAAAATTAAAGTTTTTATACGGTCCCATGGTCTTAAAAGTAATACTAAGAAGTTTCTTACTACACTAACAAGTAAAGCTGCTATTAGACTCACGGGTTTTAGGCGAGAAAATTTTTTCAGCGGATCCAACATTTTCCGTTCAAAGGGGGACAAAGGTTTGCAATTGTCTTTGAAAAATTCGGAGGAAAAGCCGTAAAACCAGTTTCCACTCGTGCCAGGCGTTAACATTTATCGCCTACTCGTATCAATCGCTTATCTCTGATTCGTTGAAACGTTCGATGTTGGATGAAAAATCTAAGCTAGGCCAGATTTTTTTGAACGTGTGGAAAAAAGTTTGGGAGACATTGCAGTTTGTTATTACACTGGATGTTGGGAGGATATTTCCCGAAAAGTTGGAGGAAATCGAGTGTTGGCTCAAAAGTCTTACTAAATGTTGGTGAATCTGATAGCGGCTTAAGACGAATACAAAAAGAGTTCTAAAACTGAAGGAATTATGAAACTTAGTGACTTAGGCCAATTATTTGCATCTGAATATAAATGATTTTGATCAGGCTTCGAGGAATCGCATACAATGTGCTTGAAAGTATTTGGATTTATTTCGCGTGCATATTTCTACATTGCAATCGAAGGGAGTCGCTTCGAGCAAGTTTTAATATTACTGTAATTTTTATTAAGTTTTAGATTAAATAATCTAATAGCATTTTAAAATAGGTATTTTGTAAATAGTTGCGACTGTTTCTTTTCATCATTTCATTTAGCAAAAATTCTATTATTTTTTAGATAATACAGTCGAGCCTCTATATAACGAAATCCATCGTTCCAGTAAAAAATTCGTTATATAGAGAAATTCGATGTATAGAGTATGATGTTAAAAATAGTATTTAATGTGTAAATTTTGAACAAATATTATTTTTGATATTTTTAATTAAGAATTTGAAATGTTTAAAAGTATATATTAACCTAACATTTTATTTCTTACTTATTTAAGCAGTTTCAAAAAAGAGAAAAGACATTTATTTGAAAGCGCAATGAAAATCAAATGAGGAAGACTTACATAAATTTCAGAGGAAGAAATCTGTAATTTTTGTTGTTTTGATTTTAAAATTACAATTGTTACGCTCTCAAAAAAATTCTCAAATTTTAGCAAGGAATGAAAAATTGTAGTTGATATTTTCCTCCATTTGAAGGTCTCTTTTATGTGCTCTCATTGATTCCTCTCTTATATGTGTAACAATTCAATTGACTGTGTTTTGAGAAGGATGTTGAAAGGTGTGTGGGAGGTGGGATGAACTTGTTAGATTTAAAGAATAAGGAGAGAAGTAATATTTATAAAATAAAAAACCCTCTCCACTGAACGATAAATCAAAAATAAGTGATGGAAAATTGATTCCATATGATTTCGAAGCTTTTTTAAAACTGAATAAATTAAGATCAATTTATGAAAAAATTCGTTATATGGAGATAGATATTTCGCTATATAGAGTCTGTTTTTAATGTAATCATGCGAAAAGGGGACTGTTCTTACTAAAAATTCGTTATATGGAGAAATTCGATGTATGGAGTTTCGTTATATAGAGGTTCGACTGTATTTTCTGTTTAAGTTGTGTATCTTTCTTTAATATGTCAGAATTTAAATAAGATTTCAAATTTATATTGCTATTCCCAGCTATTTTTTTTAAAACTTGCGATTATTTATATCGCAGCAAATATATACTATCTATTTAAACAATGATAAATCGGTTAGTTCTAATCATAGAAGGGGCTTTATTTCTTAGTGTAGTAGCATATTTTTATTAAGTATAACATATGTGATCGGAGAATCTTATAAAAATTTAAATTTGATCCTTTTTAAAGACATTCTTTTAAGAATCTAAATAGCTCTAAAATACTTCTTTGACTTACTTAAAATATTTTGTAATTTTTACTATGTGTCTATATCTAATGGTTTAGAAATTAGTCTTTGAACACCCATAAGAGTGAACACGCTGGTATTAAAATCTGACTATCTGTTTTTATTTTGCGACTTCTCCTCCTCCTACTACAATATAGAACGTTTGGTGTTGCAACTAACACCCGCTATTTGCATAAATTCCACAATGTCATAACCCTTAAAATTTTAATTAGTTTTCGAGATTTTTTTTAGCAACAATTTTGTTAAATGTGGCAACAAATGTACTTCTTTCGCACGAAAAGAAACTAGTCGTTGGGGGCCACCGTAATACTTACCCATCATGGATATGTATATGAAAATAAAACATGTGAAACTATTTATACAATGCATTGCAATTCATAAACAAAATTTAAATATTGTTAATATACATAGTAATGCTATATTAAAGAACTGCTGATGTACCAATTTCGACAAATTATATAAAACGCCAAACTACTCAAGTAGTACCGAACTGCGTAAAAGAAACATCCTTATAACTCCAAAAATAATAATTCTATTAAATAACAATTAACTGCGTCGGATTAAGCGTCTCATTTCCAATTAAAATATACCTCTGAATTGAAATTTGAATGAAATACAGGGTCATGAAAAATCGAAGAATGTGGAAAACAAGATTACAAATATCTCGGCAACTAATAATCCGATTGACTTCGTTCTATATGCAAAATATGTGTTATTTTATTGCCTTTTAAGTCCATTCCTTAGAACAAAAAAATTCGAAAATTTTTATATACCTTTCATCAGAACGATTTTTTCGAGAGTCCGAAAAAAATAGTTCCGGATAATCGAGGTTGCTGATATTAAATAGGGTTCGTCCCATTCTTACATACTGACTACATACAAAATTTCAAGTCTCTATCTCAATTTGTTCGGGAGATAGAGCGTTTACAGACAGACAGACAGACAGACGGACGGCAAATTTTTTTTTCTAAAAATATGTTTTTCGGAATCTCCACTATCTAAAACGTGTAAATCCGTCAAAAAAAATTTTTCGATTTTCAAAACGATTGCAAGACTTACCCTATACTACGTATGATGGGTAAGTAAAAAGGGGAAATGAGATTTGTATAAATCAATTAAATGACTTTTAGTTTGCAATTCCTTTTTATCGAAATGTAATGTAATAAATATCTATGACTAATTACTTCTTGAAGCTAATGGCTATTAAAAATTTTCTTAAAAATGCTAAAAGTCGAATAGTCTAGCTTGTAAAAATTAGTTTTTTTTATTATTTCATAGAACTGAAGTATTTTTCACCCGAGAATATCGTTTTGAAGCCGCCAGCTCCAAAATTAGAGGCTAAATATTGAAAGAAACAAATGTTTTTCATAAATTAAGTCTTGAAGTCGTACATTTTCAATGATAGAACCTGACACGCTTACTATAATTTTTTTTCCAAATCGCATAATCTAAGTAATTTCAATAATTTCTATTTAATTTACTTTGTACGTAATTTACATTCTTGCAATAAATTTTGCAATTAATATGATATTGTAATTTTTTTCTAAATGTACAGTACAGTTACATTTCTTTCCCCCTCCCCCTCATTTTTTTTTTTTTTTTTTTACATAGTACAACATATCGGACTGCTACGCAACAAGTATGTCACTAATTAACGCGTGCCACTGGTGACTATGTTGAAAAGTAACCATTGCTGGTCACAGTAATCATGGAAGAAATATATATTTCTAAAAAAATAGATTTAGCTAAAAAAAAGTCTACAGTATTTTGTGAATGTACAGTTTAATCCCAATGAAAATTAATAGGCTTGATTGCATATTTAAAAAGAAATTAGTTCAGACACAAGGATTTTTTTAAATCTGCATTTTATAAATTTTGTGTAAAATGAAAGCGAACTTGTATCACACTCAAATGATAATTACTTGCAAACAGTATCACAAATATATCAATATCATAAATACTTACTCATATTGCATTCACTATCCTAAATATTTACAACTTTTATCTTAAGGGTGTATTCCAAAAAATTATTTTCCACCTTCAGCAGCTCGAAATTTTCAGATACAATTTTAAACACATTTTTAAAAGTAGAAACATGAAACTTGCTCAGGGGATTTTTGAAGTAACGTACAAGGTGCCGTGTGATGTAATTTTTCGCTGAATTAATTAGAATTTGATTTATAAGCAATTATTTTCTCAGCGTGACCCTTTTTTTCGTTCGCAGGCCTCCCGCTTCGGAAAATTTGGACCAAAACGCCGTTTTTGACTGCATTTTCTGCACTTATCAAGGAATTGACAATCACGGCATTTTGTATAGTTTCTAAATAAGAGAATTTGAAAGTTTGGTGTATTTGAGAGCAAAAATGAATCTAAAAATAAATCTGAAATAAGGCAGTTTGGATCGGAATACACCCTTAAAAACCATTTCTAGATTGTTGTTGTTCCATAAGTTTTAAAAAATGTTATGATACAATATTTTTACTTTTGTCAATAATACAGTTAATTTTCATATTTCCAGAGAGGATGGTGTGTACAGAACAAAGGCTAAACTTCCACATACAATAACCGAATGGGTAGGAAGCGCTGTATGCATCAATGACGAAGATGGTCTTGGATTATCTAACACAACAACTATGAAAGCATTCCAAGCATTCTTCATCTCAACAAATTTACCTTACTCTGTTATCAGGGGAGAATCATTCTGGATCACTATATCAATTTTCAGCTATGTTGAAGATCCTTTACCTGTAAGTTCTATGCACTTTCTTTTACATAATATTTAAAAAAAAAATCATTTTTATTTAAATTTCATCAAAGAGAGTCAATGGCAGAAAGTTTAATTTCATTTTTTTCACAGTCACCGTTTTTTGCGATAGCAGAAAACGTGATCATTTTACTGCATCGTTTTCTAATTTTGCCATACGTTCAAAATTTCTGTCTGTTACATTATATTTTGATTAGTAAAATTCGGGAACAGCCACCAGCATTGTTTGAATCTATCATGTTGTTGGTTTTAGAATATTGTCTTTCTCTTTATCAACATCTCTTACCATTTCTTGATCGCTGACCAAACACTGAGGAACCAAAATTGTTTTTGAAAAATAATATTCCAAACGAATGTTTTTCGATTAATTCCGGTAATTATGAAAAATTTGTCTACATTCTCCAATAAGTAATACGCACACTACGCGATGTCGTTAACCTTATTTTCAAACAGAAATTGAATGGAGGAAAAAATAAAATGTCCTTTTTAACCAGATATACGTCTTAAGTGGAGACAACTGTATATGAACAAAGCCATGAAGATGTTAAGTCTGTTCTCAACTATTCGGCTGAACAAGCACAAAACTTTTTGACACTTTTTTAAAAATTCATTTTTCAACGGAAATATATAAAATTGGAAAATCTGACTGTGGAAGCGTTTTTCATTAATAAATTTTACTTTTTTAGATACAAATGTTTTTAATCATGTGATATAACATTTTTCTTCCTCCATTGATTGTTTTTTCAGCTTTTTGTCGGGAAAATCGGTTCAAAACGCTCACTTTGACAGTTTTTCCTGAAACATCTATTTTGCATTTTCATTTGCAGCGAGAGAAAATAAAGGGGGGGGGGGGGAGAATGAGTGCGACTAGATAGTTTCTGAAAAACAATATTTAGTAATTTCATGCATTTCCGAACAAAATTAACTTAAAACTTATACATTAAAATTGCCTTATAGATTCAAGAACAGACTTAAGCAAAAATTAATTTAATTTTGAAAAAGAAAATCATTCTACTTATCTGAATTTCAGGTCAAAGTCGCTCTGGATGATCTTGAAGGATTTGAAATGGTTAGTGAATCCATAGATGGTGAAATCTGCATCGAGCCAGGTTCCAGTAAAAATTTGAAAGTGCAGCTGAAAGCAACATCATTAGGCAGCAACAATATAACAGTGCGTGCAGAAAGCGCACCAAACAGTGATGCGTGTGGTAGCGTCAGCATTTCTGATGCCGTTGCCAAAGATGCAATAAGGAAGCCCATAATTGTCGAGGTAAGAATGCCCATATATGAGTATATTTTTTCAGCTTAATTATGCTGTCCATTAGGAAATATTTTCACTCTTTAACCTCGCATAATACTCCGTATGGAATAAAAAAAAAAAAAAAAAAAAAAAAAAAAAAAAAAAAATACGTAGAAAAATAAAGTTGATGTGCAATTGAGGACGTGAGTTTCAAAATATCGCCTTATCCGGAACAAGGCCCCCTTATCATAATCAGGCCTCGCATTCAGGAGAAAATCTATTGTTGAAATTGTCTCTATAGCTGCCAACATATTAACTGATTTTGTCTCGTATGTAGCGCCATCTGGTGTGTACTACTAGTCATCAAGGCCACTTTCATAATAATAGACTTGGCAATCGCTAAGTTTTCGTGGCCCCAGTAAACTTGGTCAGAAACCTCGTGATTTTTCCCGTTGTTAGCGCCCTCTGCTGTAGTAACAAATGTATAAATTTTATAATTTGTTTTCCACCCGGGCCTTGTTTTCCATATATGCTTTTCCATTTTCTTTTCGATATGCTGTAAGCTTGTATTTTTCAAATGAGATTTGTTATTTTTCCAATTTTCGAAAGTTCAGCAGTTTTTTTTTTTTTCTTTGGTATAAAATGTACTTATTTTACTGTAATTATTTATGAAAAATGGTTAACTGTTGCGTACCGCTGTGTAAATCTCTCAAAAATCGTAATCAGGGGGAAAAAATATCTTTCCATGTAGTGATAGAATTCCAAATTTGTAGTGATAGAGATTTGAAAATTCAACACCATTTTATTAAATTTTGCGCATTAAATGATAAGTATATACTCATTTTTTATTACTCTTTTAGCAAATCTCAAGAATTAAAGTTCATTATATGGGATTCTTTTGAGAAGTTGTGTATATGACATATAGATTTTTAAATTAAGCTTAATTTAAACCTCAAATTTAAATTAAGCTTATAATATGTGGCTCTGTAAAAGGATACGAGTATTACATGAACCTTTTATTGTAGGGAAGGTATTATTGTGAATCCCAATAATACATATCAATTTCATTATGCTATAAATATAATATCTATTAAAATGTACTAAAAGTATCACTGTCTATAGCAACAATTGTATATAATTTCATTTAGACCGGGAAGCAGGAGCATAGACAATCACCTTATCGAGGTCATGGATGAAAATCTAGGACTAGTTAAATCTTGATTAGCATATTACAACGCAATCGGTCTGCCAAGGAAAATCTGTGTAGAAAATAAAAAACCCAATTTTAGCAGATTATTCATAAGTTTACGATTTTTTTCCTATTCCCAAACTTCCATGATTTTATACTTTTGGGTGCAGGAAAGCACAATGGTAAACTTATGAGTTAACCACTAAAATAGGGTTTTAGGTGTTTTCACCGAGATATAATTTGGCAGACCGATTGCGTCTTAATATGGGAACCGAGATTTAACTAATCCTATATTTTCATCTGTGAACTCGATGAGATGACTGTCTGTGCTGCCGCCTCCTGGTCTGGTTGTGCGTATACATTCTTCTACCTGACTAATAAATGCTACGCTCAATATTTTCGATTAAAAACATGTTCTCATACCTAAAATTTAAAGTATTCCCCGATCTTATATTTTAATTCTTTTTAGTCTCCCTGTATAGTTAGCTATATGTATAAACCGGATAAAAATCATAAACATTAAAAAAATGAAAGTTATAAGAAATTTATAAATCACTTAAACTAAACACATCTCAAAGTTTATCCTCAAAAATAAATTCTTTTTGTGCTACGCTTGTGGTGTAAATCTTTATTTGGCGCTTCTTTCTTAATTAAACTTACAGCCAATTGGCTCATTAAGCAAGTATAATTGGCGCTAAACTAATTTCATTTTTTAACCGTATACTTAATATCGCATTGTTCTAGAATAATGCTTATTTGCAGATAACTTTAAATGCGAAACCGGAACATATTACAGAAAAATAGCCAATACTGCATTATATAATATTAAATCGATACTTTTTCAAAGTACCTTTCTCAAATAGAGAAAATGGTCTTGGCGAGAAAAGGAAATTTGGCAACATATTTTCTGGAATCCTATTTTCTGTTCTCATAGAGAAGAAATGTTTTGCAATAGTTATACAATATATTTCATATAAAAAAGCCAATTTTCTATTTTTATGCAAAAACATAAGTAAATTGTACATAAAAACAATAATAATATTCATATAAATTCTTAAAAGACAAACGAAATATTTTACAAGTTTGTTTTCATTACTGTTTACATCATTTGGCAATAAATCATACTTTCTGAAGCCGAAAATTACGCTAAGCTTTAAATATATATATATATATATATATAACGCCCATGACTCTACATTAATAAAGTACCATTAATTCTTACTTTTAATTCTTCATTTTCAGTGTATTTTTTACGTATATATTTTAGTGGAATTTGAAAAATATTTTTTATAATATTGTGAATAATATAGTTTGATTTTTCCTATGCAATTAGAATATTACTAGTAATATGCACCAGGTGGCGATACTTACGGTATAAAGTCGGTTTATGAGTTCGCAACTATCCGGACATTTTCTCCCATACACTTTTTTCTGATTGTAAGGCCTATTATTATGATAAAGTGGCCTTGCTGAACAATATATTTGAGCGACAGAGGGCGCTAACAACGTGAATTTTGATTACGTGTACTGCAGACAAAGGAAACTTAGGGAATGACAAGCCTTGTTATTATGATAAGTTAGCCTTGATCCGGAAAATCAAATTTTGGAAAATCACGAAAAACCTTTGATTGCGTCCCTTGGTTTTCACAAAATACATGAAAAAATTAGTTTTTTTTCCATGATTGTAGTTTTTTTCGATGAAAGCCGAGTTTCAAAACTCACGTCTTCAATTGGTAAATAATATATTAAAAATAATATTTTTAAGATTCTCGTTTATATTCGATTCGCCCTCTTGTTTTCTAAAAGTGCTGCTACCAGGTTTCTGTTTTTTAATGATTAGCCCTTAAATGCTGTTTGTTGCTTTTCGGAATCGTACCCAATTATGCCTTCTAAAATACTGTTAAAATATTGAAGCTTCAATACCTAATGTAGTCAATAAAATACGCACTATAAATATTATTAAATCAATTTTCAACATATAGATGGCAGCAATAGGGCTGTTTATACTGAGACTGATCAATTAGGCTCACAAATTTGGATCCAAAATAATTCACTCCATTAAAATGCCAATTTAATTTTATCAACAAATTCACGTTATATAAAACTTAGGATGTTTAAATATATGAACTATCTACAAATTTTTATTTTAAAGGGTTTAAGTTAAATAAGTATGCAAATTACTCTTTCTCAACCACACTGCCTTGAAGGAATTTTGCAAATACAGGAAAAAATAAATTTATTTTACAGGAAAATAAGTATGAGTGATCACATTTGTTGATATTGTTACATAGAAAAGAAAAAAACATTCAGCTCAGCAAAAATGTGAAGTAATCAAATAGCAATTTTTTATGAAGAAAAGACTTTACCACCTGTATACTCCACAGGACTGAAGAAGTTAAAATTTGCTTGATAAATCTGAGCCGTTATTGCAATTACTCTTCTTTCAGTGTACTAATAGAATATTACTGTTAAAGAGATATCGAATTGTATTTATTGAATTTCATTACTGAAATCTCGTTTATCTGAAAATTGAAAAATTTAAAGTGTAATAGTTAGGGACTATAGTGTAATAGTGACTTTGATACAAAGCAATTTAATCCTCAATTTTGAATTTAAAAACTGCTTCAATCGAATAATTATTTGCATTAATGTCTAATGAATATATTTTTCAATTGATTCGATAGACCAGTAGTTGCCTCTTTGCAAGATTAATTAAAAAAAAAAATACTGTTATGGAAATCTCACGATTGTTATGAGAACAGTGTAAACAAATGTACTGTAATGTACTTATAACAAAGAAGTGTTTTACAGTTAAAAATGTTTCGTGTAATGTTTTTGAATTGGATAAAAGCTAGGTAAATGGTTGAGAAGATAACTGCATTAAAAAAAGTTTAGTCTTGACTGTTTCGCCTTTGCTTTTCTAAACTAGTCGTTGGGGGCAACCGTAATACTTACCCATCATGGATATGCATAGTACAATATATGAAAACATAACGTATGTAAACAATTTATAAAATGCATTACAATTCCAAAAGAAAATATAAACGTATATTTAAGTCTTTTTAACACATAATCATGCTCTATTAATGAATTTCTGATGAACCAATTTCGATAAATTGTATGAAACGCCGAACTATTCAAGTAGCACTGAATTGCGTAAAAGAAATATCCTTATAACTCTAAAAATAATAATCATATTCACTAACGGTTTCTTGCATCGAATTAAGTATCTCATTTTCAATTAAAAGATATCTTAGAATTGAAATTTGAATGAAATACAGGGTCATGAAAAATCAAAGAATGTGGAAAATAGGATTAGAAATATCTCAACAACTAATAATCCGATTGACTTCGTTTATTATGCAAAATTTGTGTTATTTTATTGCCTTTTACTTTCACTCTTTAAAATAAAAGAATTCGAAAATTTTTATATACCTTTCATTAGAACGAATTTTTCGAGAGTCCAAAAATTTAGTTCCGGATAATCGAGGTTACTGATATTAAATAGGCTTTCGTCCCATTTTTACATACTAAGCATATACAAAATTTCAAATCTCTATCTCAATTTGTTCGGGAGATAGAGCGGTTACAAGCAGACAGACAGACACACAGACGGACGGACAGCAAAATTTTTTTCTAAAAATATGTTTTTCGGAATCTCCACTATCTAAAACGTGTAAATTCGTCAAAGTTTTTTTTTCGATTTTCAAAACGATTGCAAGACTTACCCTATACTACGTATGATGGTTAAGTAAAAGGATCGAGAAAATGATTTTGAATGAAAAATGCAATCTACTTTTATTAGTAGACAAATTATATAAATTTTACGTTGCAACGTCTTTAATGGCAACGTAAAAGCACCGCCAGGATATAAAGGATCTTTTTCTGTTGCTTACCTAAAATAATATGAGCACTCAAAAATAGATCATAATTGTTGTCAGTATCGAAATTTGTGTCGTTTATCTGGTTAATACTGTTTATTATTTTTCTTCTAAATGAGTATTTTCATTGTATGTTTCCCAGTCATCGCTAATTTCGATTCATTGGGTACGTTCGTAATTATGTAAATACGTAGCATCTAGTCATCTTTCAGTCCGTCTATCTGTCCGCCTATAACAGAAAAAAAAAAAAAAAAAAACTACCCAATCAAATCGGTTAAAATTTTAAATATATAGTTATTGCATAATTTTGTTGAGTCATTGCAAATTTTCTGCAAATCGGATTTATAGTTTTATTGCAGGGACAATCAAAAATATTTCGTTACATTACGGCGAATGAGGTAAAATAGTTTCAAGTGTATTTTAATGATGATACACTCTTTCGAACATAGTAAAATTGATATGGATCTAATGAAGTAGTATATACATTCTGCACAATCTGTGGTGCAAAAAATATTTTTTATTAATTTATAACACCATACAAAAGTACTCCATTTCATAATGGTATAGGGTGAAACATTGTTTGGGGCGCGTTTTAATTATATTAAACTGTTTCACATTTTATGAAATGGATTATGTTGCTGAGGTTTACGACAAGTTACTTCCTGTATAATAGAAAGCAAATAAATAAATATATATAGGACAGTTGCACCATAAAATTTAATTAATAACACATTGCTCAGAAAATACAGTTATCCCATTTTCAGCTAACATGCCTTTCGAATACAAAATATCTGCTTTTAGGTCATTTATTAAAAGAGCTTTTATGATTTGTTCAGATGACACATTAAATAAAGAAAATGATTTTATACAGAAAATAGCTTTTGACCATGGTTTTCCAGCAAAATTTATAAATAAAATAGTTCAACAGTACAATACTCCTCCCACATCTGGCCAACGACAGAATAAACTTATGGTTTACAGAAAATTTCATTATATCCCTTACATATTTGAAAAAGTAAAAAAGATCGCACAAAAATATAACATAAAACTTGTCGCCATTCCTCCTCCATATCTCATTGACCTCGTTACAGATAAAATCGACAAAATTCCAATAGATCAAAAATCTGGTATTTATGAAATCCCCATTACTTTATCTAATAATCTTAAAAAAGTCTACATCGGCATGACAACGCGGAAACTTTTAATTAGAATTAAAGAACATCGCAGAGATATAGAACAATATAAACAGAATACTGCCCTTGCTCGTTTCTTCTTAGCGAACAAGGGTTGCCATATTAATTTTGAGGAAGCCAAAATCATAGTTCCATGCAATAACCCAGTTCAAGGTAAAATAAGAGAATCCATCGAAATCATAGCACGAGATAATAAACCATGTAATGATAATTTATCCTACAATATACCAAAAATATGGCATAACATCATAAAACCTTAAAATTTTTATTTCCTTGCAATATTTTAATTTTTACTCACGTGTAATTGGCAACATTTTTAAATTTTTAATTCATTTAGTTTTAATTTAGTAGAAATATTATCTCTCGAACAAGATGCAAAACTAGTCCTTCCATTTCATATTTTCCTGAAGACGCCCGCAGAAGACGGCGCGAAACGTCGAAAGTTTTATTTTATTTTAATATGTACTAATGTATATTAAAATTCCTGTTTTGTGCACCACTGAGCAATGTGTTATTATTAAAGAAAGCAGATAGCTTTTACAGGGACACACAAAAGATTTCGGCTACTATACTGTATCCGAAGTACTGAATATTTTTAAAACTTTGTTATAGTACGAACTCACCTCATTTGCTACGTTTGACGTGCAATTTCCGACCTATTTTGATTAGCTATTTTTTTTTTTTTTTTTTTTTTTTTTTTTTTTTTCAGGCTGAAGGTTGGCCAGTAGAAGAAACCGAAAGCATTTTGTTCTGTCCTAAAGGTAAGGAAAAATTACTCAATTTTAACAGCTTTAGAAGGGTTTAAACAAAAAATAATTAAAACTTGATAGATTAAAAAAAAATCATGCTTAATTACAGATGAGGAAAATGAAGTTTACAAGAAAACTCTGACAATAGACGAGCCGGAAGATATTGTACCAGATTCATCAAGAGCGTATTTCGATGTTAGTGGTAAGATGATTTTTCTTATATAATTATTATTATATAAAAATACTTTTTCTCTTGTTATTTATGTCATATTTCAAAATAAAATACCTCTTAAGGGTGTATTAAAAAAAACGCTTTTCTTCCTTCAGCAGCTCCAAATTTTCCTATACAATTTCAGACACATTTTAGGAAGTAGAAACATGAAATTTGCTGAGGGGATTTTTGAAGGGACGTATAAGGTGCCGTGCGATGTCTTTTTATGCTCAATTCATTAGAATTTAATTTATAAGCAATTAACTTCTCAGGAAGACTTTTTTTTTTCGTTCCCAGATTTTTCACTTCGGAAAAATCGGTTCAAATTGCCGTTTTTGATTGCTTTTTTTTTTCCCAATATTTTGTGCACTTATCAAAGAATCGACCTTTACGGCACCTTGTGCACTTTCTAAATAAAAGAATCTACGAGTTTGATGAGTTTGAGAGCAAAAGTGAATTAAAAATAAATCGGAAAACAAGCAGTTTGAATCGAAATACACCCTTAATATGAAAATAAATGTCTAAATCAGCTTTAAAAAATTAATTTTTTCTGGAATTTCGATATTTATTTCCAATAAGAGCTACACATGCACTTTGTAAAAAAATACATTAGCATATAATTTAAAACATTTTGTCATAAGTATCGGTTGTAGATACAAATGTATCCAAACGCCTGTGTGCATTTTTGAAGAAGAAATGCATTAACAAAAGAGTTGATAACAAAAATTACAATATCTCAAGATATAATTGCCGTATGAGTAAAAATGAGGTATTAAAATATTCACAATTAAACAAGCTTTCATTTTATTTTTAAAAACAAAAATCGATTGCATGATCAGTTTTGTGGACTCTACCCTTAAAAACTTACTTTTACGTTTATGAATTTTTAGAGAAAATATTTTTTTTACCGAAATTTTAGCAGAACTGTGCCATGTCTCTGGCTTTTTGGATACCGGTATTTTAATACGCAAAAGTATGTTTTATTTAACTGGAAAATTTTGGGGATTTAAAACATTTTCTTTAAAATTTTACTAGTGTGCAAAAAAACGGAGACTTGGCAACTCTGTATTACACTATTTTTAACACTGAACGTAAAATATTGAAACTTTTATACTGACAAGGGCACCGCCAAACGTGGTGCGCTCAGATTTTGATGATTTCAAAGTATGTTGTAGGGGTCATACCACTACTTACTCTGGTGAAAGGGTGTATTCAAATGGGCCTTGGTTTTTGAGAATTAGGTGGGTCAAAGTTCAGCGTTTATTTCAAATACTTATTAGTACAAACTCCTCTTGTGAATCCGTGGCGCCATGGTTGCGCGCAAACTTGCAAATCGAAAGGTTGCGGGATCGAGTCTGTCCTCGCCTTTTATTTGATTTTTCTTTTTACTTTTTTTTTAAATATTTTTTGCGCTTCGCAAATTATAAGCAGAATTGAAAATTCTATAGCTTTGAACCTTTTGATATTTTCTGAAGAGGATAGTTTACTTTTTCAACATTTTTTATTATTATTATTATTTAAAAATATGGTTCAAATGGCGAACTGATTGTAATTCAGGGTTCAACGTAAAGTAGATTTTGCAACAAATAAATAAATAAAAATTCGTATTTAATTAAAATTTTGAAAAAAATATAAAAAAATTTGAATATTTTAAAATCTCCACAACTTTTAATATTAATATTTTTAGATTAATCGGTCACTTTTTTTTTTCAAATGTTTATTACACAATACTGTGCATGGATATTTAGATAATTTAATACTACATTTAATATATATATATATATATATATATATATAGGTAAAATAGGAAATAGGAAATATATATATAGGTAAAATAGTAAATAGGAAACCAAGGGTCCCAAACGTTTTCCAAAGGAGATAGCCGCCATTAAAGTTTGGGGTCCAAAATTTCAAATGCACTTAAAAAAATGAAAAATTGGTCGATTGATTTGCGGTTTTCACTAAAATTATTGTTTATGTTGGTATTTTCTTGAAAATAAATTATAAAGATAAATTTCGAAAAATGCTGATAGAGGGCACTTTAGACTTTGAAGTAATGAAAAACTATTTCTTGTCGTGATTTCTTGCATCTCATTAAATGGTTTCGTTAGCTTAGACTTAAACTTAAATTTTGAGCTCAAAATCTGAATAGTTGGAAGCTGTTAAGTAGCACAAACTTAACTGTGTTCAGAGGGTTTAAATTTCAAATGATTATAAAAAACGGAAAAATTGGTCGATTGATTTGCGGTTTTCACTAAAACTATTCTTTATGTCGGTATTTTATTGAAAATGAAATATAAAGATAAATTTCAAAAAATGCCGATAGAGGGCGCTTTAAACTTTGGAGTAACTAACAACTAATTTTTACGTTATTTTTTGCATCTGATTAAATGTTTTCGTAAACTTAGACTTAAATTTTGAGCTCAAAATCTAAATAGTTGGGAGTGGTTTAGTAGCACAAGCTGAAGTGTGCTCAGGAGTTGAAATTTAACCCCCCCCCCCTCGAACACAGTTCATTTTTGTGCTACCTAAACACTCGCAACGATTCAGAATTTGATCTCAAAATTTAAATCTAAGCATTTGAAAGCATTTAATGGGATTTAAAAAAATAACGGTTAAAAATAGTTATACGCTACTTCAATGTCTAAGGTGCCCTCTATCGGCATTTTGTGAAATTTATCTTTAAAATTTTTTTTCAAGAAAACACTGATTTAAAGAGTAGTTTTAGCAAAAACCGCAAACGAAGCGACTAATTTTTCCGCTTTTTTATAGTTTTCCGTTTCATTTGAATTTTAAACCCTCTGAACACAGTTCAGTTTGTGCTACTTAACCACTCCCAACTATTCAGATTTTGAGCTCAAAATTTAAGTTTAAATCTAAGCCTACGAAACCATTTAATGAGATGCAAAAAATAACGGCAAAAAATAGTATTAGGATGGATTATTTCGTTAATCCAAAGTCTAAAGTGCCCTCTATCGGCATTTTTTGAAATTTATCTTTATAATTCATTTTCAATAAAATACCGACATAAATAATAGTTTTAGTGAAAACCGCAAATCAATCGACCAATTTTTCCGTTTTTTATATTCATTTGAAATTTAAACCCTCTGAAGACAGTTAAGTTTGTGCTACTTAACCGCTTCCAACTATTCAGATTTTGAGCTCAAAATTTAAGTCTAAGCTTACGAAACCATTTAATGAGATGCAAAAAATCACGGCAAAAAATAGTTTTTCATTACACCAAAGTCTAAAGCGCCCTCTATCGGCATTTTTGAAATTAATCTTTATAATTTTTTTTCAAGAAAATACCAACATAAAGAATAATTTTAGTGAAAACCGCAAATCAATCGACCAATTTTTACATTTTTTATGTGTATTTGAAATTTTGGACCCCAAACTTTAATGGCGGCTATCTCCTTTGGAAAAATGTTTGGGACCCTTGGTTTCCTATTTACTATTACTCGTCTTGATGTGTTTTATCACCCCCTAGCGTATTTACTATTTGTTTAGGGACACCCTGTATATATATACTGATATATATAGTGTAAAGTGGTGAAATCTAACACATCTTCATATAGACTTTTATTAATAACAATAATAATAATGTTAAGACTAATTTCATGCGCATATTTAACAGATATATAACAAAGAAATTGTACAAAACATTTTAAATCCCTATATCAAATACAAAAAAAGCCTTAGCATTTTTAAAACATGAAAGCGAAGAAAATATAAATATAGAGGGGGAAAATGTTTAAAGTTATCATTTGTGTGAGGAATTGCGCTGAGTGTATTAACAAAAATTACAATATCTCAAAATATAATTGCCGTATGAATAAAAATGAGGTATTAAAATATTCACAATTAAACAAGCTTTCATTTTATTTTTAAAAACAAAAATCGATTTTTTGATCAGTTTTGATGTAAACTCTACCCTTAAAAACTTAATTTTACGTTTATGAATTTTTAGAGAAAATAAGTATTTTTTTTTACCGAAATTTTTTATTTAAACGCAAATCCGACTTATGTCTGAAACGCCATTTTTTAAAACTGCCATCAATTTACATAATTTATATTACTTAAATACTTAATTCGTGATAAATATGCTTAAAAATACATAAAAAATAAAAAAAAAGTTTAATCAGGAAAAAGAAAAATCATTATTTCAGAATTGTGCTTAAAATAAAAAATGCAAATAATAATTAACAAAGAAAAAAAAGTTCTAGGCGTAAATTAGTTTTGCAGTTTTGTCAATAGAAATATTAGTTTTAAAATTGCAGAGAAAAATAAATTTTCATGAAAAAATTAAAAAATGTAAATGTAATTTATTAAGAAAATATCAAAAGCTGTAGCAATTTAGTAGTAAAAATACTTAAAATTTGTAACGTATAAAAATATAAAAATAAGTAAAAAAACAAGTAAAAGGCGAGGAGAGACTCGATCCCGCAACCTTTCGATTTGCAAGCTCGCGTGCTACCACGGCGTCACACACTCACAAGCGATTGGTTGTCTAATAAGTATTTATTATGCACTGAACTTTCACCCCCCAATTTCTCAAACCAAGGCCCATTTGAAGAAACCCTTTCAACAGAATAATTAGTGGTGTGACTCCCACAACATACTTTGAAATCATCAAAATCTGAGCGCACCATGTTTGGTGGTGCCCTTGTGAGTTGAAAAAATGCCTCAGTTGGGATTAAAAACCCAGAAACTTAAGGCTGTTCTCAAATCCAAGGTGCAATTATGTGGCACTATACAAGGTGTCCACTCTCAACGATGGCCAATGGCTAATTTCTAAACCGTTAGTCATAGACATATAGTTCCAATTACGAAAATGCTTTAAAAAAAGATGGATTGTTTTCTAAGCGATTTAAGTAAAATAATAATAATAATAATAATAATAATAATAAATTATGTAAACTAAATTTTTATAGGTCCCCTGGTCATGTAAATGATATTTAGTAAATTTTTACCACTACTCTAACAAATAAGACAAAAAAAAGTCCCATCCCTCTGCGATTAAAACTCACCGAATAATAGCTGTTTAAAGTTGAAGCATTCTTTTTGCTGCAATATAAGGGTCAGTTACAAATTTACTGGAAATAAAAACAAACGTCAGATATAAAATTTAGCATTAAACGTTGAGAGTAAAATAATTTTTACAAAATAATTTTTAAATTTATCTTGATGTTTAGAAATTAAAACAAAATATACAATTTGTACTAGAAATATAAGTTAAAACAGAAATTTTGTTCAATATAATTATGAAAAGCAACAGTCACAATTCGTTACTAAATGATACCTGTTTAAAATTCTGTTCGATTATTTAAACTAATAGAATTTGGTGTAGTCATATAAAAAATTAAATAGTGGTAAGCACCTACAATCGTATTAATATTACATTGTCATTGGATATAAGTATGTATACGAATCAAAGCTCGATCGGCTAGTTGGGAGTGAGTTAAAATTTTAAATTTTGAATTAGGAAAATATATATACGAAAGTTATAATTTAAAAAAAAAGCTTATCAAAATAACACACCTTTTGAAAATAAAATAATGAAAATAAACAGCTTCATTTCTTTACAAAATAAAACATATGTAAAAATACAATTGAATATGCAAATTTTAAAATTCGCCTTATCGCTTTTGTTTTTTATATCAGTCTATACCAATCTGTACTAATGTAACGCTACAATCTCCAAATTTATAAGGAAAACCAATGGACGCATTTGAAGGTCCCTTAAAGCTTAATCCAACTCATCCGTTTTCAGTTACAGAGAAGTGGTTTAAGTCATGAAATTTAAAGTTTCATAACTTGGTCAATTTTATCGTTAGATGAATGGGACCTTTTTTGTATTGCTTGTTAGAGAGATGGAAAATCTTTACTAAATATCACTTATAGGACCGGGGGAGAGTATAAAAGTTTAATGCTGTCTTAAAAAACAATTTTTTTTTTACCTTTTTAAAGCATTTTTGCAATTGGAACTATACGTCTATGACTAACGGTTTAGAAATTAGCCATTGGCCACCGTTACGAATGGACACACTGTATATGATAATATTTGTGCGGAAGCACATCAGATTGACAGGTGTTGTTATTCAGAAATTATGTAATCGAAAGACATTTTCCATTTTTTTGATAAACGATTTTTTTGAAAATATTATCAAAGTAGGCGTTTTGAACCAAATTTTCGAACCAAAAGAGAAAAACAGCCAGAAAAAAAAGAAACCTGATAAAACGTGACCAAATTTGTTTAGAACTTCGTAAGTAATTTATTTATCGGAAAATGGAAAACTCATTTACTTTCTAAATCATTTCAATACTGAGGCCCACCAATTTCGTGCTTTTACATTTAAAGATGAGTGTGAAAATGTGTCAGAAAATTTCGCGTTTGTTGTGCAGGCAACTTGAGAGCTGCTTTATATTATCAGTGTTTCACCAATTGAACATCGTGGGCCAACAACAGGCGGGCATATTTTGCCCAGAGAACCTTATTAGTGATAACATTTGATCTGCTACCTATGCTCAACACAGTGCTGCGCAGGTAATGGAACATTAAATATGTAGATATGCATATAATTAATTTTTTACGATATTTATCATAGAATATCTACGATAACACTAATTTTCCGAAAGATCTTATATACCTTTATCAAAAAATGGAAAACGTCTTTGGATTTGATAGTTTTTGAATTAGGACATCTACTTATTCCACGCGTTTCTGAACGAAAAGGAATTGAAAAGTATGTCAGAAAGTAACTCCTATAGATTTCAGAATATCTTAACAACTTTTTATGTAATATCTATACATTATCTATTTATTTCAGTAAAATTTTGATTATTGACTTGTAAATTCCTTTATATAGACTCTTAAAAACGCTTTATTGGTTTTTGTATTAATTTTGTGTCAACGGCTGGCAATATATAAGGATTTTTCAATGGTATACATTCTATTTAGGTAATGTACTGGGTAAAAGTTTGGACAACTTGGAGAGTCTAGTGAGTCTGCCAACTGGATGCGGTGAGCAGAATATGGTAAAGTTTGCTCCTAACGTTGTTGCCATGGAAATGCTGATCAATACCAACCAACTCACTGATAAAACAAAGGCTAGAATAATAAGGAATCTTAACACAGGTGAGATATTTTTTATGTTTATTATTCTATTTCCATTTTTCTTTTGCAACTCAAGTGAACAAAAATACCCGTATACCTTCAAGGCAAATATAATTTTTTGTAAATTCTAACTTTAAAATGGCTAATTATTAATGAAAATGTCAAACACATAAATAATTCGTTTTTTTATTTAAAAAATACTATAAAATGAACAGAAATATTTAGTAAATTTGGATAAAGCTCAAATAAAATGTACTGAAACTTTTTTTAGTATATTTAACACATATAACATAAAATTACTCAAATACATTAAAATCCTAAAACATTTTTGGCCCACATGGCCATTTTTTCGAATTTGTTGTTAATTTTTCTTATGAGGATGTTTTCACTTCCGAATGTCAAATTAGCTTAAAAAAGCTTCACTCCTTGGGTCTCCCTTGGAGACCTTTTTATACAAATAGAACTCAGCTATCCAATTAAAAAAAAAAAAAAAGAAATACAAACGAGATTTAAAAAATTTCTCCCAAAGAAATAACAGTAGCGAGCGAGTGTTTTAGTATGAATGAAATAGCCCCTTAAGAATTTGCAGAGAATTTTTTCCTAAATCAATATCGTTCTGATGCTGAAAAATGTTTTTGATGTAAGGTATCTGATGCAAATATGGCCAATGCAGTTAATATGGCCAACCAGCAATATTTGTTATCAATTTCAGTTAAATCTAAAAGATGATGCTTGGATCTATCACCTAGATATCCGAATAACATAATGTAGTACCGTGTTGGTCGCAATCCTTGATCACATGCTTAGGGGGGGGGGGACAGTCATTGTTGATTTGTTGTTGGTTGCGTTGGCATTTTACAAAAATTTCCGTGGTAAGTTTATTTTTCTTATTTAAACAAAGTTGCTATACATAATATTTTAGCTGGTTTAAAATCCTTTTAACTGTAACAATGAATTTTAATACCTGAGTGTTCAGGCAGAATTACGAACACTTTTTCAAAACTTATCATTGTTGGTAATATGTCCATTGGACATATTACCTGCACTTATGGCATACTACATTAATAAAGTTTCTATACGTTTTATATTTATTTATTAATGCAAATAACTGGGTTAAAAAAATTAATGCACTATTAACATTAAATAACAAATAAACTTTTTAAAAATATGTTACTACTAAGTAAACACAAAAGAAATTAAATGTAATAATGTTAAAATAAAATAGAATTTTTTTCCATTACTTTTTGTAAAAACTCAAAAAATAAATTTGGATTTCTGTGGTTTTAGTTTCTCATGCATTAAATATGAATATTTTCATTATATTTCACCTATGGCCATATTACCTTCTTATGGCCATATTACCTTCATCAATTAGACTTTTTTTCAAAAAATTACTGGAAGTTTAAATCTTGATTAATTTAAATTTTTATTTTTTTTCTAATACTAAAAAGACTCTTACGAATCAAAAGAAAATATAAGATCAAAAGAACCATATTACCTGCAGATATCTTATATTTTCTTTTGATTTAAACTTAGTTTATCTCATTTTCGACAGGTGCCCAGCGGCAAATGAAATTCAGGCATCCCGATGGTTCTTACAGTGCTTTTGGAACAAGAGATTTTAGGCATTTTTTTTAGGTTCTTACAGTGCTTTTGGAACAAGAGATTTTAGGCATTTTTTTTTTTAAATCACAACTGTCGCTAAAAAAAATCTATTCTTAAGGTGGCCATATTACCTGCAGATATCTTATATTTTCTTTTGATTTAAACTTAGTTTATCTCATTTTCGACAGGTGCCCAGCGGCAAATGAAATTCAGGCATCCCGATGGTTCTTACAGTGCTTTTGGAACAAGAGATAAGCAAGGAAGTATGTTCCTCACCGCATTTGTTTTGCGTTACTTCTACGAGGCGTCCCAATACATCACCATCGACAACAGCACCATTAGCGAAATGCAGAATTGGATCACCTCCAAGCAGAAAGCCGATGGTTGTTTCCCCGATGTAGGAAAGATCATTGACAGAGGCTTCGAGGTAAATCATGTGTTCATTTTGGGAAAACTCTTATACAATGATATAGATTTCTTTAAAAACTGCTATTGAGGTCCTGTCTCTGCCCGCAAAGACACTCACAAGCTAATGCTATTCCTAGAAGGAGGCTTTCACATTTTGACATTTTTAAATAATTTTTTTCCCTTTTGTATTGAATAGCTGAGGTCCATCTCTACACTGCTCTTTTTTTTACCTTTTCAGGTTTGGTCGTAGGTATTTTCGTTAAAATTACTTTTACATCCAAAAACTGTTCTGGCAGTGAAAGTAACTTTATAAAAAATATCTGCGACCAAAATTGAAAAAATAATCAAGGAGCAATCTTGAGAAGGACCTCAGCTATCCAATGTAAAAAAAAAAATTATTTAAAAATATCAAAATGCGAAGGAGTTATTAGAAAAATGCCTCCCCGTAGGAGTGACGTTAGCTCGCAAGTGTCTTCGCGGATAGGGACAGGACCTTTAAAGCTGTAACTCAAATCCAAAAAGGCTACTTTCAGAAGCATTTTAAAATTCGTTTTTGTTCGGAAATGCGTGAAATTGGCAGGTGTTGTTATGCAACAATGTAATCAAAAGACGACTTTCCCTTTTTGTAAATACAAACGATGTTTCAGAAAATACTGTCAAAGTGGGCATTTTGATCCAAATAGGATTTTCAAACGTAACAGCCAGGGAAATATGGAAAAACCTGTTGTCAAGCGACCAAAAATCGCCTATAAATCAATAAGCAATTTACTTATCGGAAAAGTATTTCGATACTATATTTCTTCATGAAAATAGCAAATAAACCCTTTGTGAAAAAAATTTTAATAATAGAAACCAACCATTAAAAATGCACAAATAATGCATGAAAAGGCAGCAAACAGCCATATCGAATCTACTATCGAGATTCTTCATCAGCGCAAGACTCAGCGTGCTAGGAAAAAAAAAAAAAAAAAGCAAAGCTGAGCATTTTGGTTCAGTAAATTGTTTTGTAAATTGTTTATCCCATTTCTTTATACGAAAAAGGAATTTTTCCTTAGCAATAATCTGATAGAGCTGAAATTTTTTTTCATAATCTATACCTGATGCATGATTTTTTGTTTTTATTTCCTGATATTGATCGAAATATTTAAATATTCTGATATATGGAGTTTGGACGCCACTATAGAAGAATGAAAATGGATATGAAACGAACTAGTCGTTGGAGGCCACCGTAATACTTACCCATCATACATATGCATAATATAAAATATGAAAATAAAACTTTTGTAAACTAATTAAAAATGCATTGCAATTCCAATATAAAATTTTAACGCATATTTAAATAGTTTTAATATACAGTGGCGGTCAAAAGTTTCCGGCCAGCAAAAATTTTTCAGTTAATTTGTAAATATATCCATATGAATAGAAATCTCAAAGTGATATTTATACATTTTATTGACATAATAGTTAGGAACTTACTTATAGAAGAACATGTTCAAATATCAATAAATTTAACTGACAAGATTAAGTAAAGAGGTAAACGCATGTTCTCAAAAGTTTCCGGCCACCTTCACAAGTTTGTAAAAAAGTGGTATTGTATTAGAAAATTACAGTGATCAACAACATTTACAATTAGTATTTTATCGTATTACTATTTTATTAGCTTTAGTAATAAGTACTTCAGCGCAGCTACGTGACATTCATAAAATCAACGGTTAAAGATCGTCTATGGTACGTTTTTCTCACATTTCTTGCAATTTTGGTGAAATTTCGGCTGAGTAATATTTATAATTCCGAAGACATTTGTCAACTTCTTTTCAAAGATTTTCTATTGGATTCATGTTGGGCGCTTGGGCTGATCATTTCAAAAACGAAATTTTTTGTGCGAAAACCATTGCTTATCGAGGTTTGCAAACATTATTTATGTCGTTATGTTAAGATAAATAGTTGCGACCAAATTTTTTTGCTGATAAGGCAAAAAATAGTCTTACAAGATATCCTTATACATTGTATCATTCACCTGGCTGTGGATTTCAAATAACTGACCGACACTTTTTGAAGAAAATACTTCCCACGGCATAACGTGTCCTCCACCATATGCTTCAATGTAGGAATAACATAGGTCGAATCATATCTTTTGTTGTTAGGTCATCGGACGTTGTGTCTGCCATCACTTCCAAAACTGTTTTGAATTCGATTGATGGAAAAATAGAACTTTTTTCCAGTTTTCACTTGACCAGACTTTGTGTTTTTTGGAAAACACCAATCGGGTACGTTTGTATTTATTTTAACTCGGAAAAATTTTTAACACCGACTCTTCCATAAAGTTATGCATCACGTCAGCATGTTGATACGGTATACGGACTTATTTCAGCAATATTTTTCTTCCGTAAATCGCAGTATATTGCAGAGGAAATTTTATGCGGATTATCAATTGTTTTTCTCCTGATAATTCTGTCCACATGATTAGTAACTTTCCGCAATCTCCCGGACCTCCGAAAGTCCTGAAGGACATCTTTATGTAATTTTTAAATATCGTTTACGGTCGAATTACCGATCGATAACTTTGCCGCAATATCTCGAGAAGATTGGCCTTTTAGCGACAAACTAATCACTCATTTATGAACAATAATTGTTGAACTTTTCAATTTTTAATTCAGACTATGCTATCACGTTGATTCATTCATAAACACAATTAAAAAACAGTTTACCGATAGAAAAAAAAAACTAAAGAATGATAAGTGGCCGGAAACTTTTGCACACGCGAACTTCGAATTTTATCCCTTTGCATGAAGCATCTTCAGTATCCAATCAAAATGATCACGTGGTCAGAGGTCATTCACATATTCCTAACTTTTGAAGCAATTGTGCTTCTTCTTTGCTGAAACCTTTTGGTAAATAAATCGAAGAAACTAACTGGCCGGAATCTTTTGACCGCCACTGTACTTAGTAATGATTTATTAATGAATTGCTGATGAGCCAATTTCGAAAAATTATATAAAACGCCAAAATACTCAAGTAATACCGGATTGCGTAAAAGAAACATCCTTATAACTCCAAAAATAATAATCATATTAACTAGCAATTTACTGCATAGGATGAAACGTCTCATTTCCAATTAAAATATATCTTTGAATTGAAATTTGAATGAAATACAGGGTCATGAAAAAACAAAGAATGTTAAAAACAGGATTACACGTATCTCAGCAATTAATAATCCGATCGACTTCGTTCTTTATGCAAAATTTGTGTTATTTTATTGCCTTTTATATTCACTCCTTAAAATAAAAAAATTCGAAAAATTTTACATACGTTTTATCAGAATGAATTTTTCGAGAGTCCGAAAAAAAATGTTCCGGATAATCGAGGTTACTGATATTCAATAGGTTTTGTCACATTCTTATACTAAGTACATACAAAATTTCAAGACTCTATCTCAATTTGTTTGGGAGATAGAGCGGTTACAGACAGACAGACAGACACACAGACGGACGGACGGCAAATTTTTTGTTCTAAAAATATGTTTTTCAGAATCTCCAGTATCTGAAACGGGTAAATCCTTCAAAAAAGAATTTCGATTTTCAAAACGATTGCAAGACTTATCCTATACTACGTATAATGGGTAAGTAAAATGTGCAGTTCTGCAAGAAATCAACACCGAAAAAAAAAAAATGAAGTACTCAAAAATGAGTAAGTCGATGTACTAATATCCAATTGAGTATGTCTGGATCAAAAATGAACATATTGCTTTCTCAATTTTGAAACATAATACTTTATTAAATCCAAACTAACGATAATTTTGTACCCTGTATTATGGTTTATTTCATTCACGGCGACATAAAAGATAGGGCTTATCAATTTAAATATTAAATTATGCACATTATTTTAAAATAATTTAAAAATGTTTGCAAATAATGCTTTTGTCATAAAAATATTCGATTTGGTTATTTTGCTAATAATTTTGCGATTTTTCTTAATAAATAATTAATTAAACGTTTATTGTTAATAATTTTGAGCAAGAAATAAATATCAGCATACTTTTATTTTTATTTTAATTCAAAGGAGCAGATCACAGCAATTTATATTTGAACACAACCATGGAATCAAAAATGGGAACATGTGTTTCTCAGATTTGAGTACTTTTGGATCGGAGCTATTTTGAGTATGTGAAGTACTTAAAATTGAGTACTTTCTACTCAATTTTGAAAACCCAATTTTTCAGTGAACCCGCTGAACCAACACGTCCTATAAGACTTATAGGTCCGTGTTGTCTGAACGTGAATATCACTGTACAAAACTTTCATTAGCTTTTGTTTTGGATTACAGTTGCACAAAATTAAGATTTTTCCTCTAATATATATATATTTATATTTAAAAACAATTATGAAATGTAATCTTTAAGTTTTTTAACAGAAGTCGACTTCTAGAAGCTTCAAATATGTGAATTTATATTGCAGCTCATTCTATAAAACTGTTTTTGAATTATATGCTTAAAAAATTACACGCATAGCAATTTGTTTTGCAATAATATTAAAACGGCATTTAACACTTTTGTTGGTGCCCGATTTTTCAAAATCAGTCTCCAGATGTCACTTACTTTTTTTCTTTTTACGTAATTCTTACAAAAAAAAAAAAAAAAAAAAAAAAACTACCATGATACATATAAGTACCTATATATGTGTTCTAATTAATTTTGTAATGGGACCCTTTCGACCTGGCACACTGTCGGACGTTCCTCTCAGTCCACACAACTTTGAAGAATGTCCGTGGTAGATATAGCTGCCACCACCGATATTACTAGGTGATATCGGTCACCCACTGTGAGATTGGTGTAAATGAAGACTTACACTAGTAACTGAATTATCAGTTTATTAAGAATATATGTACACACAAAATACGCTATTTACAAATATATACAACTACAACTCGGATATAGCTGATCCGGTTCAACATTAAATTAGATACCGTAAAGATTGGTTGTGTACTATTCCAATTACACTTTCCACCTCACACTCAATACACGTTAAATTCACTTTATTGGAGCTCAACCTTGAGTCTCCCAACACAAGTATACTAGGCCTGCACTTCTTAGCCCAGAGCACTAAACACTAGGACGTCTGTGTCCTTTGCTCACCAGCAAACGCACTCTTATGCTCTTCCACACAGAGCAACCTCTAGGTCCGAAACCTAGGTACTGAATGAATTCTCTCAGACAAACTTGCCCTCTCCAAATCACTGCTTTCCCCAACATAAACCCCTTTGGAGCTTCCTCATTGGACACATACTGCATTCTCTTCTTGCTTAGTGGCATGCTGCTAATCTGCTCACCATCCGCATACTTCACTGACAGATGGACATGCCTCTGAGCCATCTCCTTTCTCTAACACACCACCTGTAAAGGATTAGCTGGCAGTTCCCCTTTCCACGAAGAGGGAATGTCACCTTGGAAATTCTGTACACAACCATACAATACTAGATATTCAAATAGAGAAAGAGTAGACATTACATTCTTTAGCACAGGTGCTATCAGATCCTGACACACACTATAGATTTTTTTCTCCCCATATATCAGCGCCAAGGGTGTGTCGAACCGATTAAAAATTTAATTATCTCATAGACAACTTTGAAGAACAAAGGGATAGGCGAAACTGAGAAAAATAGAGCTTGGTGAGCTGGGGAGATTCCGTGGAGGAGACCCCTAGCTGAGGTAAGTCCCTTGAAGTATAAAGACTTTCTCCAAAGACTGATCGGACCCGGCAAAAAGGGGCATAGTGCTTTAAGGGGCTACTTCAGTCAAATGAAAAGACCCATTCACTAATGCTAATCCTATGGAAGAAATTTATACAGATATTTCGGTTGCATTTCAATATTTTTAAATGATTTTTTGGCTTTGGATATCTGAGATCGATCTGTATGCATGACGTTACTTTTTTCATTTTGTTTACAGTTATTTTTTACAGGGACGCTTTCATTTTTGGAACCGGTTTGGAAAGCGAAAGCAACCCTATAAAAAATATCTGCAACCAAAATCGAAAAAATAAAAAACGACCTCCATTCAGATCAATCTGAGTTACCCAATGCAAAAAGAATCATCTAAAAATATTGAAATGCAACCGAGATATTTTTATAAATTTCTCCCATAGGATTAGCATTAGCGAACGGGTCTTTTCATTTGAGTGAAGTAGCCTCTTAACTCGGAACATGCTTTGGACTCGGCAGCCAAAGTGCTAACATTATAGAAGTTCCAAAAATTACATCTGTATGCATTTTAAATATTTTACCACATGATTTATTGTTAGATATCTAGAAATAAAGTGTATCGAAGAATCCAAATATGTCAAATTTAGATTTTAATTCTGAAAATATCAAAGTTTGTTACAATTTCAAAAGGGATTTTATGGATTTTTGTATGAAAGGAGATCCGAGAAGTATGATGAGTTGTAAACAATCGGCTACAAAATATTAATAGCTGGATTGCAACATGTCCATAAAAATTCATTCTTTATTTCCACCTCGATTTTCTTTTTATAATCGTGGTGATTTGAGTGACCGACATGGTTAATGCTATCACAAAGACATATCAACAATGTAAAAAAAAAAAGACCAGGGATGGCCTGCTGCCAAGCAGACTTGATTGATATAAGGTTAATGTTCTAGTGTGTTCATATTCTTAATTTCCTATGAGAAAAGTTTAAAAAAAAGTATATATAATTTAATATATTTGTTAAATAAATAGTTTATTTTCTTTGACATTTCACTTAAAATCCCAATTTTCATGCTATCCATATTTTTATACCGAGAGTTATTATTATTAAAATTTTAATGATTGGTTATTTCATATTCTGTGACCCCAGACGAGTTTAGAAAATATATCATTTATTTAAAAGTCGAAACAAAAGTTTTATTTTGTAGCCCAGTCTAATTGGACATTGTAACGTGTATTTTGAAAATTTTTCATTACAGGGTGCCTTGAAGAAGGAGAAATCTGAAGGTACTATAACTGCTTATGTTCTTGCTTCTCTCTTGATTTCTGAGTATCAGAATGAAACAGTTACGAATAATGCTCTGACTTGCATCGAAAACAGTGAAGATTCGAGTCTCTATGCAACATTCTTATATGCTTATGCAGAGGCTCTTGTTGGTAAGCACAAGTCAGCAAAAGAACGTATCGAGAATGCCAAAGAAAGAGCTACTACTAAAGGTAATTATTCAAACACTCTATGTCCCGAATTATAGCTTCGGGTTACAGAATAGGCACGAGAAGCACGTGCCTTCCCTTAGAAAAATTTGAAGGGGCCCAAAATTGAGAAAACGGGCCCCCCAAAATTCTTATTGAATTAATTGTAATGTTAGATTAAGTTCATTTTACATAATTGAATATTAATACTTTAATTTGTACGCAGAATGTAAAATAATTTAAACTACAGTAAAACCTCCATAACGGACACTCCCGAATAGCGGACACCTCTATTTAACGGACAGTTTTCCAATCCCCACTCCCAAAACCTAAATTTTTGTATGTTTAACCTCTGAATAACGGACATTCCGAATAGCGGACATATTTTTCGGCGATAAAGGATGAAAAATTACTTTTATAACGAGAAAAAAAAAATGAAAAAAAAAGTTAAAAGGTCTCTAAATTTATCAAGGTAGTATATCACAAGTTATGTGATCACAAATAGATGTAGAGCGTGGGCTGAGGAAAATCTTATCACCCCCCCCCCCCCCCTATGTTCAATGTTGAATTCAGGAGGTTTCCTGGGAGGGACATCTCCGAATGCATCAAAATGTCTTCACGGAAGATTTTAATGGTCATAAAGTGCAACGCCTCCCCCCCTTTTCCCGCCTGGAACTCTATTGTGTCCAATAACGTCAAATTGAAAAACAAATTACATGTAATCGCAAGCAAAAATAAAGTTTTGTAACATTTTTTTTTTCATAAGAACGTAATAAATAGTGGATAAAGGTATGCACAATTTTATTTCAATTTCATTGCTTAAAAAATAATTTTAATTACCGATTAATCATATGATAGAGCTTTTAGGACATGTAAAAGTCAATTAATGAAACATTAAGCATTTCCTAGCGATTTTTCAATTTCTGACGTTTTCCCGATAACGGGCACCTCCGAAAAGCGGACAATTTCTGCGTTCCCGAGGTGACCGTTATTTAGAGGTTTTTCTGTATTTACAAAATTGAAAGAATTTTTTCAAAATATTAATATTTTATACATAAATTCGAAATTTTTATTCAACTTAAATTTTTATACTAATAACACTATGCAAAATCACTCGTATTTTTAAAAGCGTATATTTAAAACAGAATGCCTCCTTAATTTTAAAGTATTAAAAAAGAATATATAAATTTTAAAATTTCTAATAGAGGGAAATTTTCAAATTTCCCTCTATTAAACTGCCAAAATTTAAGAAATAACATTAAAATTAGGTAATTTTATTTAAATCTGGCTTTGAATAGGTTTAATCAGCAAACTATGTCAAATTTACATTTTGAATATTTTTTGTATGTTATATTACTAAAATTACTAAAAATAGTTCAAAATATAACACAAGTTACCATGGAATGACCCTATATCATATTTTTGATTTGCGAAGGAAACCAAGAAGCTTTGTTTTACTTGATTAACCAAAACGGACCTCTATTTCACGGTATTATGACTAACTTATTTAACCCGTTTTAGATAACTAGTAAAATATAATAGAAAGTTAAAAATAAAGCCTTTTACTAAAAGAGAGTACTCATACATATAAAACAATTAAAATTTTTTTGTTTTGCATTTGCTTTCTTTGCGTTTAATGTTCATTATTGTTATATATTTCTTTTATAGTCATTAAAAATCTCTCTGAAATAATGTTTATTTATTTATTTATAAAAATAATTCTGTCTGAGTTTGAGGGAAAAAATTGATATGTTTTTGCCTCTAAAAAAAAATTATATAAAAAAATGGATTTTTTCATTTAAAAAGAAACGCTATAAATAGTTAAGACTACAATGTACAATCCCCGATTGATGACCCCGATTTAATGAATTCCTCAATTTAACGATAAATTTTAATGCACCAAATTCACCCTTTACAAATCCACCCCTTACTTATATTTCTCTACTGATTGATCCACCTTTCAATGATACTTTTTTTCTATTTAATGACAATTTTCAATTAGTATTTTAAATACTTTTCCACGTAGAAGTATGATCAGGTGTTCTCTTTTTGTATGTCAATAGACCGATGTATGATGATAAACAGATTGATTTAGAGGAGTTTGAATCGGTAGTTTAGTATGAGTTTTATACCGAATGATGTTTCTAAATAAGATACACATCAGGGAACCAAAACCTATGTATCCAACGAGTGTGTAGCAAAAGCAAATTTTAAAAGAATTTTCATCTACATATAGGCAGCACGTTCACTTATGCGGACTTTGGGCTGAGTGATGAGCCACTCCTGCGGTTCTCTTTTGAAGGAGGACAAAAGGTAAATAAGGAATTGTATGATCATTTGTTATAATAACGTAGAATTGTGATTATTAAATAATATGACGGATCGGAAGGGGGGGGGGCTGACACCATTTTCATCCGCCCCGGGTTCACCCATCCTAGCAACGCCACTGATCGTTAAACCGAAGTTATCACGAAATCGAAGAACCCATACGCTAAGTTAAAACTTATAAAATTTGGTTATTAATGCATCGAAAATGTACCTATACGTAGTGTTTAATTAGGATTTTCTTCTGGCACAATAATTATATATTTTTAATAATTATTGATCGTTGTTATATTTTAAATGTAGTCCATGACATATGTGTTTATTTGTTCCGAAATCATAATATAAATTTCATTCATAATCAGCTACATTAAGTTATTTCTTGCTGCATTGGTTTTATAATCTGCTACAATTATAGTTTTCTAAATTTATCATGTTTTATGTCAGAATCCTATTTTAAATCAGGTGGATTTTGCCTGTTTCCGTCTCAAAATTCACAAGAAATTTGTATACACAAAAACGAAAGCAAGAGTTATGGTTCACATAATCTGGAAATGAAAAGTTCTGGTTAGAAAAATCATACTAAACTACCGATTCAAACTCCTCTAAATCAATCTGTTTATCATCATACGTCGGTCTATTGACATACAAAAAGAGAACACCTGATCATTCTTCTACGTGGAAAAGTATTTAAAATACTAATTGAAAATTGTCATTAAATAGAAAAAAAGTATCATTGAAAGGTGGATCAATCAGCAGAGAAATAGAAGTAAGGGGTGAATTTGTAAAGGGTGAATTTGGTGCATTAAAATTTATCGTTAAATTGAGGAATTCATTAAATCGGGGTCATTAATCGGGGATTGTATATTGTGGACTTAACTATTTATAGCGTTTCTTTTTAAATGAAAAAATCCATTTTTTTTATATAATTTTTTTTAGAGGCAAAAACATACCAATTTTTTCCCTCAAACTCAGACAGAATTATTTTTATAAATAAATAAATAAACATTATTTCAGAGAGATTTTTAATGACTATAAAAGAAATATATAACAATAATGAACATTAAACGCAAAGAAAGCAAATGCAAAACAAAAAAAAAATTTGTTTTATATGTATGAGTACTCTCTTTTTATAAAAGACTTTATTTTTAACTTTCTATTATATTTTACTAGTTATCTAAAACGGGTTAAATAAGTTGGTCATAATACCGTGAAATAGAGGTCAGTTTTGGTTAATCGAGTAAAACAAAGCTTCTTGGTTTTCTTCGCAAATCAAAAATATGATATAGGGTCATTTCATGGTAACTTACGTTACATTTTGAATTATTTTTAGTAATTTTAGTAATATAACATACAAAAAATATTCAAAATGTAAATTTGACATAGTTTGCTGATTAAACCTATTCAAAGCCAGATTTAAATAAAAATTACCTAATTTTAATGTTATTTCTTAAATTTTGCAGTTTAATTTACTATGGTAACTGTCATTACTGACAAAAGAATGTAAGTTATCACAAAAAATGTAATTCTCATTATCATTTTTAGGTGTGTTCGTAATTATGTAAATACGTAGCACCTATTGTTGTCGCTCAGTCCGTCCGTCTGTACACATATAACAACGCAAAAACTACCCAACCTAATTTGAAAATACAAATACATAATTATTACATAATTTTGTCGAGTCATTTCAAATTTTATGAAAATCGGATGAATAGATCAATTACAGGGACAATCAAAAGGATTCCGTTACATTACAGGCAATGGGGAAAAAAGTTTAAAATGCATTTTAATCGTTTAAAATTTAAAACATATAATTATTACGTAATTTTGTCGAGTCATTTTAAATGTTATGAAAATCGGATGCATAGATCATTTACAGGGACAATCAAAAGTATTCCGTTACATTACGGTCAATGGGGGGGGGGGGGAGGGAAAGTTTCAAATGCATTTTAATGGTGAACACTTATTCGAACATAATAGAATTGGCTTGAATCTATGAAGTAGATTCTAAAATATGCATTCTGTACAATCTGTAAAGCAAAGAATATTTATGATTAAATTGCAGGGCCACACAAAAGTATTCCACTACATAATGCAATACGGGGAAACATTGTTTGGAGCGTGTTTTAATTATATTAAACTATTTCACATTTAATGAATAAGATATACGTTTCTAGGTGTAATAAAAATTACTTTCTGCATATTTACAGAAACACAAAGATTTCGATTACTATACTGTAACCGAAGTACGCTCTACTATAACAGCAAGATCTGAATATTTTTAAAACTTAGTTATCGTACGAACGCACCTCATTTGCTCATCCAAATTGACCCTTAGATAGGTGTCATTGACAAATCATGTTAATTTTACATTTGAATATTTTTTAGTGTTATATTACTAAAATTACTGCAGTAAATTGTTCGAAATGTAACGTAAGTTATCATGGAATGACCCTATACATCAATTGGCTGACTATGTTAAGGCGGCTGGTCACTCACTTTCAAGAATTCTCTTCCGTAAAGTCTAGTTTATAGGCGTTTGATGCATTTTTATACCGGGTGATCCAAAGATACGGTTTATACCGAACGGAGGCAGAAACACGTTCAAAATTGCATGTGAAGCGTAGCAAATGAGGTGCGTTCGTACGATAACGAAGTTTTAAAAATCTCACTCTCATATATCAATCTTATAAAATTGTAAATAATTACAATTAATATGCGCACCAAACATACCATTCTCCCTATACCATTATGTTATGGAATACTTTTGTGTGGCCTTGTAAATCAATAACAAATATTCTTTGCACCACAGATTATGCAAAATGTATTTTATAATATGTACTTTATAGATGCATATCAATTTTATTACGTTCGAATGAGTGTGACACAATTAAAATGCATTTGAAACATTTTTCCCCATTAACCGTAATGCAACGGAACACTTTTGATTGTCCCTGTAGTTGAACTATGCTTCCGATTTTGATAAAATTTGAAATAACTCGACAAAATCATGTAATAATTATTTATTTAAAATTTCAAACGATTAAAATGCATTTCAAACTTTTTTCCCCATTGACCGTAATGTAACGGAATCCTTTTGATTGTCCCTGTAATTGATCTATGCATCCAATTTTCATAAAATTTGAAATTACTCGACAAAATTATGTTATAATTATGTATTTTAAATTTCAAACGATTCGGTTGGGTAGTTTCTGCGTTGTTATATGCGGACAGACAGACAGACGGACTGAACGACAACAATAGGTGCTACGTATTTACATAATTACGAACGCACCTAAAAACCGGGTTTTGTGTAACAACGAAAAAAAAAAGTTTTGTTGGCGGACAATAAATGGCGCTATAGTGTTTTATCGCACCAAAAGATAGATTACAAATGAAAAATTTTGACAACTTAAAAGTCAGCTTATTTACAGTTAATTAGTACTACAGTAAATGTTCAATATGCTGTCCATCATTCAGAAGTACAGATGTGAGACTTGGGACCACACCATTCCCAGCATTTAGTAGCATTTATTGCGTTATGGCAGACACATTTTGGTGGATGGCATCTTTCAGTGCTGCTAGTGACGCCGTTGGTCACCAACAGAAATATATTTTTTTTCGTAGCCTCACAAAACCCGGTTTCTTTCCCATCCGTTTGGTGCAAACCGTATCTTTGTACCTTGATTCGTTTTCGAATTATTCAATTTTAAGGTTCGTCCTGACTTTTAGGTCACCCGGTATTTAAAGTAGGTTTTCAGAAAATTAATATTTCTATCATCCTCTTGCGGTGATCCCTTCTTAAAGGATGTCATTTCCCCTCCCCCCCCCCCCTTTAGTTTTCAAAATATTCCTAAAATCTAGCTAAAGTTTACATGAAGTGTTAAAATTTTATTTCCAGTACCTCAGTTTTTAACACATAAAATACTAAGCATAGATTTTAGCAATATTTTGGAAACTAAGAATAAAAAATGATATCTTTTAAGAAGAGAGAACACCGAAAGAAAATTGTATTGTGAAAATTTTAATTTCCTGGGGAGCTGTACTGAATATAAGAATGCGTCAAACGTCCATAGAATTATGAGCCCACACTACTGATCGAAAAAGACCCGAATGATAATGTAAAGTCTATAAGGACGTTTTTTTCAAATATCTCGCTCAAATTTTAATATATTGATGTGGTTTTTTTGCATAGGATAGCTGAGGACGAACCACAACCGGCCTAGTTTTTACTTTTTTGATTTTGGTTATATTATTTTTATATTAGGATAGTTTCAGTTTCATAACCGGTTTAAACCGGTTCTAGAAGTTAAAGTATTTTTTTAAAAAATCTGACACCAAATTTCGAAAAAGTAAAAACTAGGCCGGTTGTGGATCGTCCTCAACTATCCTTTGCGCAAAAAAAAAAAAAAAAAAGTTCAAATATTAAAATTTGAGCAAGATATTGGAAAAGAACGCCCCCGTAGACTTTACATTGTCATCCGGGTCTTTTTCAGATGTTAGTGTGGCGTCTTAAAACATTACGGAGGGGGATTTGGAAAGTGAGGGACCAGCAGCCTTAAGTCAGAATTGCTGTTTTTCAAATTTGTGATTTCTTTTACTAATTGGGCGTTATGATTAAAATGATATCTTGTTTTAACAGGAAGAATTTTGTACTACCATGATATGAATGCCACTAAATCTCAAGATATAGAGACATCTTCTTATGCAATTCTGTCTATTTTGAACTCTGATGGATCAGTTTCTGATGCCTTGCCCATTGTCCAGTATCTTACGCAAAACATGAATCCACGAGGTGGCTTCTACTCCACTCAGGTATGACTAATTCAATACTACGAACACACTCTCAATTCACACATGTGCTCCTTACGTTATTACCTTCAACAGGGGTCTTGTTTTTGTGAAATTGTTAATTTTTTCTTATATTTGTGAAAATTCTAGTCAGAATTTTAAATTATCGAAGTCTTCAGGTTTTATTTTTCATATTGAAAAAGCTAAATAATATGCTGTTTGGTGAGTTCGACAGCTTATTTACAAGTCAGATTAAATTTGTGAAAAGTTCAATTTGAAGGTGAAAAAATTCTGTGAAAGGTCTATTTAGGAGCTAAATAACTTGATTGAGAGTCCTGTTTTATGATAAAATGTTTTGTGAAGGGTCTTGTTTGGGAATAAAAAAATTTGTGAAGGGTCCTGTTTTAAGATATATTATTTTGTGAAGGGTCCTTTAAAGGAACTAAAATTTTCCTAAACATATCCCTGTTTAATTTTACTCAATATTTGAAAGGCATCTGGTATTGGCTTAATTCTGACGATATCTCAAAATATAATGGTAACAGGGTTCTCTCTGCCGCTCGTCATTGCGTCAAATTGTAACAAAATGCTCCATTTGGCGAGTAAACGAGCAATTAGATTCGCCAAATTGACAGTGATCAATTTGTCTTTTTTATGAAGTGTGCTAGTACAGTCCAAATTTTTATCCGCCTTACTAAACAAGTGATGTTCATTTCACGCTCAATTGTAGCGTGTCATTTACTTGTTGTTGTATTTACAGAGATACTGAGTCATCAATAATTTCAATTTAGCGATAGCCAAAGACATAATAAAAAGAATATTGCCCAGTTAAACTGATGGCATTGAGCTCACAGGCTACGAATACTAATTGTACATTAGTCTTATATTTTCAAGGGTTAATTCCGTTCGAAAAAAAAATTAAAGGGAAACAGCCCTCCCCTTTCCCCCTTTTTATACTTAATCATTGAACCTCCTAAACTATCAAGGACATGTTTTATCATAAAAAAATCTATATCTAAAATTCAGAGCAAATCGGGTAAGTCTTAATAAAAACCCATTTAGCATTTATATAATTTAAGAGCAGTTATCCCCCTCTTTCATACTTAATCATTAAACTTCCAAAACTATTCAGAGATTTGAACGAAATCTGACAATTCTGCTTGAAAAACCCATTTATATAAATTAAGGGGAGGGGCATTAGAACCCCCGTTCCTTCTATTTATACTTATTCAATGAACACCTAATAACAGTCACGGAATCGCTTCATCAGAATGATCCTATACCTAAATTTTGAACAAAAACTGTTAATTCTGCATGAAAAACCCATTTATATCAATTAAGGGGAGGGGCATGAGCTCCCGTTCCCCCTATTATACATATGGAATGAACTCCAAAAACTAATCAGGGAAGCGCCTTATCAGGATATACCTATATACAAAATTTCAAGTGGATTGGATATTTTTATCATGAGTTATCGCGTTACGCACGAACGAACATACATACATACAGAACGGACGGGCACATAAGCTCTCAGGCTATGCTAGCCTGTGAGCTAAAAAGGATTTTTTGATAGATATCTCTCTATTACATTTTCTCACTATCTATATTATCACTATCTATGAACCGTTTTTCACTATAAGCCTAAAAATTAGAGGTAAAAAAAAAAACTATGATGCTAAATGACTATGAACCCATTAAATTATTTTTATTTTTTTTTTTAATTTTTAGAAATTTATTTTAAAATGTTTTAAGGCATATATTCTTAATTTTACTTATTTTAATCCAAAATGAAAATTGCTGACTTTTTGCAAACAATGTTTCCTGAAACCACAACATATTTTAAGGTAACAGTTTTTTAAAAAAGTATACCGAAAAGACATGATGTTAAAAAATATATATATATATGTAAAAAGTTAATCAGTTCTAGAAAACTAATTTATGCATGAAATTAATTTCTTTTGGTTATATATATGCTTATATATAGGAAAAAAAACATTTCTATCTCTAAATCTACAGAAAGTTAAATATTTCTCAAAAATTGCTTCATTTTTTTCGTCAAGATGTTTCATGTGCACTTAACTTAACCTTTATCTACCGCATTTTGAATTCATGAAAATTTTACATTCTAAAGCTTTTACTTTTTTCAGTTAAACCAAATCTTATCTTATATTGTAACCATTATTTATATCCTAAAATGTTTAAAATATATTTAAAAATAAGTATAGCCATTTGTAAAACTCAAGCGTTCGTATTTTTTATTTAAAGGTTAAATAACACCAGTGTCTAAACTTTTGCTGAGCACTGTATTTTTACTATTTTTACTTTTATAATTATTTTCTTTTGCTTTTTTCTCTTTCTTTATAGTATACTATTTAATAATCGTATTCAAAAAGTGTTCGAAATTATTTCTGAAAATCGTACATTCTGAATTACAAACTTTTTGTTTTCTGCCAGGATACGTGTGTAGGCTTAGAAGCCCTCGGACAATTTTCCGAAATGACATTCAAAGATCCCGTCGATATTAATATCAGAGGACTAGAGGACGAAATTCAAGTCACGGAAGACGAAAAATTGCTCGTAAAGAGATTCAAAGTAAAGGAAGTGCCAACAGAAATAGAGGTAGAAGCAACAGGTACAGGATGTGCTCTCATTCAGGTAATTAAAGTTGCCATTTATTATGTTTATTACAGAGAAAGTAATAATACAGAGCAGGGTTCTCGTTTGCGCTCGCCGTTGCTCCAAATTGCGACTAAGTTCTTCATTTGGCGAGTAAACAAGCGATTAGATTCACCAAATTGCTAATGCTCAATTTTTAGTTTTTCTTTCGTTTTTCATACATATGCATATATACGTATTTTTAATATATAAATATTTTTAATATATTTGTAGCGGATAGTTGAATTATGTTAATAATAATCGTTGTCGCAGTTATAAAAACTTAGGTTATTTTAGAACATATTAAAAAAAGGGGGTACATTAAAGGATTATAGATATTTTTGTGCTACGTGACGAATCAATTTTACTATTTTTTTTTTTTTTCATTTGGCGAATATTTTTTTAATTAGCCAAATTAACATTGGACAAATGTCAGCGAGAATACTGATACAGAGTATTACTTCCGTGATAATTATTACAGACAAAAAATATAAATCTTACAAGGAAGGTCTCCATACTGAGCATACTCGGAATATTTTTAAAAATATATTAATTAAACTACTTATATATGTAATAAAGGATCAGTTAAATTTAGCAGCGGAATTAGAGTAGAAACTCTGTAAGAAAATAAAATACTGTCGAATATTTGGCGCGAAAAGACGAAAGCGTCTCGCGATTTGGCGAGCAGCACTTTCCGCTGCAAAAGCAAACGATTTTAATGCACCTTAAAATTTCTTGTCAATTAATTTTTAAAATGCGTGTAAATAGTATTCAGTGAATTTAAATTTGAACAGTGAGAGAGTTTGGTACATATAGGTATATTTTGTATTATATATTTATGTTGTTTTTGCTGCAGTTATTTAATTTTATCATTATATATATAAAACCCCTCCGTGTATAACAATTCCGGGGTCAACCTGTCCACGAGAAAAAGAAATTCATTCACCAATGAAAACGTTTTATAGTTCTAATGGAGCGTTCTCATTGGCCAGATTTACAGTGGGAGCTGTAAATGACGTCACTACGTTACTTCCCTTTGAAATCTTTCCACGGTTTCAAAATGTACACTGTTAAAAATTTGATCCATTTGCTGCAGCGGCACTCCACAGCTTTTATAGAATATCTCTTTTATGACCAATGAGAATGCTCCATAACACAGTAATGTAACCATTTTCTATAAAAGCGGTAGAGTGACGCTGTAGCAAATAAGTCAATTTTTTTACAGTGTATATTTAATTAAAACTTTTTATTAAAAGAAAGCAAAGGTGCGTTTTAAATGCAATATTGTTAAAATTTTTATATTCAGTTTGCTTTAATTTTTTTTTCTTTACAGCCGTGAATGACTCTTGCGAATTTCAAATCTATAAAAAACATTGTGAAAAGTTGCCTCCGATTTTAAAGGCAATCTATTTTCTGACCAATGAAACCGTTCCATAGTCGTAATGGAGCGTTCTCAATGGTCAGATTTACAGTGGGATCTGTAAATGACGTCACTACATTTTACTTCGCTTTGAAATCTTTTCACGATTTCAAAAACACTATTTAATTAAAACTTTTTATTTAAGCAAACCGCGGGTGCTTTTTAAATTTCATCATAATCCCCACCCCCATCTACCAGATAGTTTTGCTATAGTTTTAAATGCAGATTTCTGTTGAAATTTTCTTTCTTTCTTTCTTTTTTTTTTTTTTTGCTAAATTTTTCCCTTTCCAAGTTTAATCGCTGTATTTATCAAAATTGTTTCAGCCTAAAGTGGCTATGATTGACCACAGTTGTTGTAATTTTTTATCATCCTTTAAAAATGCAAACACGTCATTTTGACGGGCTATCTTCTAGTTTTAAAAATAATTTCGTATATAAAAAATATTTTCATATTAAAAAATATTTTTTCATATTCAAGCGCATGACAAATAAAGGCCAGAAGAAGAATGCTACAGTAATACATTTCAATATCGGAGAGGTTTTGGTTTCCATAGCAATGAAATTGAATCTATAGAGCTCAATTAAATTGGAGTTAATTTTGAGATTCAAACAATTTTAATTATTTTAAATTTTGTTTTAATTCATAAAATTTCACTGTTAAATTTCATTTTAAATACATTATAACAAAAACATAATTAAAACAAACTAAATCTGACAAAACTAATGTTATATATAAAAAAATTCCTTAAACAAGTTCAACATGAAACTTTTTTACCTTAAAAAGTATTTGATATAAAAAAAAGTATTTTTTGAAATTTTATTTTGTCACCAACCGATGATAAATCGCCAAATAAAAGAAATGTTCATTATTGTTTTACAAACGTTCTATCGGAGCATTTTTTTTAATTAACATATATATCCACATGAGAAACATTCAGTAATTTTTTCAGAAATTTTCTGATTATGCTCGTATGGAGACCTTCCTTGTTAGTAAATTTAAATTACATTTACATGAGAGGTATTGATGACGAAAAATTTTGTAGTGTACGACAGTGTTGAATTTAGACACTTTTCTCCGGCAGGGACTACAGTAGCTTTGATGAAAAATTTACCGGGGGGGGGGGCATTTCATTGCTCTGGGGGGGAATGTCCCCCCCGGGCAACCTCCTGAATTCAACACTGGTGTACGATCGCGCTCAGATTATGATAGTTAAGTCACTTAACTTAAAGGTTATTGAAGCGGACGACCTGTATTCAAAATTTTCTACTTGAGAAGGACTTTGAAAATCGCTTAATTCCGATGCTTTGAAATTATTCTTAAGCCTTTCGGGCCTGGTGTACTATTAATAGTACATGTCTTTTAATTAAGTATTACTTTGATTTAACAAATAATTTTGTTACTATTTACTTATAGTAATGTTAGTATATGTCTATGTATTTAGAATATGACTTCATTAACGTTTAGGCATTTAATAGTAATAATAATAATAATAACAAATATTTGCTCTATTCTTTTGGCGCCATTTGCGATTCTTGTATTTTAAACATATATTTCACTCTTTAAACTTAAAATAAAGTTTACTTTCCTGAAAGAATCATGTTTAATAAACGGCAAAAAGTAGTAGAAAGTTGTAATATCAAATAAATCTTGTTGTAATATATATTGCAAGCATCACCAAAAACACTTCCTCAGTCTATTGTAATATAAACATGAATTGAATAGTACGTAAAGCAACAATATTTGTTATGATTTAGACGACTAAATATTCTTTAAATTCTAATTAATCTATTTGGATAGCTAGTGTTAATGTTGTTAACGTACAAGTAATGTTTATTTTAAAAAAAAAGCACCCGAAAGGGTTATATATCAAATTGAATTCCACAGATGATTAATCAGCTTGTCGAATGATCCTTTTAATCGTTTACTTATTTAACATGCTACAAAGAATTAAAAATTACATTTTCCTGAATGCAGACTTAGGGGCTCTGCATATATAATGTTATCATTTTAGGGGGAGGGGTGTTTAGCACATAATATCATTAGATATCGCTAGGGGGAAGGGGTCTTTTCTTATCGATATCTTTTTTGATTCAATCAATTTTATTTTATTATTATTTTTTTTAGTATGATCTTTAATTCAAAATAACATGTTAACTTTTTTAGTCTGTTATCTATTTTTATGAAAAAACAGTTATTAAAATCACTAAATTATAATAAAATTACTTCATTCTGAAATATAGAATATCCAAACGTTCGACATTTTATTCTTTTTTATGTGTGTATATATATATGATCACGTTCGATAAGCCATATGTAAAATATATTTGAAAGGAAACTTGTATTTAATATGAATAAAACTAAAAGAGAAAGAATGTTGTCCACTTGTTTTGTTGACAGGAATTTCTATCTATGCTCCACCCGTTGGGACAAGTGCAACAAGGCTGTTAAATGTTATGTAACAAAAAGCAATTATAAATAACTTTTAAATAGTACTTATTTCTTTTAAATGTTATTTGATATAAAGTAATATTTTATTGACTTCACTTCATTTTAATCAATAAAGCATGCAAAAAATAAATGTAACCAGTTTTGTGTATCAATCCAAACAAAAAATAAATAAATTATAAAAGTAAAATAATAATAGTACACTTTGATAACGATATCCTTACCTGGGAGGGGGAGGGTCAAGGAATGATAACCTATGATATCGATATGGGAGGGAGGGGATCCAAAATTACGAAAAAGTTGATAACGTTATATTTCCACAGCCCTTTGTTTCAGCACTAAATGTTTGCACAGCCCTTTGTTTTTGCTGACTATAATTTAAAAAAATACACACACAAAAGAAAAAAAAGATTTAAAATTTAAAACAATTACGAATTTTCTAATGAGCTTTGTTTTTTGAACTACTTGCATGAAAATTAAAAGAAACTTGTGAGTCAAATAAGACGGAACCGAGATTACTTGATCACCCAACTAAAAAAAATGTAAAGTTGCTAAAGTTTTTCTTCGAATCTCTGGTATTTGAAGAACTTTTTATATAACGGCAACAACAAAATTTCATGTAACGGATACATATAAAACTGTGAATTAAAAAAAAATCTATAAAGTTCGCAACAATTTTTTATGTTAACTTGGTTTTCTAGAATTTTTTAAGTAGCGGTAACAGGGGTTACAGAAAATTTTTTAATAAGATTACTGTGATTTTAGGAGATTTTTTTGTAAAACTACAGATTTCTTTAGCTTTTTAAAAAAATATTTGTAGCTTTACATTTTTTTTGGGGGGGGGAGAAGAGGGGGACAGTGTACAGATAAAATTTTAGTAAACATAATTTTCGATAACTTTACATCTGTAGAATTATACTTTTTTTTAACAGTGCATAGTCTACCAACTAGCTACATTTCGTTCGATTTCAATTAACACTTTCAGACCTGAATTTTTTTCTTCAATTTTGGGAAAAAATTACTTTTACGCTAACAAAATTAAAAGTAGCTATCCAAACCACAGAAGTCGGTGCTTATTGAAATCTAATGACTATGTTATTTGCTAAAGCTCAACGAATGCAGTTATTTTATGTACTTTTTATAGGACAATAGTCTAAAGACGAATTTTTGAAGCTGATTGGAAAACATCATATTGAACCAAAATGAAACTCTAAAAATTTACTGTTATTTTTTTCTATGTTTTATCACCAAATATTAGTTTGGAAAAGTAGTCTCTAATTTAAAGAGAGTTGAAACATATTTTTCAAATAAAAGAAACAACAAATGTTTGATAATCAAGGAAATTTTTATCATTAAATGCTGAGACATAAATCAAGTCGTAATAATAAATGTGTACACTATCACTATTAGACGCTTATATTAACAAAAAATAATTGTACAGATAAAATAATGCTCAATGAAAGACATGTTCTGTTAATAGAAAGTGGCGTAGGGGTTTATAAAATTAGCATGAAGTACTTTTTTATTGTTCTTTATTAAATAATTTAACACTTGAATATATTTTAATAAATTTTATTTAACACTCTTGCAGACAATATATAAATACAATTCGCCAACTTCACCTGAAAAGAGGAGTTTCAATCTGGAAGCCGTTGGCAAATGCTCGGATGACGATTGCAAGAAAGCATCGATTTCTCTCTCTTTCAGGTGAGACAAAAATAAATTTAACTTTTATTATGAAGTGGAAATTTCCAGCTAATGTTTGTTGAATATTTGTCTTTTAAAATTATTTCTTGTTGTAATTCTTTCTTATTCTTTGTATTTCAAATTCTTTTTTTTTACTTTTAACCATTTGGAAAATGGTTGTTGTTCTCCGTCGAAAATAGACATGTTTAAGACATATCTGAATCCATGTGATGTCCGCATTTTTGGAATACTTCCGTTTCTACGATGACAAAAAAAAGTATTAAACTACAAAACAGTTCATAACACAAAAGCAAGTTGAAAGACAGCTTTCAAACAAATTGCATTTAAAACATTTTTTTTCCCCTGTACGACGGTGTAAAAATTTAAAATGTGGTATTTTTAGAAGTTTAAAAATTTGCAGTAATGAAAATTGTAAAACTGAAATTTCATTTAAAATTTGAAAGTGTTGCTGTTCGCAGAAGGGCGTATGCGCTAAGCACAGATATCCTTTATAGATAGGGTAGATATAACAATATAAAATTTGAAGAAATTCAGAAAGGAAGAAACATTATCACCTTTTTATTTTGTTTAAAAAAAATAGTAAATATTTTAGGAAGAAAATGACTGTATAAATGACAATCTCTTCACGATATTTCACCTTTATTTTACTTAAACATTTATTGTTTACAAAAAAAAAAAAAAAAAAAAAAAAAAAGAGAAAAAAAATATAGAATTATGTCTTAAATTTTAGTATTTTGAAAAAAATAATTTTCTGAACGGTTGTTGTAATTTGTGAAATTATTATTATTATTTTACTTTTAATTTTTTCTACTTTTTTGCATATTTTATTCTAGTGCGTCCTTATTCTGATTTTATGATTGTTTTTTTTCCGTGAATTATTACACTTTTCCCCACTTAACTTGCAATATTATAGAAACTCGTCAGAGTTTTTATCAATCAAAATAAATAATAATACAATGAACAACAAACGAAAGATATTTCCGCATTTGACGCTAAACAATTTTACATCATCAATTAATACTTAATTTATATTTTACGGATTGAACAAAATGGGGTTTGAGCAATTAAACCGCCACGATGAGCGGCCCGTCTTCGTCGGCGACCTCTACCTACGTCCCGAATAACAAGACTCTCTTGCCCGATAGCGCTATCACTGATAAACGATCACGAATACCGCCAAATGACTTTACCTACGACCCAAATGCATTAGACTGTAAATAGAAAAAGAAAAAAAAGGTGTAATTAAAACTGGACAAATTTAAAAGAAAAAGTAGACAAATTAAGGACACTGGAGAACGGTCCCGTGCTATTTGTCATCGAAAGAAATTTCGTATTAATTTCTTGTTTGTCCCTTTTGAAAATATTGCTCATACTGCACAAGTAGATGATGACAATGACATTTTTTGACATGTTCCTGAAATAATAATGACTTCGCAGAAATTATTTAAAAAACGTAAGACAATATTGTGTACTTGGATCTTATGTGAAAATATCGTGACGATTAGTACATTTGTACGAAAGTTAAATCTTTAAAAGTCAAGAAAGAAAAAGAATATAGACAGACAGACAAATATGCTATATTTAAGATAGGTGAACATACTACATCTGATACAAATATTTATACTAAAACACTTTAAGACAATTTAATAAAATACGGAAGAAAATCACATTATAAAAACAGTAAAGAGTATATAGGTGTTTGATTAATTTTAAACACGATTATTCAATCGGTAAATCTATGTAATAAAGGCCAAACGTATCTGTGCGTAACGCATACGTCATGTTTTGAATGGCAACACTTTCCGATGAAATTTCGGTTTTGCAATTTTCGCTATTGTAAATTTTTAAACTTCTAGACATTGCACGTTTTTAATCTTTATACCATCGTTTAGAGAAAAAAAAATGCACTTTTAAATGCCATTTGTTAGAAAACTGTATTTCAATTTGTTTTTGAGATATTAACTTTTTTGTAGTTTTTGGTTCAATTTCTCTAATGGTGGCAACTTGAATATCGCATTTATGTGGGAAAGAGAGGAAAAATAGCCATAGAGTAAAAAAGAAAAAAACAATAGCGATGCAGTTTAGTGGCAGGAGGTGACGCCAAAAATGTAACCCTAAAATTCGCTGCATTGCATCAAACACAGCCGCGTGCTTTCGCAGAAAAGAAAAACTTTAGCGATGCAATTTTAATTCATAATACAATGAAATGCTATTTTATAATGCTAAAATATAATCAGATCTTTTTCATTTAGAGAAAAAATGATGTTAAAAAATTCGGTCTCTGTTCCACGTAATTGTTTTGTTTGGACCGAATGAGAGACTTAAATTGGAAGAATAACGTCCATCAAACCGTTTTAATTGCATACTGCATTTCTATCTCTTTTCTAACAGAACAGAGAATAACAGATCACTGCATATTTTAGTTGTCATTTTTTCATAGCAACTGAAAAAAAATAGTAATTAAAACCTGTTAATTCAGTATATCGTCGCCTATAAAACTCGGTGAATGTTGTTGGTTTTATTTCGTTTTTATCTATGAATTTAATGATTTTTAGTCGTTGTAAACTTACTTTACAAAAGATACATCAATTAACCTTTACAAAAATGTATCTTAAAGAATATCTGGGTGTCATATTTTCTTAGTTGTTTTTAAAAACTGAGAATGCAATTTTATCCTTTGGCGAAATCTTTGGTTAATAACTTCTATCTTGCGTCTAATTAGGAAGTACCAATAATTTTTAAAGCTGTATATGATTACATAAATAATGTTTCAGATAAAATTGCTGTTTGGAATTAGTTGGCAATTTAAAAACCTATTATGCAGAAAAAATTTATTAGACTTTCCAATTTTAAAATTTTAAAAAGTTTTTCACCTTTACTTTGTGACCCGGGAACCCCGGGTTCGGTGTACTAGTTAATTATAAAAGAAGTAATTTATTCCATTTTTCAATATTGGGTGAAAAAAGTCCGGGCCAGGATTCGAACCAGGGACGTATTGGCTGAAGCCGCCAATGCTCTACTAACTGAGCTATCCCGGACACGAAGACTGGAGGACTATTTCACCCAATTAACCTCAACGATCACTTTATCCGGTCTGATACTCTGGATCAGTTCAACAGAATAAATCGAAGGTCAGTATATGGAACTGCAGAAAATCGCTGCATACGAAATTACATTAGATTAATTTTAAACGCGATTATTCAATCGGTAAATTAATTATAACAGAATCCTTTATCCAGATCATTTTATCTGGTCTGATCCAGAGTATCAGACCAGATAAAGTGATCGTAGAGGTTAATTGGGTGAAATAGTCCTCCAGTCTTCGTGTCCGGGATAGCTCAGTTGGTAGAGCATTGGCGGCTTCAGTCAATACATTCCTGGTTCGATTCCTGTCCCAGACTTTTTTCACCAAATATTGAAAAATGGAATAAATTACTTCTGTTATAATTATTTTACCGATTGAATAATCGTGTTTAAAATTAGTCTAATGTAATTTCGTATGCAGCGATTTTCTGCAGTTCCATATACTGACCTTCGATTTATTCTGTTGAATTGATCCAGAGTATCAGACCAGATAAAGTGATCGTTGAGATTAATTGGGTGAAATAGTCCCCCAGTCTTCGTGTCCGGGATAGCTCAGTTGGTAGAGCATTGGCGGCTTCAGCCAATACATCCCTGGTTCGAATCCTGGCCCGGACTTTTTTCACCCAATATTGAAAAATGGAATAAATTACTTCTAGTATATAGGTGTTTCGGACAAAGATTAGTCCTTTAAAAAAAAAAAAAACCGGTACTTCTAGGTTATCTCGTCGACCAATTTCGCCAAATTATACAAATCGCCAAACTAATAGCCTAATTATACATGTTGACATAATTTTTATTTTAAATAACGAAAAAACAAATAATTAGAAGAATATTAATAAAAATATTAATAAAAAGTCGAAATAAAAATCACTTAATGACATTTTAAACACGTAAATCGCATTTAATGTCATTGAATGTGACATTCACGATCATCCATTATTGGCATTTAATCTTATAATTTGGCGATAATTTTTTGGTCGACGGGATAACCTAGAAGTACCAAAAAACCATGTACACCAGTGTGTTTCCAAGGATAATACATCATTTTAATATTTATAGAATTTAATTATAATTTAATAAAATTTTAAGGTATTTTTAAGTTCGCTGGATGAAGGTGATAAATCGCCCAATTTTCTCTGTAACTGCTGAAGTTGTTTACTAGTTGAAACAATAATGAATTTAATATTGCATTGCACCAATAAGTGCTTGGACAAATAGAAAAAATGTCCGTGAAACTTCAACACTGAAACATTTGAAAATATAATGTATTTCGAAAGAAATAAACTAAAAATAAAAAATAAAGAACACAATAAAATATATGCTTTTATCAAATAATAGTTTAATATTTAAATTGTCAATACGATTATACGACGAAAAATGCGCATAGAAATCTTAAAAAGATAGCTTCAATATTGTTCATTTTTTTCGTGCTGTATCTTATAAAAGAAACAGAACAAAAATTTTACATATTTTTAATAAATTCAGTTGCTTGCGCTTTTATTTTCAAATGAATAATAATAATAATGAATTGATTTTTTATTAGAGTTCGGTGTCCATACCAAATTAATATATTGAAACGGAAATTTTTAGGGATAAACATGAATTTCAGTAAAAAAATTGTGTGATTTTCAACACGAACATTAAATGCTTGTTTTAATAAACACTATTACTTACCCATCATGCGTAGTATAGGATAAGTCTTGCAATCGTTTTGAAAATCGAAAAAAAAATTTTGATGGATTTACACGTTTTAGATAGTGAAGATTCCGAAAAACATATTTTTTAGAAAAAAATTTTTGCCGTCCGTCTGTCTGTCTGTCTGTATCTCCCGAAAAAATTGAGATAGAGACTTGAAATTTTGTATGTAGTTAGTATGTAAGAATGGGACGAAGCCTATTTAATATCAGCAACCTCGATTATCCGGAACTATTTTTTTCGGACTCTCGAAAAATTCTTTCTGATGAAAGGTACATAAAAATTTTCGAATTTTTTGTTCCAAGAAATGGACGTAAAAGGCAATAAAATAACACACATTTTGCATATAAAACGAAGTCGATCGGATTATTTGTTGCCGAGATATTTGTAATCCTGTTTTTCACATTCTTCGATTTTTTATGACTGTATTTCATTCAAATTTCAATTCAGAGGTATATTTTAATTGGAAATGAGACGCTTAATCCGACACATTTAATTGTTAGTTAATATAATTAATATTTTTGGAGTCATAAGGATGTTTCTTTTACGCAGTTCGGTACTACTTGAGTAGTTTGGCGTTTTATATAATTTGTCGAAATTGGTACATCAGCAGTTCTTTAATATAGCATTACTATGTATATTAACAATATTTAAATTTTGTTTATGAATTGCAATGCATTGTATAAATAGTTTTCACATGTTTTATTTTCATATACATATCCATGATGGGTAAGTATTACGGTGGCCCCCAACGACTAATTTTTATTTTTATACTTATCGTAATTACATAAGTCCATTGTAATTCATACATATTGCCTATGTTTTGTACAAGTGTGTATGAAATAAATTTGTCTATTTCCAGTTACATACCGGAGGGCAAGAAAAGTGGAATGGCTATCTTAGAGATAAAGATGTTAACCGGTATGTCTCCAATCAAGGAATCGCTAGAAAAGGTATTATCAATTTATTATTTCATAAAACAATTTAAAATGATGTATGGGGCCATCCACAAATGATCTGACGCTTGAAAGGGGGGGGGGGGATTCGTTAAATTGTGACAAGAGGATGTGAAGGTGTGAGAAGAAATATGGCATCACACATTTGGTTAAGACCCCCACACTACCGTGTGAAAAAAGACCCGGATGATAATGTAAAGTCTATGGGGGCGTTCTTTTCAAATATCTAGCTCAAGTTTTAATATTTTGACACGATTTTTTTTTTTTTTTTTTTTTTTCATAGGATAGCTGAGGACGATCCACAACCGGCCTAGTTTTTACTTTTTCGGATTTTGGTTATATTCTTTTCTATATTAGGATATTTTGTTTCATAACCGGTTCAAACTGGTTTTGAAAGTTAAATTGTTTTTTTTTTATCTGAAACAAAAATCGAAAAAGTAAAAACTAGGCCGGTTGTGGATCGTCCTCGGTTATCCTATACAAAAAAAATCACGTCAAAATATTAAAATTTGAATGAGATAGACGTCCCCATAGACTTTATATTATCTACCGGGTCTTTTTCAATCAGTAGTGTGGGCTCTTAAGATAAAAGCATTTAAAAATCAGCAGGTTAAATTTTGAAAGGAAAGCATTTTGTGTTCATAAAGATTTAAAGACAAATATTGAATTCCTAAGTGTTACTGTTTTCGATTGTTCTTTCATTGACATGTTGCGTCTCCAAACTGATAAGAGCAATAATCATAATAAATTATCGTTTATTATAATGAACCGTACACATTTATTTTGATTATGCTTCTCATCAGATTGGAACCGAAACATGTCAATGTTATTTGTTTAAAATTTTTTGTAACACTCTCTCAAGAAATATATTGTTTATTAAAATGATTGTACATTGAGTTTTTCTGGCAAAGCTTATTCTTATTACAAAATAAGTACATGAATAATTTTTATTGTTATGCTCACAACTGTCGTTAAAACACAGTTACAGTTTAAAATTTGAAATATGATATATAGTGTAGTCCTTTGTTTCGGAAGAGCAAGTGTATGTTTATGTAATATAGGGTAATATGTGACAAGTGTGAAGGGGAGGCATTACGTTGAAGAACGATATTTTGTAACTAAGAGAAGGGGATCAAAAATATTGAAAAGAAAAAAAACAAAAAACATGCAACATCATTTATGGACAGTTCTTATCCAGTATACTACACTCATATTTGTGAAAACTGCAACACCGTGAAAGAATGACCCGACTAAGTTGAAAATTTCAGAAAATGCAAACTATGAGCAATGCAAATGATTCCAATTTCAAAGTCGGACCCCGAGTCGAGAGTGGTGTCGTTCAAAAGCTCTTATGAGGATTAAGGACATGTATCCAACTACCCATCGGAATGCAACTGATGAAGTTATAGGTCGCATTTATTGATTTATCCAAGTCGCTAACTATGCCAGAAAGACAACAACAACAAGCTTACAGTACAGTTATGTAATCTGTTGTTGCCAACGTGAAGTTGGTGACGCTTCCATGTTCACTCTAGTAAGAAACAAAAGATTGTGATCACATTCTCGCAATCGTATACAAATTAATTGGACTGGCACTGCCTTGGAGTATTCTGTAAAGAACATGGGAATCTAAATCCTCGCCCACCTCCGATGACATGCGTCGGTCTGAATTTCAAAAGGTTTTAATTCGCGACACGGATCCCGTCTTTGATCAGTTAAACAGACATTCTTTAAGTCTCTAATAACCCATGTTGCAGCTGCGAAATATCTCCTTTCATTGCGTACACCGGCGTTGGAAATACTCGCGCTTCGCATTTTTGCCGATCCCACCGAAGCTAGCATAGGGAAGAAAATACAGGTTTCTGATTGGTTGAATTATTTAAAGAGAAGTTGTTGCCTGTAAATAAATCGTTCTGAATGTGGATGCACATATAGGGGCGTATATGTGCATGTCATATTAAAATAACAATAAGAAGAAAAAATGGAAAATTTATTTTCCTAATTTTTTTAAGTAACACAAAGCAATTAACTTTAATTCCGTTTATTATTATTATTTCTTGAGAGTTCTCTGCTTTTGATGCAATTATCAACAAATATCTTTATTTCTATAAATATTTCATACTTAATATCTTTGATTCTAAGTTCCAGAATAACTTTATTTCATCTATTAACTAATATATAAAATTAGAAGGAAATTTATCAAATTCCATCTTCAAAAAGGCTTTCAAATAGAAACTGATTATTAAATAAACGTATACTCAAAAATGAACAAAAACGAAATGCTCTTTAAATTATTCAACCAATCAGAAGCCCGTATTTTCTTCCCTATGCTAGCTTTGGTGTGATCGGCAAAAATGCTCGCGCTTCATCCTTTTCTATTCAGAAATGCACTGCCATCAGTGAAGTTACTTTAACTAGTTTAATATAGCTGTGATTAAACTAACTCGATAAAAGTTTAAAACTCATAGTAAAAAAATGCAATTTAAAAAAATACAATTTGTTTAACAAACTTATTAGTTTATCTAATAATAATAATAATAATAAAAACAGAAAAAATTAAAAAAAAAATGAAGTTGAATATCAGTTACTGGCACAGCTAACTCTGTAAGGTGACAGATATTTTACCATCTTATACCATATTATACCATAATATAATATAAACCAAACATAAACTGTCTCTTTTGTAATCTGTAATTCGTCTTTCCTATTACACAGAGTGTCTTTTCTGCGTAGCTAGCGACCTGGAAAAATGAAATGATAGAAATACACAGACCTATAACTCTACAACAATTGCATTCGAACAGGCCATTGTATACATTTCCTTGTTTCCCATGGTAAGAACTTTCCAACGACACTACTCTCGTCAAAATTTCGATCTGGCAGTTAGGGTCCTTAGTCAGCCGAAAGTGACTGTCAGTCTCTCAGATCATGACAGACGGACCACTCAGACATTTAAGACTGAGAGATGCCAAGCTAGGTATCGTCCTCGTAGCTTAAGGGTGTATTCGAAAAAATACTTTTTCAGCTTCAACAGCTCGAAATTTTCTGATACAATTTCAGACGTATTTTTTAAAGCAGAAACATGAAACTTGCTGAGGGGATGTTTGAAGAGATGTATAAGGTGATGTCATTTTGCGCTCAATTCATTAGAATTGGATTTATAAACAATTACCTTCTCAGTATGACCCTTATTTTCGTTCCCAGATCTCCCACTTCGGTTAATTATGATCAAAAGGCCAACTTTGACTGCATTTTTTGTAATATTGTCTGCATTTATCGAAAAATTGACAGACACTGCACCTTGAGTAGTTTCTAAATAAGAGAATCTGCGAATTTGATGCGTTTGGGAGCAAAACTGAATTAAAAAAATAAATCTGAAAATTAGCAGTTTGAATCGAAATACACCCTGAATGGTACAGTATCGGAGCGCTGTTCCAAGGATCTGGATTTGATTCCCGACTTGGACATTTTTCACTCGATTATTTTACTCTTAGCTAGCAATGTGATAAATTTCATGTATTTAGTATTCAGTAATTTAGGGCATAAATTTTACTGTTAAGAATTAGTTAAAAAATTACTTAAAATTTATTATATGAATAAAAAAAATTGAACTGATTGATTTAATATAATAGTGTGGTGGAGTTTTTAGAAAAAAAAAAAAAAAAAAAAAAAAAAAAAAAAAAAACCTGAAAATCAAACTTTTGTAGGAAAAGAAGCAAAATCAAATGCGAGAGAAACCCGAGTAACTCCTGTAGCCGAAAAAAGTAATGATATTGAAATGTATATTAATTTTGAAATTAATATTCGAAAATATGAATTGTAATCTATTTTATTTCTTTATACAAATAGGTTTGTGGAAGCTTTAAATATTCGAATACAAAATTAAAGTTCATAAATAGTTTTTTGTTACTTTTTAAAAGTTTTAAAGCTGCTTTGAACTGCGTTGTAAATAATTTTAACATTAGGAATTCCAAACATTAAACCTGCATAATTTCTTGGCGCAATGTGGCTTCCCGTTTGATGTCTGCAATTAAAATGTTTTGAAGAATCCAAGTATGATTCAAAATTGAATATTGGTATTCAAAAATCTATTATTTTTTGTACAATTCCTTTATGCAGATACACTAATAAAATTTTAAGTAGAATATAAGTTAGTAGGCAATTGATTGGTACCAGTCGCATTTTTATATGAAGATTGCTTCACTTGTTTTAGAGAAATTCTTTGGCTATATCTCGCTAAATATCACTTTTTTTGTGTTTGTGCGCGCATGTGTAACACATTATGCATATGTGTATACGCGAAGATTATATGCCAATATACATGCAAAATTACTGTACGGAAATATGCATTAGAATGAAATATTAGAATTCTGTTTTTAGCACCATGTGGCCAGTGTTACTGAATTAAATGCATACTTGTACTTTATATAATAGCTTTTGAACCGGAAAAAAACATACGGCATATTTCTATTTCATAATGATCGGTTCAGTTTAGGATTCGTTACCTAAAATCATTTCCCATTTAATTCGCAAAAACTTGTGTAAAAATGATTTTTTGAAGGATATAATAGCTTTTTCTCAATACACGCCCATAGTGAAATGCCATTGCATAGGAGATCAAAAACAATATCTGTTTTCTCAATTTTTAATTGATGTGCAATCATTCAAATATCAGAAAATCTGTAAGTAAAATTTATAACCATTGTAGCATAATGGATCTCCACTTAACCCCTTTCGGTTCGCCGAACTTTTCAATTATCCTAATTCCTATTACTCCTATGAAAAATTAAGATTTTTTTTCTCCCTTTGGTTTAAAATTTCTGAGAAAGTCCTAAAAAATCGAATGTGTAGTCGAATGCATATTCGACATGATAACCTTTAATTCAAAAAGATTTTCGAGAAATACTATTGGTAAATACGAATGGGGTTTCTCAATGGTACATTATCATAATTTTAAGGGTGTATTTCGATCAAAACTGCTTATTTTCAGATTTATTTTTAAATTCATTTTTGCTCTCATATGCATCAAATTGGCTGATTGTCTTATTTAGAAAGTACACAAGGTGCCGTGATTGTCGATTCTTTCATAAATGCAGAAAATATTGCAAAAAAAACAATCAAAAACGGTATTTTGAACCGATTTTTCCGAAGCGGGAGATCTGTAAACGAAAACAGGGGTCATACTGAGAAGTTAATTGTTTATAAATCAAATTCTAATGAATTGAGTGTAAAATGATATCATATGATACCTTATACGCCTCTTCAAAAATCCCCTCAGCAAGTTTTATGTTTCTACTTTTAAAAATGTGTCTGAAATTGTATCAGAAAATTTCGAGCTGTTGAAGGTAGAAAAGCGTTTTTTCGAATACACGCTTAAGTCCCTCTCTTACACAAAACTCACTTGTTTATTTAATTATTTTTTCTTAAGAAACAACTTGCTTCTTTTTATTAGACTTTCAGCAGATGAGATCTACATCAATTACAAAGTTTCGCTTCCTTCTTGTCAAAAAACAAGAAAATTTGATATTTTCCATCTAAACTTATTAGCTCAAATATATAAATAACTGATAATATATGTTTTTGTAACAAAAAGTATATTGTTTTAATTGAATATTTGCTGTAAATTATTTCATTTTAATTTACTAATTAAGTAGTAACATTTGAAAATGTTTAACTAGTATCCTTTATATAGAATGTTACTTATAAGCATATTAAGTATGCATATGTAAAGTATATAATAAAAATATAAGTATATGATATAAATATTTATAGATATTCTTTCGCATTTTAATATTGATTTATATTTGCAGCTCCTTGGGGATAAGAAGTCGAAAGTAATGCGATATGATGTTGAAGAGAATAACGTTGTCTTGTATTTCAACGAGGTAAGTTGTCAGATGTTTTTTTAAATTCTTGACGAAAGAAAATATTTTGTGTTATATTACAAAATTTAGGATATTTTCCAATTTATTGTTGTTATACTATTTTCATGGAGAATATATAAAATTAATTCGTAAGTTAAAATTTTCTACTGAAATTAACGATTTCTGTCGCAATTTTTATCTAATTCAAAAAACGGAAAGAGTGTATTTTAGTGCCAGAAAACTCTTGAAAAAAATCTAAAAAAGTATCTTAACTCGTTGAGTTTTTGTCGTAAAACAAAATGATTTTTTTTATTTATTTGTATGCACGAAGGGTATTTTTCTAAATATAACTTACAGTATCCATGCAGCGTTCAAAAATGTAAATTTTTTAACTATTACAAAAATGATTACTTTGAATTAAATGGCTTCTAAAATGATCAAGAATAACATTTGAACCTTTTTTGTAGCCGAAAATATGCTTCGAAAATTAATGGTTTAAAAATTAGCTGTTAAACAACGATTAGAGGGAGCCATTATGGCGATTAAATAAAGTCTTATGCAAGAAAGGGCAAATCTATGGCATGGGTGTCACAAGTGTCTCAGAACAACCGCCGCGGTGAGAGGCACATCTTCGTCGGCGACCCCTACCTACGTCCCGAACGCATTTTCAGAAAGAATCACGTTTTGACCACCAGCCTTGGCGAGTTGGCGAAAGCGAGAACGTTCAGCTAGCTGCATCGCCAAACTCAAAATAAACTAAATTCAAATGTGTCATAAAACATGATTAACAGAATAATATTTATTACAAGAGAATCTTTACTATTGTTTTTAATTAACTTCTCAATTTCTTCGAACTTAGCGAGTTAAGGAAATAATATTTTTGAATTGGGAAAAAAAAGAAAAAAAACCTATGTTTAGATGTTGTGAAATTTAAAGCATTTTAATCTGAAAAAGCTCTTTGTTTTAAACTATGTTTTATCGTAAACAACGGTGAATAACAGTTCCTCTTATTATAGTCTTTGCTTGATAACATTTACGGAAAAACAAATGAACAATAAGCGCTATCTCTTTGCAGAAGGAAGAGTTGCTATTCGCTAGGCGTTTGACATCACAAACAAGAAAGGGTGCGTAGCATTGACTTCATCTCCGCGCCGATCGTTGTTCTGGCGATAAGGTGCTCAAAACGTGATTCTTTCTGAAAATGCGCACCAAACAGACTCACTCTCTTGCGCGAAGCGCTGTCGCCGATAGGCGACCATGGATAATGTCAAAATTCGTTACTTACGACCTGAATGCTTTGGACTCTAAAGAGAAAAGGAAAAAAAAAATAAGAGAAATTAGAAACCGGACAAATTTAACAGAAAAAGTAGACAAATCAAAGATACTGAAAAACGGTTAGTGGGTGGGTGGGGCGATAAAATTAGCGACTTCCCTTGCCTTGATCCCTTCATTTTCTGCATGTCATAAATTGAGTATGGAAATCAAAATATAATGATATTTTACAATATTCACAAATCTAGACCACTGAACTTATCTAGATTCCATTAGTTTTGTTGATTGTCATGCGGATTGAAGAAGCTAAAATGCAAATTAATGAATTATAGTCTCCAAACAAGAATATTTCCATTTGAACAAAAAAAAAAAAAAAAAAAAAAAAAAAAATGGCTAAACCGGGATTCTATCCCAGATGCTTTAACTTGCATTTCCAATGCTCAAACTATTGAGCTCCATGAGTCAGGTCCTGACTATCGCACGGGCACTTGAGGTTTGTGCCCTGGGCACAAATTCCTAACGGGCAAAAATTTTTTCATAATTTCTTTAAATTTTCATTTAAAAAAATCATTGTGAAAAATGTGGTATTTGAGATATTGACACGATGAAATGACAAAAGTATATCTCAATATATGCTTAAAAGTATATTTCAATAAATATTAGAGAAAAATATTTTTATTTCTGGAACCGTTTCTCAATATTCTAGGGGAAACTCTATTAGTTGACACTTTTCGAATAGGAACGTAATATGTGAAAAAAACTAATTTGTGACAGTGATTTGAAGAATCGAAAACTTAACGTCACAAAAACATTTATTTCACAAAACACAACAAACACACACAAAATATACGATGATTACAGATGAGATTTTTGACAGACATGGGAAGTATTCACCTTGGATAAGGTGAAGAACATTTTACATGTCAACGGTGCGACATGTTTTCAGTCGGGCTAACTCAGATCTCTCTGGGGGGTAAGAAAAAATGTTCCGTGCAAGAAACCAATGAAAACAGCGCCCTCTGGGCTCTGGAAAGAATAGTGGACTTGAGAGGTGCGTTACATTCTTCCCCTCTGGTTCCGAAAACGTCCCGATGGGGAACCAGAAACCTTTGGCGGTCTACCACGCTTTCGTAGCGGTTGTACGGGCAGCTCGTCAGCACCTTGATATGGACTGAGTGCGGATGTGTGGTAAGTACCTACCGGAATGTCCGGATTACTCGGATGAGCAACCTCATAAGTTGTTAAGGATCTTTGAGCTAAGATGGTATAAGGACCATCTCTGCGCGGCATGAATTTGGCACTGCGTTTTTGTTTAGCGTTACTAACTGGATGTAAGGTCACCCACACCTGATCCCCAGGACTGTAATTTGGACCTGGTCGGCGCTTTTTATCTGCATAGAATTTCCGCTTATCTTGTTTCTCTTCGATTAAATCGTGTACCCTAGATGAAAATTTTGCAAAATTTTTAAGGTACGGGGTAATTTCGGGAACAAAATTATCGTTATTTATTACAACCCTTAAATCATGCGTAACATCATCGAGTGTACGCATTTCACGCGCCAATTGTAAATACGCGGCAGTTTGACCAGTAGTTTCACATTTTGCTGAATTCATTGCGAATCTAACAGCTGGTAAACGTTCTTCCCAGGAGGCATGGTCATCTCCTACTAAAATGGCAAGTCGGGGTTTTAAATCTCGATTTTTACGCTCAACAGGGTTCGCTTGAGGATGGTAAACGGGTATTAAACTTTGCTTAATTTCCAATAAGTGACATAACTGTTGCATAACATCGCTCACAAATTGGGGCCCATTATCACTAATTAATCGTCTAGGTAACCCGTAACGTAAAAATATTTCATTTAGAAGTGTTAATGCACATTCCCTAGCGGTACCCTGTGTCAGTGCGAACAGCTCCACCCACCGTGTTGCACAATCCTCAACAATGAAAATCCATCGTTTTCCTGTCTTGCTTTCGGGTAGGGGTCCAAATAAATCTATAGAAAGAGTTTCCAATCTTTGAGAATAAATTGGAGTTTGTAATAGTCCTGCAGGTTTATGATTAGAGGCTTTATACCTGTTGCAATCAGGGCAAGATTTGACATATTCTGTTATAAATTTTCTCATACCTGTCCAGGCAGCTTTTTAATATATAAACTAATGCCGTGAGAATCGACGTCCCACTGACATAAGAAATATTTTATTTATAGATTATATGATGATGAAGAATTATTTGCACTTTCAGAACGTGGTGTTCTATGCCTCGAGTTGGGCGACACTCTTTGTGACAGTGATTTGAAGAATCGAAAACTTAACGTCACAAAAACATTTATTTCACAAAACACAACAAACACACACAAAATATACGATGATTACAGATGAGATTTTCGACAGACATGGGAAGTATTCACCTTGGATAAGGGGAAGAACATTTTACATGTCAATGGTGCGACATGTTTTCAGTCGGGCTAACTCAGATCTCTCTGGGGGGTAAGAAAAAATGTTCCGTGCAAGAAACCAATGAAAACAGCGCCCTCTGGGCTCTGGAAAGAATAGTGGAGTTGAGAGGTGCATTACAAGTTGCAGTAAATTAGCCAATCTAAGGTGCATGAAAAATTGTGACCTGGGCACAGAATTTTGGTAGTTGGGCCCTGCCGAACTTCGTTTACGTTTTGTGGAGGGTTAAAGTTATAAAGAAAAATTTGGAATATCTTGAATTTAATGAATTTTGAAACTTTTCAAAAAATTTATTTTTAAATGAATACGATTTATTTAATGTTTTGTTTTACTTCCTAGGTTACAAATGACGAGATGAATCTGTCCTTTGAGGTTGAAAAAGTTGTGGAAGTAGAAAATGCTCAACCAGGCACCGTCAAACTCACAGATTACTATAACAGGGGTAAGTCATACATATAGTTGAATGACATACTTGCCAACTACATTTTTATAAAATGCGTTTTCCTTTCATGCAGGTTAAATAAGTTTCAAACCAGAAAATTTATTTGATGCAACGTTTTACACATGATTAATTTTTTAACACAATTATTTAACTGGTAAAAAAATAAAATGAATTGTAATTTTCTAAATGAGTTAAAAATGCTTCGACCGGAATTTGAATCAGGAACTTTTGGCTTAATAGTCGACACTATTAAGTGAAAAATACCCAGATGATAATGTTAAATCTACGGGTGGGCGTTCGTTTCAAATATCTCGCTGAAATTTTAATATTTTTATGATTTTGCATTAGATAGCTGAAGATGATCTACAACCGGGCTAGTTTTTACTTTTTCGATTTTCGTTATACATTTTTTATATTATGATAGTTTCAATTTCAGAACCAGATCAAACCGGTTTTGAAAGTTAAAGCAATTAAAAATAAAATCTAAAACTAAAATTGAAAAAGTAAAAACTAGGCCGGTTGTAGAACATCCTAATCTATCCTATGCAAAAACATCATGTAAAAATACTAAAATTTGAGCGAGATATTTGAAAAGAACGCCCCCATAGACATTATCACCTCTAACATTATCATCCGTGAGTCCGGGTCACCCTTCAAGGGTGGTGATTCATTATAGGACAATCTAATTTTAATTCCTAAATGCTTCATTGGCACCAGAAAAATGGAATGAAAAATTCCCTTTTATTAAGATACTTGGACAAAAGCTTTTGTTTATTTTAAATTTTTGTAATTTCTGGTGTTATTCATTCATATTTCAATATTTTTCAAATGTAAGTACCTTGCCCCTGAAAGAAATAACACAATAATTCAAATAGATAAGTAGAAACATATCAGATACCATTTTCCCACTGAATGAACAAGTGACCAGGCCTAGATTTGGACCAGGGTATTTTGGCTTAAGGGTGTATTTCGATTCAAACTGCTTTTTTTCCGATTTATTTTTAAATTCATTTTATTTCCCAAATGCATCAAACTGGCAAATTGTCTTATTTAGAAAGCACACAAGGTGCCGTGATTGTCGATTCTTTGATAAATGCAGAAAGTGTTTCAAAAAAAGCAATCAAAAACAGCATTTTGAATAGATTTTTCCGAAGCGGGAGATCTGGGAACGAAAAAAAAATGGTCCTACTGAGAAGATAATTGTTTATAAATCAAATTCTAATGAATTGAGTGCAAAATGATATCACACAGCACCTTATGCGTCTCTTCAAAAATCTCCACAGCAAATTTCATGCTTCTACTTTTAAAAATGTGTCTGAAATTGTATCAGAAATTTTCGAGCTGTTGAAGATGGAAAAGCGTTTTTTCAAATACACCCTTAAGCTGCTAATTTCTGCCCTCTGAACTATTATGGGCAAATATGGCAGATAATAATTCACTCTGTCAAGCTTTTAAAAAGCACATTTTATTCACTAACAAGGAAGGTCTCCATACGGGCAGAATCAGAAAATTCTAAAAAAATTACGTAATATTTTTCTCGTGTGGATATATATGTTTATAAAAAACTTCGGCCGAATCTCTTTAAAACGTTCGTAATAAAATAATGAACATTTCGTTTATTTGGCGGTTTATCACCGGTTGGCGACGAAATAAAATTTCAAAAAATACTTTGTCAAATACTTTTTAAGGTAAAAATGTTTCATGTTGAACTTGTATTAAAAAATATATATATTTAAATAACTTTAGTTTTGTCAGTTTTAGCTTGTTTTAACTGTAGTTTTGTTATATACATATAAACTGAAAGATAACTATGAAATATTATGAATTAAAAAAAAACTTTTCAATTTTAAAATGAAGTCCAAATGAGCACTGTCGATTCAACTTTGTATCTATGGAAACAAAAACTTCTCCAATATTGGAATGTATTACTGCAGCATTCTTCATTAGTTTATTTGGAATACGCTTAAATATAAGAAATCATTTTTTATATATGAATTTTATACATGAATATTTAAATAATAGCAGCAACAAGCAACATAAATATGTACTACAAAAAGAAATTATATGTATTAGACTTCTTAATTGTTTAAATTTAAATTCATAAATACCACTTACACGCATTTTAAAATCTATTGATAAAGAATTTTCAGTTACATTAAAATCGTTTGCTTTTGGCGAGGAAATGTGCTGCTTGCCAAATCGAGTGACGTTTTCGTCTTTTCACGTCAAATATTTAAAAGCATTTTTTTTTTTTTTTTAAACAGAGTTTCTACTGTTATTCCGCCGCTAAATTTGACTGATCCTTTATTACATATATAAGAAGTTTTATTAGTATTTAAAAAAAAATTCTGAGTATGATTAGTATGGAGACCTTTCTTGTCAGTTCGAAAACTGAAACTCGCATAGCATTTTTTAAAATAAATTTTTTTTTTCTTCGTGGAAATTGTTTGAATTTATTTGTTAAGAAAAACTTGGTTTGAAAAGTGTTTAAACTGTGTCAAATTAAACCATATTTTATGAAAGCATGCTGGGAGATTAGCAGGTATTCGATGATATTCGGCTGAAGATAATATTTATCTACATTACATAAATTATAAGAAAAATGATTTAAAATGCAATTTTTAATACATGTACTGCAGTAAAATGAATATGTATTAATAAATATTTCGAAATATCTGACTTAAGATTTTTATGAAATTAGTTTAATATCATTTCTAAGATTTTTATGGAATCTTTTTTAACTGCAATATGAGTTTTTGAAAATGTCTGGATTTAATATATTTAAGAATTTTTACAACCATGTGTGATCAGTGCATCAAACTAAAAACTAGTTGGATGTGTCAATCCCAAAACTTTCTTCTATCTCATAAGTACATTTTAATATTAAAAAAAGAACGTGGTGACCCCAAAGTTACCCACTATCGAATTTCCTCGTATGACCTATCCTAATGAGAATCTGGTATCCGAAAAGCCTAAAACGCAAAATTTAATTAATATTCTGAGAAAATGAGCTTAGTAGTGCCTCATGTTGGGTAATTTATACTAAAACCTAATAAGCATCTATTTATGTCAAGACCTAACAGAATCTGAAATTTCATGGAATTTCGTCCATTAGTTCTTGAGATATAGTTATAACAAAAAATTTGCAAAACGTAGCACAGCAACACCATATCTTGGACAATTTATGCCAAAACGTAAAAAAGCGTCTAATTATGTTATGGTGTAAAAGAATCTGAAGTTTGATGAAATTCTGTGCATTAGTTCTTGAGATATAGCTAGTTAAAAAAAAACTGTAAAATATAGCACAGCAGCACCATCAGTTGAAAGATTTATAACAAAACGTAATCATCGTGTAATTATGTTATATGTCATTTTGTAACAAAATCTGAAGTTTGATGAAATTCTGTGCGTTGGTTGTTGAGATATAGCTATCGGAAAAATCGTGCAAAATGCAGCACAGCTGCACCACCTGTTGCAAGGTTAATACCAAAATGTAATCAGCGTCTAATTATGTTATATATTCTAGTGTAACAGAATCTAAAATTTGATGAAGTTCTCTGCATTAGTTTTTGAGATATAGCTATCGCAAAAATCGTGCAAAATGTAGCATAGCAGCGCCACCTGCTGGCCAATTTACACCAAAACTTAATCAGCGTCTATGTATATCAAGGGGTCACAGAATCTGAAGTTTGGTGAAATTCTGTGCATTAGTTCTTGATATATAGCAATCTTGAAAATCCTGAAAAACGTAGTATAGCAGCGCCACCTGCAGGCCAATTTTCACCAAAAACCAATAGGTACTAATTCATATCAAGGTCTAACTGAATATAAAATTTTATTAAATTTCGAGCATTAGTTCTTGAGATAGAGCGCCCACAAATTTTTTGTCACATACAGACAGACAGACAGACGGACGGACAGACTCACAGACAGACATTTTCTAAAAATAGTCAAAACGTCTTCAGGACCTTCTAAAACGTATAAATCCGTCGAAAACCGGAAGTCGAAAATTTTCATGAATCCAATACTTTCTTCTTTTAAAGATAGAAAAAAGTAATAAAAATAAATATTACTCGAGGATTTCGTTTCCAAAAAATATTTCAGATTAGAAGATAAATGCAATTTTACATATCATTTAACAAATGTTTTTAAATTTGTAAGGAAGGGGGTGGGGATGGAGAACATTTTGTTATTAGTTGCGGTATTTTCAACCGATCGAAAAATTCATCTCAATAATTATCTTTTTTGACCATTATAAAATTCTAAATTGACATAGAACCTGTTGTTTAAATTTCAAACTATATAACTAGCATATTTTATAAATATATATGATCTATTTCAGATCTGTTTTTATAGGTTTCACACAAGGTAAAGCTCTGCTTTTATGTAAGCCGAGCGCATGTGATACATCACTAAATATTGTTCCCATCTCCATCATTCGTATTCCATTCATGTGACTTAATTCATAAAGTTTCTATTCACTTAACTGATAAATTTTAGTCATTTAATTTAAAATATATATTTCCCATTTAAAATGCATGTATTGCACACATTTAAAATGTTCGCCTTTCACGAAAACAATTTTAAACTTACAAATGATAATTATAGCATAAGCCAAAACATTTTATTTCAACATCAAAAGATTCTTTTTGCGGAAGGGGGGGGGGGGGGTGCTGTTAGCGAATAAAAAAAATATTGGCGAGATTTGCGTATGGCTAACATAAAGTACCGAAAAGATCTAGCTAGGTAAAATACTCAACCATTTATTATTTTTATAACAATTTAAGTTTATTTAATTTTTTCATTCTAGAGAAAAAAATTGCTCATTATTCCATTATTCCATCTTTTTTTTTTTTTTTTTTTTTTTTTTTTTTTTTACTTTGCGTACATAAAAACTAATGTTAAGTAAAAATTAGTGATGACTTTAGAAAAAATCTGATTATATGTTCTAGTGTTAGCATGTTAGATGTACTTAAAATCACTTTCACTCTTTTTTAAAATATAAAGGATCGCGTTTTTTACATGTATTGTGCAGTACAATGGCAGGCATTTTTGCCGCTCCCACCGAAGCTAGCATAGGGAAGTAAATACGCGCTTCTGATTGGCTGAATAATTTAAAGAGCAATTGTTGTTTGTAAATAAATTATTCTGAATGTGGATGTACGTATTAGGGGCGTATATGGGTATATCGCATTAAAATAATAATAACTTAATAATAAGTAGAAGGATAAGTAATATAGAAATTTTGGTTTTGTCAATATCACATAATTGACGTCATAAAAAGGAAATGTGATTATCGTTTGTATATAAATTGTTCTATCACATTAAAATAATAATTAAGAAGAAATTCCAATTTCATTTTTAGTATTTTTTTATAAGTAATACAGAACAATTGAGAATTAATTTCTTTAATTTTAAATACCAGAAAAATTTTCTTTTTATCTGTCAATAAATATGTAAAATCAGAAGGAAATTAATCAAAATTCACCTTGTTAAAGCTTTTCAAACAAAAACTGATGCTTAAATAAATGTAATCTCAAAACTCAAACAAAACAAAATGCTCTTTAAGTTATTCAACCAATCAGAAGCCTGTATTTTCTTGCCTGTGCTAGCTTCGGTGGGATCGGCAAAACTGCCAATGGCAGTTAATTCAACAATTTAAATTCCTAAAAATATGAATTATTAATCTGTCATTCTCTATATTATTCTCTTATTAATCTATTATTCTCTCTCTCTCTTTAAATAGATGTTTCCAGCTCCACCAGCTATTCCTTCTGCGGAAAATCTGAATCGTGTTCAACAGAGCCATAATTGTTTATTTCCGTCAGCATGGATATCCAGGATGTATGTAACCAGGGAAATGTTGTTTTTCTACAATAGAGAGACTGTATTTTTATAAGCGTGTTGGACTGGATTGGTGCTATATGAGTATTCTTTTTTTTTTTTTTCTGTTACAACGCGCACAGAAGACAGGTTTTAGACACAATCAAAACCTTGTTTCTTATTGAAAATTTGTGTCTACAGAATTTTTGTTCGCATGAAAGCTGATTCTAATAAAAAGTATTTTGTAAATAATTGCTTCTCTGATTTTTTTGCAATAATAAAAAATGTTTTTTGAAGTATCCTAACATCATCAAAATGCGCTTAAAACTATTTATTTCCATGTATCGTAAAGCAACGGAATTGTTTTATGTATCACTATAAATGAATTAGATATGCTGCTAAAACTTCATTTTCAATAAAGATCATGCTATAAGGTACGTGGGACAGCTGGGCCATGATTTAACAATGTTATTCAGGAGATTCGGTCAATTAAGAAAGTTAATGCTCATTTGAGTTTTAAAGTCTGAACCGTTGTAAGTGTGTTCAATTAGGTTTACTTTATTCGACTTAAATATTCCTAATTACATTTTTAACGCCTAAATAAATAAATAAATAAATAAATAAATAAATATACGCATACATATACACACTCAAGAGCGAAAACATTGATGCAACTACCTACTACCTACCTAATAGCGTTAAAATACAATTATTTTAGTCAATCTAAAACAAGGGCGAATCCAGCCATCCTTTTAGAGGGGGATCATGCCTCTTTATTGAGGGGGGGGGGAAGGTCACATCTCTTAATAAGCAATTTTTATATTGAAGATTGTTTCCGCATTCAAAATAGCTAAATTCCTGATACAGTTGGAAAATTATTTTCATTCGTAACAAAAAGTTGCATAAATATTCATAAAAATATAAATATATGCATTTTATTTAGATACCAAGAAATTGAAGATTTTTCCGTTTTTATATAAAATAAAATAATTATTCAAGAAATTAAGCATTATATGCAAATTTTTAGGACTTGACCGTTTCAAAAAGCCGTCATGAGTACGCAATTGACTGTCACGGCCTGAAATTCAGTTTAAAAGTCTGCAGTTTACGGAGATTTCGCGAAAGATTCTTTACTTTTATTGAAAAATGCGAAACGTTAATCAATCACATTTGCTCTGAATAAATGCATCTTGCATCTAAGATAAAAAAATACTTCATGGATTTGTCAGAAATTACCTACTTTGTATTTAAGTATGACTTCAAAAGAATCAGAAGATTCTGATTGTTAAGCAAGAAGTAAGTTTGAAAAAATTCAATATATATTTCATTTTTTAAATTTCCTTTAAATTTTTTCTTCGTTCAGAGGGGGTTCATGACCCCCATGACCTCCCCCTTGGATCCGCCACTGATCTAAAACTTAATAAAGTTAACTCGACTGTAAAACTTCAAAGCACAGATACAATGAAATAAGTTCTTGGATTACTTTAAGCACTTAGCATATAGCTCCTCAAAGCAGGCCGAATTCATTTGTATTCACATGGAGAAAAGTGGTATAAATCATGCATTTTTAAAGTTTCATAACTCGATCAATTTTAGTGTTATATGAACGGGACTTTCTTTGTCTTACTTGTCAGTGTAATAGAAAAATTTTACTAACTATAACTTACAGAGGACCGCATAAAGAATTATTATTATTTTTTTTTTAAAGAAATATTTTTATTGATCCAACTCGCTTTTAAAATATTCCTTTACCTCATTTAAAACATTTTAGTAATTGGAACTATATGATAAACGGTTTAAGAATTAACCTTTGGCCACGGTTGAGAGTAGACACCCTGTTTATAAACTCGCTCATCGTGACAAATGACCGCGAAGTTGACATATATAATAATATAATTTTGGTTTTTCACAAAAAAGTGTTACAGAATGAAATAATAAATAGTAACTTAAAACATTGGAAAGTATATCTTATACTATAATGCGAGCAAAAATTGTGTGCGTCTGTGTGTGTGTGTAAATTTTATCTCAAAAACGGCTCTAACAATTTTCGCAAAAATTTGGATTTTACCATTTTTGGGCACGAGAAGACCATCGGGTTAGATCACATGCTCGAGAAAATTCGATTATTGGGTCATTTTGGGTCATAATGGGTCAGGATCAAGCTATTTATATCTAGAGAACGGCTGGATCGATTTTATGGAAATTTTGTATCCAATCGTTTTTTGGCACGAGAAAACTATTGGGCTGGTCACATGTTCGAAAAATTTCAATTGGTGCCTCACTTTTGGGTCATTATGTGTCAAGCCATTTTTATCTAAAAACGGCTCAAACGATTTTGACCAAAATTTATATTTTATAGTTTTGGATTACAAGAAGACCATTGGGTTAGGTAACATGTTCGAGAAAATTCGGTTAGTGGGTCATTGTGGGTCATGCTATTTTTATCTAGAGATTTTCTCACGCAATTTTGACTAAAAATTGCATTCTATGGTTTTCGGGCACGAGAAAAACATTGGGCTAGGTTACATGTTCGAGAAAAAAATTTAATGGGTCATTAAGGGTCTGGATCAAGCTATTTATATTTAAAGAATGGCAGAATCAATTTCATCGAAATTTTGCCTGTAACAGTTTTTTGACACGAGAAAGCTAATGGGCTAAGTCACACGATCGAGAGATTTCAATTATTAGTCATTTGTGGGTCATAATGGGTCATGGTCAAGCTATATCTAAAGAACAGGTGGATCGATTTTAACGAAATTTTGTATACAACATTTTTTTGGCACGAGAAAACTATTGGGCTAGGTCTCATGTTCGAGAAATTTTGATTACTGGGTCATTTTGGGTCATAAAGGATCTGGGTCAAGCTATTTATATTTAAAAAACGGTAGGATCGATTTTAAAGAAATTTTGTATCCATTTTTTTTTTGGAGGGGGGGGGGGGCACATGTTTGAATAATTCAGATAAGTGTTTCTTTATTGGGTCATTATGGGTCAAACCAATTTTATCTAAAAAAAGGCTCTAATGATTACCACAAACTAAAATTTCCAAATTTTGTCGACCAAATTTTGTATTCCACAGTTTTGGATTAGAAGAACACCATTGGATTAAGTCACGTGTCAGAGAAAATTCGTTTAGTGGATCATTTTTGGGTCATTGTGGGTCACGCTAATTTCACTTTACATAAAATTTAATACAGAGTTTACTTTAACCGAGCATGGCTCGGTGTTCCCCGCTAGTTTACATAATTAGTTACATATTTAAGCATATGCTTCATTTTAAATAACAATTCTCATTTGATATTGAGTCTTAATTGATCGAGGGGACCACGTACCATATGAAATAAAAAAAAAACAAAAAAATCATGCCTCAAGCATAGATTATGAAACACTTTTCAACTTATTAAAAAAAAATAACTAAAGCGCACCATTTAATAAGTTAAAAAATTATGTCTAATTCGATCATATGAAAACGTACAACAAATTCTCAAGTCCAATTTCAATTGTTTCCATCTACATTTGGAAAATTATTCGAAATTTTTGAGCTGCCCTGTTTATGATATATAGATTTGTATCCGTTAACTACATGCATGCAAATATTTAGTTCGGTTAAGAAATATAAATACCTCAATTGGAAATTCCTCTTCCAGAATTTCCGCTAAAAAAAAGAGAATGGTACGTGCATTCCTTTGTGCAGCCCTGTATATGAGGTATCTAATTTATACACAACGAGCAACATGCAGAAAATTAGTTAAGCACTAATCGAATTTTAAAAGGACTCAGCAATTATTCCTCGGACAGTACAATAACTGATTTATTTGTGTGCTCATATAATCGGACGACAAATTCTATGAATGCCCTGTTCTACGTCAATAATCTTTTACTGAAATTCCACGATTTATATCAGTTTCAATTCATTTGAAATAATGTAGTGTTATTATTATACTCTTCAAACGATTTTTCCTGTATACCATAATATGATACCATATAACGGAATGCTTTTGAGTTGCCCTGTAAATGAACTATTTATACCACACATTTCATATATTACATACCAGACATGCCCTAATCCTTAACCTTTTCGAGTCCGAGTTTATTTTATTTTATTTTATATTATTTTTATTATTTTTAATTTTTAGAAAAAAATTCTCTTACATTTATAACATTAACACTAGCTATCCAAATAGATTAATTAGTGTTTAACAAATATTTCATTGCTTGAAAGGTAACGAATGTTGTTGTTTTGTACATCATTCAATTCGTATTTATATGACAATAGGCTAAGGAAGAATTTTTGGAGATGTTTAGAAAATATTGTATTACAATAAGATTTAACTTACATTACAACTTTCAAATGCTTTTTTTTCCTTTACCATAAATGATTTTTCCAGGAAAGTGACTTTTATTATAAATTTACACAGTGAAATATATGTTTAAAACAAAAGAATCTCAAACGGTGCAAAGTGAATTAAGCAAATACTAATTATTATTAGTAGTAAATACCTAAACGTAAATGATGTCATATAGTAAATGGGTACTACTCTGTTATCGCGTCGACCAATTTCGCCAAATTATACAAATCGCCAAACTAATAGCCAAATTATGCATAATGACATAGTTTTTATTTTAAATATCGAAAAAACAAATAAATAGTGGAATATTAATAAAAATACAAATAAAAAGTCGAAATAAAAATCACTTAATGACATTTTAAACACATGAATCGTATTTAATGTCTTTGAATGTGACATTCACGATCATCCATTACTGGCATTTAATCTTATAATTTGGCGATAATGTTTTGGTCGACGGGATAACCTAGTAGTACCATTTGATATTAATCAATTTAGCATGAGCACACAAACCTGCGGTCTCATGTTACGCCGCAGGTTTGTTTGCTCATGAAGACGGTTCCCACAGAGTACGTAACAGAGCCTCAACTCGACTTGAAAAGAACGCCCTCAGTGCATCACTTAAAAACTAAACCATCGCGTTGGCGATTTTTATCCTCGTGATTTCTGTTTAACTGTAACCCTATTCTGGCTTGGCGCTTCTTGCTGAATGCTGATTTGATTATCTTTGCACATGTGCTTATGCTATTTGATCTTAGATTTCCGCGCTTATATTGATTCGTAATTATTACTTTTATTATTCTTGAATTTTCAAGTTTAAATTACTAGGTCGTTATGTTACGAAGAGACACGTGTATTGTTTGCAAGACGAATACTTCAAAGTTATTTCATATTAAAATAATTCTTTCATAAATTTCAAAACAAGAAGCAGCGAGCCGTCGCTGTATTTTTTTTCTTTTTTCCCTTATCATTTGTCGCCAAGGAAGCGATGTTTCGCCGATTTAGCAACCTCTCTTATGTTATGATCGTAGTTTTAGAGTGGTCCGCTCGTGTCGCTACTGTCTATGCGTAATCCCATGTTAAACAAGTTGCCATTACAGTGTATGAAAGTTGATTCTCTGTTACTACTCTGTGACGGTTCCATCTCGTGCTGCAAATTGCAGCCTACCAACATATAAAAAGAGAGAAATGCTGAGTTGGGCATCGTCCTCGTAGCTTAAATAGTAGAGCACTTGGAGCGCTGTTCCAGGGGTTCCGGGTTCGATCCCCGGTTTGGATATTTTTCACTAAAAGTTTGTTATACGCTTAGTATAGTAATGTGAAAATTCACGTATTAAATATTCTAGTTTTTATTCTTTTCAAACAACATTCTCTATCACTAGGTCAATTCCAGATGTGACGAAATGACATTATGAGTTATACAGGGTGATTCAAAAAAACGTGGAAAAAATGATATGACAAATCAAGCATACAACAAGGATAAAAAATCACATAGGAACATAGGGTTGCAAAATACTTATTGAGTCACAAATACAGGGTGTTTCATTCTAGCTACACATCAGTTTGAAAGTAATAATTTCGAGGAAAATAAAAGTATTGCAATGAAAATGCAACGATATGTATCTTATTTTGTGTGAAATGTGATAATGTTACGAAAAGATCTGGACAAACGTGTTGCTCAAGCAATCGATGATACCGCATGAACATATCACATTCAAAATGTGAGGTGCCAAGTGCATATTGCTGGTGTGCATAATGCAAACTTATACCACTTTTGTTTAGTGTAATCGCATTTAAAACAAAGGTGAGAATGTCTGTTAAATGTTTTATTTTAATACACTTCAGTTTTCTGAAATTTATTACCGTCAACCCAAATTGAGTTAAGATGAAACACCCTGTATTTGTAACTCAATAAGTGGTTTGCGGCCCTATGTTCCTATGTGATTTTTTATCCTTGTCGTATGCCTGATTTGTCATACCAATTTGTCCACGTTGTTTTGAATCACCCTGTAGAATAAACTTATAGCAATTAACCTGAATCTATTTTCAAAGAAAAATTGATTTTTCAGTTTGAAAATGACTGCTATTGATTAAAAGGTTACAAACAAATGTCTGAAACATTTTTTTATTTACATATTTTATTCTTACATTTTTGATTAATTTATTATTGTGTGACGGGATGACATTTTAGCAACCTTAACTCTAATCTGTAACTTAAAACAGCGAACCTTTTTGTAAATTAGAAAAATCATTCAGTTTTTTTACTAAATTATAATTTACAGCAAACTTTCGCAACTAACAAGGAAGGTCTCCATACGGGCAGACTCAGAAAATTCTGAAAAAATTACAGTATATTCTTCTAGTTGATATATATGTTTATAAAAAAAATTTCGGCAGAATCCCTCTAAATTAATTAGTAGTTTAATTAGTATTTTTTCAAAATATTCTAAGTATGCCCACTATGGGGACCTTCTTTGTAAGTTTGAAGTTATTAAGTGTCATTTGAAGTGAACGTGACAGAATGACTGAAAGTTTCTTAAGCCTTAATTTAAAAAAAATTGACTAAATTAGTAAAGTTCATAATTCTTTTACTATCCAAAATTATTGTAAAAAATTACATTACATAACTATTCACATGTGATAACTTTTTCAAAACATATAAAGCACGATTAACTACGATTTGAAATGTCGGCTGAATACAATTGTTAATTGTTATATTGCATGCATTATTCTCAAGATCAAGAATATGACTTTAAGGTTATTGGAAACCATTAAATATTATATTACAAACATTCATTTATTTTTTAAAAAATTCAAAATAGGCAACAATTTCTATTTTTTTTTTTTTTTTTTTTTTTTTCACATTTTCTTCAAGAATATTATTTGTGCACAGTTGCAAATAAAATAAAAGTTTTGAATCTAAAACATTAATTTGATAACTCGGAATATATTTCAATATGTTTTTTTTTTTTTTTTTTTTTTTTTTTTTTTTTTTTTTACTTACTTTGTAAAAATACGAGGTTTAAAAAAAAAAAAAAAAAAAAAAAATTAAAGTAGACATTTCTATGGAATAGCCCACTAATAGGTACTCAAATTGGTACGGAGATCCTTTTCATAAAATTACTATACACGATGATAATTTTATTACTATTTTATTTTCAGTATTATCTTCAGTACATACCCTACTTCTAATTTTATACTCATGCGTAGCGGTCTTGCAAGTTTTTCTCTATTTGTTAGTGTCCCCCCTTCCTTCATTTTCTAATTAAGGGTACATCCGCTTATGAATAGTATTTTGCAATTCTACAATTTTACAATTAAGGGTTATTTCGATTCAAACTGCTTATTTTCCGATTTATTTTTAAATTTATTTTTGCTCTCATATGCATCAAACTGGCAAATTGTCTTATTTAGAAAGTACACAAGGTGCGTGATTCTCGATTCTTTGATAAATGCGGAAAGTGTTTCAAAAAAAGCAATCAAAACAGCATTTTGAACCGATTTTTCCGAAGCGGGAGATCTGGGAACGAAAAAGAGGGTCCTACTGAGAAGATAATTGTTTATATATCAAATTTTAATGAACTGGGCGCAAAATGACATCACACGGCACCTTATACGTCTCTTCAAAAATCCCCACAGCAAATTTCATGTTTCTACCTTTAAAAATGTGTCTGAAATTGTATCGGAAAATTTCGAGGTGTTGAAGATGGAAAAGCGTTTTTTCGAATACACCCTTAAGGCTGTTTTCAACTGCTCTGCTGAACAAGCGCAAAACGTTTTGATACATTTAATTTTTTTTTCTTAACGGAAAGATATAAAATTGGAAAACTGGACTATGGAAGAAATTTGGAATCTAACTGTGTTTTGTATTTTTTTGATCAATCAATTACCTTTCGAGTTATCAGCGTATTCGATCACGTGATATAGCTTTTTTCTCGTTCCGTTGATCGGTTTTTCTGCTTTCATCGGGAAATTCGGTTCAAAAAATCCTTTTTGACAATATTTTTATATTCTGTAAAGTGTTTCATAAGTATGCTTGCCGCATGATTTTTCTTTCTTGTTTATTATACTTATATTACCTTTTTATAGTTTTTTCCGTTCCATAGACATTGTTTCTTTCTTTATAGATGTATACATATATGCATTTTAATGAGAAAAAAAAAACAGTCTAAAAGTAAACTTATCGGCACAGATGTCATATACGCACCACATTTGCGCGCGTTCTTTTCACCGCCAATTTGGCGAAAATTTTGCTTTTGAATATATGTTACAAATTGTATGCTATAACAGCATGAGATTTTTTATTGCAATATAAAAATTAAAATAACGTGAAAAAATGAAAGAGATTGAGGTATTTTAAAAAAGGAAATAAAAATAAGTAAATGATAGTTTGAAAAATAATTTGTAAAATTAAAATGAAAAATAGCAATAAATAAATAAAAAATTTAATAAGTAACAAAACAGTAAATATAATTTTCACAATGAATCGAAATATTAATACTTAAGCCATACTCAATGCATGCTTTTGCTTTATTTAAACAACGCATTTTACTGAAAGCTTTAATTTTTTATTTTATTTCCCTAAAATTGTTATAAACTTATTAAACGGATCTTCACCATGGCACAGATGTGCGACGCCAAATTGGCGGTAAAAAGAAAACGCGTAAATGTGGTGCGTATATGACATCTGTGCCAACTTATCTATAAAATGAATGAAATATGGAGTGGCTATATCAAGTGTAATGTGGAGTACCACAATTGACAACAGTGAATGTGACGTCATGCTCATCCATTATTGATACCAAATCCCTTTATTAAGAGCCCCACCAGTAGCTAAGAGGTTCTGGCCTCTGGTAGACGGCAGGTGCTGGGTTCGAACCCAATCGCGGCTGTCGGCCTAACCGTTCGGAGTTTTCGCGGTTTTCTTCGAACCTTGCGTAAATACGGGTTAGATTCCCTTAGAAAGAGCCCCACGAAGGGCACTCCCCCCTGGTTCTATATCCCTAGATAATCGAACGACAAAAATAAACCAAATCTCATTATTAAGAAACGGATTTTGTTTACTGTAATTGGTCGATAGAAAAATAAACATATACATACAAAAACGTCTCTGTTGTAACAGAAGTATAAAATATGGAACATTTGCAAACCAGGCTCTGTAATTTTCTAGTAGATGGCAGCACCAAATTATTTCTCCCCAAATTTATCAGTGAATGGAAAACTTGCGAAATGCATGTCATTTTGATATCATTTTTTGTTATATGCAATAATAAAAATTTATAGTTTAAAAATTGAATGTTTTTTTAATTCTGATTACAGGATACTGTGTGCAATGTTGTTTGTCATATTTTCAGAAAATAATATTATTTTATATTAATAACTCTGAAAATTATAAGGAAAACCTTGGAAAAATGTGGGACCATTTTTATAAAAACCTTAATTACTCTGCGAGTATGCATGCTATTTGCATAAAAATGAACAAGGCGTATTACAATAAGGCATTCAATCATAATCTAGAGTTTGAGCGCTTTTGCTACATTAGTTTTGACAGGATTATCCAAAAGATATTCATTCTTTTTTAATTTGTTGACGGTCCCCTTTGGAGTTTCGGGAAAAAAATTTCACGGAGATTTATGACGTATACTATTATATTTATACACTAAGAGTTTCGAGATGATTCCTCATGTATTTTTCTAGATATTCAATAAAATGTCTAAAATCGCAAATGAACGATAATCAATGGCTAGGTAGTGTATTTTCCATTTTTTACTAACACGACACACTGCCATCACCGCACAGCTTTTTAACTTTTTAGTGATATCAAGAGGTTTTATAGTCAAAACATCATATATTTTTTTGTATCGTGTCAGGATCTGTTACTATTAATATTTATTGTCTCATAATTTACCTTTGACTCTGTTTTTGATAAGCTTGATTTATCTTTTAAATAAGGGAGAAAATAAACTGCAAAATACAGATCGAAATTTTATCAAAGTACTTTATTAGTACTTCATTCTTCCAAAAAAAAAAAAAAAAAAAAAGAAAAAAAAGGACAGAAACAATTAAAAATAGCACTACATCATAATAGAAGCTTCTAATCTATGGTTTAGAATAATAAGGGCATACTCTAGTAAATTATATTTATTTTGAGCAACTAATAACTACATTCATCATTATATGGGTAGTTATTTTTGTTTCGTTTTGTATTTGAAAATTATCAAAAAAAATTCATTGAATTTATTATTTAAATTTTCTATTTTAAGGAGCATCTGAATTTTTCGCTTACTATTTAAAATTGGATTACTGTAACTTATTTATCTTTCGACATTAAACTACGAAATATGCATTTCCACATTTATATCTTTAACTTAACAATAGATGGCAGCACCAATTATTTTTTTCTCTTATGTTTTTAAATTTGGTGTTTTATACTTCACTTCAGAGCTGTTCAAAAAATTTTAATGCCCCTTTGAAGATTTCCTTTTGCTTTTATTATACTTTTTAGAAGTAAAATTTTATAATAATGAAAATTTTCTTTAAAATCATTCTTATTTCCCTTAGAGATATTTCCAAAACCTGCGAAAATTTATTAAACATCAGAACAGGGGCGTGCGAAGAGAAAATTAAGCTGCCGGAGCTAAGTTAAAATTTGGTGCCCCCCTCTCCAATTTCTCCTTGTGAAAGGCCAAAAATGACATTGAATTTGGCGCCCCCTGAATTTCCGTTGCTGGGGCGACAGTCCCATTCACACCCCTTTTCGCACGGCGCGGCGCTGCACAGCGATTTCTAGTTATTGTTTATAAAGTCTAATTAAGATGGTTAAATTTGGCCACAATTGGAAATAGCGACTTTTAATAATTAAGAAGTAACAGAAAAATAAACTTTTTTAAGCCCCCCCCCCCCCCCGGCCGGCCTTTAAAAACGCATGAGCATGAAATTTCAGTTTTACTTACCCATCATACGTAGTATAGGGTAAATCTTGCAATCGTTTTGAAAATCGAAAAATTTTTTTTGACGGATTTACACGTTTTAGATACTGGAGATTCCGAATAACATATTTTTAGAAAAAAAAATTTGCCGTCCGTCTGTCTGTCTGTCTGTCTGTAAACGCTCTATCTCCCGAACAAATTGAGATAGAGACTTGAAATTTTGTATGTAGTTAGTATGTAAGAAGGGGACGAACCCTATTTAATATCAGCAACCTCGATTATCCGGAACTATTTTTTTCGGACTCTCGAAAAATTCGTTCTGATGAAAGGTATATAAAAATTTTCGAATTTTTTTGTTCTAAGGAATGGACGTAAAAGGCAACAAAATATCACACATTTTGCATATAGAACGAAGTCGATCGGATTATTAGTTGCCGAGATACTTGTAATCTTGTTTTCCACATTCTTCGATTTTTCATGACCCTGTATTTCATTCAAATTTCAATTCAAAAGTATATTTTAATTAGAAATGAGACACTTAATCCGACGCAGTTAATTGTTAGTTAATAGAATTATTATTTTTGGAGTTATAAGGATGTTTCTTTTACGCAGTTCGGTACTACTTAAGTAGTTTGGCGTTTTATATACTTTCTCGAAATTGGTACATCAGCAGTTCTTTAATATAGCATTACTATGTATATTAACAATATTTAAATTTTGTTTATGAATTGCAATGCATTGCATAAATAGTTTCACATGTTTTATTTTCATATGCATATAAATGATGGGTAAGTATTACGGTGGCCCCCAACGACTAGTTTTTTTTAAATCTTGCTGTTGCACACTGGCCTGGCTGTTTTATACAAAATATAAAGGAGCTCAATTTTTAATTTTAAGGTTTTTTTTTTTTTTTTTTTTTAAATTTGTTTAGAATACTTAATAAAATAGGGCAAAATGATTTCCATCTATGAAAGCACTTCCAGACTTCTTGCTCTTGAACCAGCTATATGAATTGGTCACTATCATTCTTGTTTTTCTTTTTGTACTTTTTATAAAACTAAATTCACGCCTTCAAAGCAAATCGAAACGCATTCCAAAATAAACCTAGCAATAGTTTTGATCTCCATGTTTATTTATTTTATTTTTACTTACCCATCATACGTAGTATAGGGTAAGTCTTGCAATCGTTTTGAAAATCGAAAAAAATTTTTTGACGGATTTACACGTTTTAGATAGGGGAGATTCCGAAAACATATTTTTAGAAAAAAAAATTTGCCGTCAGTCTGTCTGTCTGTAAACGCTCTATCTCCCGAACAAATTGAGATAGAGACTTGAAATTTTGTATGTAGTTAGTATATAAGAATGGGACGAAGCCTATTTAATATCAGAAACCTCGATTATCCGGAACTATTTTTTTCGGACCATCGAAAAATTCGTTCTCATGAAAGGTATATAAAAATTTTCGAATATTTTGTTCTAAGGAATGGACATAAACGGAAATAAAATAACACACATTTTGCATATAGAACGAAGTCGATCGGATTATTAGTTGCCGAGATATTTGTAATCCTGTTTTCCACATTCTTCGATTTTTCATGACCCTGTATTTCATTCAAATTTCAATTCAGAGGTACATTTTAATTGGAAATCAGACGCTTAATCCGACGCAGTTAATTGTTAGTTAATAGAATTATTATTTTTGGAGTTATAAGGACGTTTCTTTTACGCAGTTCGGTACTACGTGAATAGTTTGGCGTTTTATATAATTTGTCGAAATTGGTAATCAGCAGTTCTTTAATAGAGCATTATTATGTATATTAACAATATTTAAATTTTGTTTATGAATTGCAATGCACTGTATAAATAGTTTTCACATGTTTTATTTTCATATACATATCCATGATGGGTAAGTATTACGGTGGCCCCCAACGACTAGTTTGCTATTGTTTTTATTATAGGCATGTTTAAAGTTTTTGGTACCTTACCTTACAAATATTTTTGAGATAGACCTTACGTAGAAAAATGTATAATTTGAAATTTAATACATATAACTTCAGAACCGTAGTTGCTTTTTGTCTACTACTTTAAGATTTATTCCCACACTAGCTGTTACCCGTGACGTCGTTCACGTAACAATAAAAAAAAAAAAAAAAAAAAAAAAAAAAAAAAGATAAACGCTTTAATTAAACAAAATGCTTCATTAACAATAATTTAAAACATATGTAACTAACACACATTTTATAGCAGGCAATATAGTAGTTTTACTTTACAGGGGACTTAAAGACCTCAGACAAATAAAAGGGAAATGTGTTAGATAATATGAACAATCACGAAAATGAAATTGCAACAACTTATGCTGTAGAACAACTGTAACGCACCCCCAGTTCTACAGAAATCATGTTTTAGTGCATTTCAGAATTCCATATCAGAGAAAGAAAAATAATGTATTAAACCTAGGTAATAAAAAATATCCAACATTTTCATAATACATAACTTTGCCGGCTCATTCTTTTCTGCAACTATGTATATGATCTATATGTTTGTAAATATTCTAAATACAATATTAAAATTTAGCTTAGTTAGAAATAGTATAACGAAAATTAAAATTCACCTTTAACAATTTCTAATAATAGACAGAAACGTACTTGAATTCTTTTGTACAATCCTGTATATTACGTGCAGATATGTATACAACCGCATATTTAGCTAAAATTATTTAAGCAAAAAAAAAAAAAAAAAAATCGATTAAAATTATTGAATTTATATTTCCGGAAATCGCTATTGCGCAGATGACCATGTATCCAGTTTGTTTTATAGTCCGTTACATGATTTATTTAAATTCTACAAGCATCTCTTATTATACCAAATGTAGCTGAACTTCAAGATGCATTAGCTTTCCTTAAAACACATACCATATAATTGAAAAAGATTTTCAGCAATCTTTTCTAATAGACCATACTTTGGAATTTGGATACAATATCTGAGATCTAGACACAGGTCCGAATCTTTTATGTGTCTCTGTAAATGAACTAATAAATGTGATGCAAATCATACTCAACTGCAAGCATATTGTAGTAAATTTCAGTATTTATTATTTCAGCATTTCAATATTTATTATTTCAAGTTTGAAATAGTGCAACGCAATTAAAATACGCTGGGAATATTTTTCCCCAGTAGACTATTATATAACCGAAAATTTTTCTTTGATTCTGTAAATGAATGTTAAATCTTTGCACTCCATTTTCTACAGAAATCCTCTTTTAATGGATCCAAGAAACTGATATCAATTTCAATATTTTTGGAACAGAGTAACATTATTAAAATATGCTGCAAATGATATTTCTTCACAGACTATTATATATTGAAATACTTTTGAGCTCCCTGTGCGCACACTATAAGTACTACACTTAACATATTCGATAATAACCATGTTCTTTTGACTCTTAAAAATGTATGTAAATTTCATTACATTTAAAATTATGTAATACTATCAAAATACACCGCAAATGATTTTTTCTCTTAGACCATAATGTAAAGTATTGAAAAACACCGTAATCACTGACGATAAATTGATAAATAAACTAAAAAACTTTGAAAACTCACCATAAAATTGAAAATTAAGCTGGACGCGTTTCGAGCTACAACAATAACAGCTCGTCATCAGCTAAAGTAAAACGTGTCCGTAAGGCACGCAGTGGAGATAAAGTGAAGGAAATAGGGAGGAGATTACAAAGAGTGCGACAGGTGGCGCTAGCTTTAAGAGCCAAGGTGGAAGAGAAAAGTCGAGGTAAAGTGAAAGAAAGAGGGAGGAGATTACAAAGAGTGCGACAGGTGGCGCTAGCTTTAAGAGCCAAGGTGGAAGAGAAAAGTCAAGGTAAAGTGAAAGAAAGAGGGAGGAGATTACAAAGAGTGCGACAGGTGGCGCTAACTGAAAGAGGAAAGGAAAAGTGTTGCCAAAATAATAATAAAAAGAAAAAGGTGGAAAAAATGTTAAAAATAAATAAATAAGAATAAAGTAAATAAATGAATAAATGAAATAATAAAAAATTTTAATATTAATAAATAAAATAAATAACTAATTAAAAAAATTAAAAAATTAATAAATAGATTTTAAAAAAATTACAGGAGTAATGTCCATGCAGGAGAAAGGGAGGGGGATGAAGAGAAATCATTGACAAGAGTATTAGAATTTTTACAAATAAAATAAGCTTCGTGAACATCTAAGTGAGAAGGAGAGGCAGGATTAGAAATAATTCTGGCCATGGAAAAAAAAATTTTTTTAGTTTATTTATCATAATGTAAAGTCTCCTTTTGAGTGTTCCTGTCATTCAGCTATGAGTGCTACCTGCTTCATTTTCAATACCGCATATGCTATGGCAAATCTCAGTAACATCTATTACTTTCGTATGAATCCGACTATATTTACTGGAGTTAAAACACGGACAAACAGACGGCACTCAGCATCCGGTATACCGACAGGTCGAAGTCGTGAACACTTTTAGACCATGTTAGAAAGTGTCAAAGAGGGGGGGAGTCATCTTGAAAGTCGATGAATTTATTTTCGTGAAACGAAAAAAACAGTGTCAGAATAAATATATTACAAAAGTGTGTTTTAGGTGGTATTTTTGTATAATTTGTACAGATGTGTTTTGCATAAAATAAAATTTTACAGAAATCTATTATAAAAAAATATTTTTTAAAGTGGCAACATATTTTTGCTTTTTAAGAGCTAAAAGAAATGTGAAATTAAAATCCATTTATAAATCTGTTTCCAGTACACTTCGAGCACACGATGCATAATTGTATTATTGACTTAGGGAAATGATAGTATTTTCACGCAATTACGTTAAATCTTTAGGTTTTGAACCCGAAAGTACATTTTTTAAAGTGATTTTTATTTTTATCGTCAGATTTAAACAATTTTAAGAATTAACAGTTGTCAAAAATATTTTCTTTTTTTGATTAGCTGAGCTTTTTTTTACTTTTTAAGAATGATAAAGTATTTTTCATTGATCATAACGTCATTTACGATATGGATAAATTTGCGGTATAAAACATTAACATTTTCTAGTCATTTAATATTTAACCTTTTTTTTTACTTATTTTATTTTAAAATTAAATATTCAATATTTTTATATTAACCATGCTCAGACGATAAAATTAATTTTCTTTAAATAATAACTTTTGATACCATAATTCAATCTCATTTCATTGCAGCATCAGAGCATATCTATTTTATTTTTCATATGTGACGTCACATTCGTCTCTTTTTAGCACTTACTCAAAATTCATATACCTTGTGTTATTAGAAATGAATATTTGAAAACTTATGCTTTGTTTCAAATCTGACGTTACATTGATATTTTTAAAATTCTTATTGGAAAGTATTCCTGTGACGTCACAATTGGTAAAATGTTGAATTTTATAGCCTCGAACCGAAAGAAAGAAAAGGGTTCATTTCTTTACGGATTAATATCTGGAAAAAATGCTAAATTATTTATATTCTTTTAAGTGTAAAATAAATTTTATATAATCGTCTGCTTGATATAAGTACAAACAAGTTGGAAATTGCACGTAAAGCGTAGCAAATGAGGTGCGTTCGTTGACAACGAAGTTTTAAAATATTCAGATCTTATTGATATAGTAGAGCGTACTTTGGATACAGTATAGTGGTCGAAATCTTTGTGTTCCTGTAAATATACAGGGAGTAATTTTTGTTATACTTCATTAACGTATATCTTATTCATAAAATGTGAAGTAGTTTAATATAATTAAAACACTCCACAAACAATGTTTCCCCGTATAACATTATTTAGTGGAATACCTTTGTGTGGCCCTGTAATTTAACTTATAATATTCTTTGCATCACAGATTGTACTAAATGTATTTTTAGTACATATTTCATAGATTCATGCCAATTCTGTATATTCAAATGAGTGTAACACTATTAAAATGCATTTGAAACTTTTTTCCCCATTGACCGTAATGTAACGGAATACTTTTGATTGTCCCTGTAATTGATCAATGCATCCGATTTTCATAACATTTGAAATGACTCGACAAAATTATGTAATAAATATACGTTTTAAATTTCAAACGATTAAAATGCATTTGAAACTTTTTTCCCCATTGACCGTAATGTAACGGAATCCTTTTGATTGTCCCTGTAATTGATCTATCCATCCGATTTTCATAAAATTTGAAATGACTCGACAAAATTATGTAATAATTATGTATTTTAAATTTCAAACGATTCGGTTGGGTAGTTTTTGCGTTGTTATATGCGGACGGACAGACAGACGGACAGACAGACAGACAGACAGACGGACAGACGGACGGACTGAGCGACAACAATAGGTGCTACGTATTTACATAATTACGAACGCACCTAAAAACAGTATCCCTGTGACGTCACAATTGGTAAAATTGCGGTTTTTAATCTCGAACCAAAAAACAGAATAGGGTCCATTTATTTATTTCATTTTGTTTTAACACGTGAAAATCTTCAATTGAAAATTAATTACTGAAGAGAAATTAATAGTCCGGTTTTTTTAATTTTTCGGTAACAAAAAAGAATAATGATTAAATTTGAACAAATATTATGGGGAAATTGTAAATTAATTCTGTATGAAAAATAATGAAATTTTGAATTATTAAGAAAAATATTTGAATAAAATAAATAAAAATTAGCCTATGTTCATTTTAAGCCTATGATCTATCTATATAAAAAGATTCAAAGACATTAATCCATCCGTTTTGAAGCCAATTTCATTCCAACTTCCGGACGCACTTTCACATTTATAAGATATTGAGATATATAAGATTGTTAAAATGTGCATGTATGCTAATCCTGCGCAATAATACTGCCACATGTTTTCAGTCATGTCAAAAATGGCGTCCTTCATTGAGTAAAAAGAGTTGAGATGCGCCCCTGCTTACTGAAAGGTTGCATATGGACAGCGCTGCTCCACTCCATCTGAACACATTTAATAAATGTAGTTATATGGATTTTCACAATCTTTCTGCATTGCTGGTGTATTTTTTTCTCTTTCGTTAAGATATTCGTCTTTTTTATGAATTAATTATGTTTTATAAATGTTATATACATAAATTTTGCAGTTACGTCAAAGAAAATTTGAAACAATCACTATATTGGTTTGGTTTATTTCATGTCGGCCGATTATCTACATGTTGGGTATAGGCCCTAAAGGGGTGGAATGCCCTCCGCGGGGGTCTTTCTAAGAGAACCTAACCCGTATTTACGCAAGGAAATGCAAGGTTCGGAGAAAACCACGAAAAACTCCGAACGGCTAGGCCGACGGCCACGATTGGGTTCGAACTCAGCGCCTGCCGTCTACCAGTTGAGAGGTCAGAACCTCACGGCCACTGGTGGGGCAATCATCACATTAAAAAATATATTATTAAGTCTCCTCGGTAATGTTAAATCTATTGGAGTGATATGATATTAATACATTAAAATAGTTCTCCGGGAAATTAATATTTTGATTTCTTTTTTCTGTGAACTTTTCTTAATAAATGCCTATTTTTCGGTGCGTTCGTAATCATATAAATACATAGCACCTATAGTTGTCGCTCAGCCCGTCCGTCTGTCCGCATATAACAGAACAAAAATTGCCCAACCGAATCGTTTGAAATTAAAAATATACAATTGTTGCATGATTTTATCGAGGCATTTCAATTTTTATAAAAATCGGATACATAGTTCAATTATAGGAAAAATCAAAAGTATTCTGTTACATTACGGTAAATCGGAAAAAATAGTTTGAAAAACATTTTAAGGATGTTACACTCTTTCGAACATAATAAAATTAGCATGTATGAATGAAGTATATACTAAAATATACATTCTATGCAATCTGGGGAGCAAAGAATATTTGTTATTAATTTACAGGGCCACACAAAAGTATTTCCTTGCATAATGGTATAAGGAAAAATATCGTCTGTGTCGAGTTTTAATCATAATAAACTATTTCATATTTTATGAAATTTACATATGTGTTTAAAACTTGTTATAATACGCACTCACTTCATTTGCTACTTTTGACATGCAATTAACAACTTTCTCACGATTTGTTGTCAAAATATTTCTAAAAAGACATGCTTAATTCTATCTGAAGTGTTAAAATCGTACTCGTAGCTTGAATGGTTTTAATATAGAAACATTAAATTCAGCGCACAGATTTTGGAAATATTTTTACAATTAATAAAACAATTACGAAAAATCTTGCGAACGGCATACATTATGAAACATTTTCCAATACATTCAGAATACTATAGCAAAATTTCATAATTTGCGTGAAAGATGATATCTAAATGGATAATTTAATAAACATTTTTGTGCAACCATGTATATGATGGACAGATAAGTAAGCATATACTGCATAATAGGCAAAAAGTTAGTTCAGTTAAAGCATACCACAGTTGAAAATTTCCATCTAGCAATTTCCACCAATAAACGGATGTTGTTGCGAACTTTTGTATGACCTATAAAATTTATTTACCTCAAGTATTATTAAAAAAACCAGTTAAATTTAAAAATGCATACCACATCTGAAAACGAGCTTAGAGCAATTATTGCTCGTAGGCTTCAGTAAGTTCAATTATTGCTCGCTTTCTTCTGCAGCCCAATTTTTTTTAGTGCCCTTGTAAATGATCGATAAGCTCTTTGCATATCATATCCTATACAAAGAACTTTGTTGTACCACTCAGTGGTGTTATATCAATTTAAATATCTTTAAAATACTATAAATATGATTGAAAAACACCGAGTGGTCTCGACCCGATCCCTTCAGTGGGAGAGGTGACCGAGAGCCAGGCAGCGCTCGTAGTACACGATGCTCGACGGGGGCCGGTCGGGGACTGAATCACCACCTCCAAGTGAGGCCAGAGTGGACTGCGCCTGCTCTGGTCCGGTGGCCATGGATAACGAGTGTCTTGGGTTTCTCTGTTCGGCTACCTTCGGGTAGTAGGAATCCCGTGGTCCTCGGTTTTCGAGAGAAGCCACCAAGGGACGCTCATAGCCCTATCCCAGTGGCGGGTCTTAGGAGCTCGCCAGCGAACCTCATGTGAGGGTCAAGGCGCCGGCTTTTAGGATCTGCACGGTGACTCTGGGCAACGGGAAACCAAGGTGATCGGGACCTCGGCCACAAACTTGACTGAGAGGGAGCCTGGAAGGAGAGTGTGGACTTTGTCGGAACAAGTGGTGGGGACTCTCCAGTGTCATTGCATCTCGCAGGATCGGCGTGCAGCATCTCCTGGAGTTAGCAATGGGAGAGGCTTTGGGCCAGTGCCCGGTGTGACTTTTATCCGCCGGGAAACTCAGCCACCCATCACCTCTGTAGCGGGAGTAGTGGTGTGCCAGCTCCTAGGTGGGGGGAGACTGGGGGTGCTCCGCTCGTACCAACGGACAGGTCGAGTCGGAAGGGCGCCGTGGCGGCGTTTGTCCCACACGGCCTGGCACCCATGGGAGGAGGTTGGCTGGCAGGCTCGCCTCCTGATCCACTCACCGCAGAGTCCTGGGCCGGAAGCTCACTGGTTAAAGCAGTGGCACATCTTCCCCAGGTGAACTCTTTGGTCCGATCAAGTCTGACGTGTCTAGGCGGGACTGGGGCTTTCTGCGTCCAGTGATACAGACTTAGCAGTACCTCAGACTAATCTTCCCGCTAATAACCCCCGAGCCGGTCGTCGCTTCGGATGACGTGGGGGGACTTTCCTCGTCCCCCAGAATTTGGCTAGAGGTACCTTCACTTTTCTGGTAGGAGTCCACATTGCACGGGGAGAGGCCCTCGGGTCTAGGAACCAACGTGGGCTCTGAGGTAACGGTAGTGCGTGGCGGGGCCTCGTTTTTGGCCCCGCTCGGCTCCCCGGCCGGAGGGCGGGGGGGGCGGAGCGAGGCGCGCGGAGTTCCGTTCGCGCCAACCCTCTAGCGAGGCTGTGTCTATGCAATCAAGGTGGAGCTTTCTGGGCCCGCCTGGGGTCGCTACCAGCACCTAGCCCGAGACTCTGGACCCCTCCTGGCTTGCCGGGAGAGTGGGGAGTGTCTTGGGCAACCAAAGCCTAGACTGGGTGGCTTCTCCAGCCACCGCCGGTGGTTTTCTCGGCCCTCGAGGTTTCAGTCACGAGTACCTAGTCTCCGGCCCTGTGTCCGTATGCAGCAGGTGCACCCTAAGGGGTGTTCGTAAATCTCACGTGCAGGGTTCGGGGGCGCAAAACCCTAGGAGGGACTTTCCCCGCCCTCCTAGGGTCCTGCTAGGGGTACCTTCATTCACGGCTAACCCGCATCAATGTGTTCCCTGTTATAGTGGTTTCATCTTGTGGGGCCTGCCGTACAGCAAATTTGCATCCGTCGTCCCATGGCAATGGGTCACTGGTTTCGGCGTTCATGTGGGCGTCGTCATCCTGGGGCTCGTCATGGTTCAATGGGTGCAAATCCCAGGTGTCCGTTCACCATTGAGGTTACTCAATGGGCAGGAGAGCTGTCGCTTTCGACATCTCTCATCAATAGCTGGGAACGTGGTCGGCTTCCGGGCTGGCCACTAACGCCGTAGGTGACGTGAAGGTGAGGTGTGCGGATGGGGACCCGGAGTAGTAGCCGCATGCGGTTTGCGAATCCCGACCCCAGTCGATGCCCCTCACTGGATGTCGCCGCAAGGGCCTGACAGGGCCTAGAGACGGGATGGTGGATCTCCATCATTATTCCGTCATGTATCAGGATTTTTTTAAGCGGCTCTGTAAATGAACTAAAAATGCTACACACTTCATTTAGAATACAGAATATTATATAATAAACCTCAATAATATATATAAGTTTAATGGCACTCAGGCTATATTTACGCGAATTAGAGCAGCGGAAAGATAAATTGATTTCACAAACATTTTCAGCTATGTTGAAAAGTTTTAAAAAGATAACTGTTTAAGAAGAGTGCAACAGAAAACAGGTCAAAAATATTACTTTTTCGAGGAGCAATTTTACATATATGAATGCATCACACATAAAATTAGCGAGGGGGATTCGAGTTAATGTGGTATTGACGTGACTTTTTTTTCTCTACAAGGCTCCTTTCAATACAGGTTAAGACACTTAATGCAGGTTAATACAGGTGAAGACACTTAGCTAAAGCTAAACCTATGAGGAAGTTGTTTTATAATATCTCGCTTGCTTTCGACAATTTTAAATAATTCCTTTTTTTTTTCTTTTTCTATCGAACGATGTAGATATAGGTACATCTCTACACCACTTCTTTTTTTACTATTTCGGCTATGGTTGCAGATTTTTTGTTTATAAAGCTACTTTCACTTTCGAAAGAGACTCCGAAAATGAAAATGTCATTTTATAACATATCTGCAACCAAAATTGAAAAAGTAAAAAAGAAGCGACGCAGAGATAGACCTCATCTATCCAATGAAAAAAAAAAAAAGTTTTTAAAAAATATCTAGATGCAAACGAGATATTAGAAAAAAACCTCCCTATAGGTTTAGCTTTAGCTCGCAAGTGTCTTTGCTTCTGCTCAGCAAATCTGAAACTTTCTGACTCATTTTGAAATGTAAAGGCACACACACAAAAAAAAAAACAACTTTTCTGAAACGATTTGGAATCGAAAAGAGTTTTCTGTTTATGCATATACAAATTATTTATAAATTTATAAACAAATTTGTCTCTCTTTCTCTCTGGCTGCTTTTTCTATTTCGTGCAGAAATTCGACTCAAAATGTCAACTTTCACGGTATTTTCTGAAAGATCTTTTACTTCCATGAAAAAATAGAAAAAAGTTTTTCGATTAAAAAATTTCTGAGTAACAAAATGCCTTACATTTCATTGCGTTTTCAAAGAAAAATGAATTAAAACTTTTGCCATAAAGCCATCATCTAGAAATTAAGAGATCTAAATTCAGAAATTATTTATTCGACGGCGTTACATTTTTTGACTTATTCGTACCCATTGCCAATACAGAAAATTTACACAATTGGCATTTACATATCGTGTATCGGGTCTTAAGGCTGCTCTTAAATATATAAGGGCGACTTTATGCCATAAGTAATTTATTTTTTTTTTTTGGAAATGCATGAAACTAACAGGTGTTGTTGTTCAGAAACTATCTATTCGCATTCATTTTCCTTTTTTTTTTTTTTTTTTTTTTTTTTTTTTGCAAACGCAATAGATATTTTAGGAAATACTGTCAAAGTTGGCGTTTTGAATCGAATTTAATCGCAGTTCTCAAGTTCCCTGCTGAACAATATTAAATCTTTTGACACACTTTTCCGACTAATTTTTAAACATGCACAAAGTTGGCGTCCTCACTGTTGAAGCTATTTGGAATTGAAATGGATTTTTCAATTTTTGACAGAGAAATTACTTATAGAATTCTAAGGAATTCTGGTCACATGACGACCGGTTTTCAGGCCCCGATTATGATTAATTGGGGCCCTGGGCAAAGATAAATTTGGGGGCCCCTGATGATCACACATATGTGTAGTGTAATGCATAAACATATTTTCGCACCTTGTATATAAATAGATGAAAATTCTTAGCTCCGTCAATTCCAAATTAAATACCTTAATTAATAAAAGTAATTTTTTTTCTTTAGTACAGCACAAAACCCTTTTATATAATTTTAGAAAAATTTTATATTACTTTAAGACGAATTTAATAATTTCAACACATGAAAAAGTTGGAATTGGAAAAAGGAAATAAATATTTTATAATTTAATGTATGGATTTGGGGCCCCTTAAGGTCCGGGGCCCATGGGCAAAGTCCCGATTTACCCATGCGGTAATAAGGGCCTGCCGGTTTTCCCCTTTCTCAATCTCTTTTCCGGGAATTAGGTTCAATACGGCCATTTTAATACTATTTTCCGAAAGTTCTTCTTGTTTTTACCAGAACAACAAAGCGATCTTCGATTGGATAACTTTTGAATGAGAGAACCTGCCAATTACATGCGTTTTCGACCCAAAATGAATTAAACAAGTTGGAAATTGCATGTAAAACGTAGTAAATGAGGTGCGTAAGCACGATAACGAAAAGCTTTGAAAATATTCAGATCTTGCTGTTATAGTAGATAGTATTTCGGATACAGTATAGTACCCAAAATCTTTTGTGTGTCCCTGTAAATACTATCTGATTTCTTTTATACAGGAAATATCTTGTAGTATTCCTCAGCAACGTATATCAATCTCATAAAATGTTAAATAGTTAATTACAATTAAAATGCGCACCAAATAATGTTCTCCCGATACCATTATGTAATGGAATACTTTTGTGTGGCCTTGTAAATCAATAACAAATGCTCTTTGCACCACAGATTACGCAAAATGGATACATAATATGTACTTTATAGATACATATGCATTTTATTATGTTCGAATGAGTGTAACACCATTAAAATACATTTGAAACATTTTCCCCATTAACCGTAATGTAACGGAACATTTTTGATTGTCCCTGTAGTTGAACTATGCATCCGATTTTGATAAAATGTGAAATAACTCGACAAAATTATGTAATAATTACGTATTTAAAATTTCAAACGATTAAAATGCATTTGAAACTTTTTTCACCATTGACCGTAATGTAACGAGATCCTTTTGATTGTCCCTGTAATTAATCTATGCATCCGATTTTCATAAAATTTGGAATGTCTCGAAAAAATTATGTAATAATTATTTATTTTAAATTTTAAACGATTCAGTTGGGTAGTTTTTGCGTTGTTATATGCGGACGAACGGACAGACAGACGGATGGACAGACAGACAAACGGACAGACAGATGGACGAACTGAGCGACGGACTGAGCGACAACAATCGGTGCTACGTATTTACATAATTACGAACGCACCTAAAAACAGTTAATTCCATGAAAATTTCTGGAAAAAAAAAGGAAAGTTTTTTGGAATTTACGGAAATTTATCCGTTAAAAAAGTGAATTGTACTGGTGTCGAGATTACCAGTACAATTACAATAAATTCTTTTTTTTTTTTTTTTTTTAAGTTTCGGATGCTATTTCTTTCAGACAAGCTAAAAAATGTCGTGTCATCAGCTCTGAATTTTCTACTCAACCGATTTTGATAATTATTTTTTTAAATGAAAGCTATTTATTTGTAGTTGTGCCCATTTTAGTTATTTTTTAATTTATTTCCATTTTTATATTTTATTTTTAATTTTAAATGCTTTTTACGATATTTCTTCAAAATGGTGGCAACTTAGTTTAGCTTTTCTCTCGATAATAAAAATTTATTTTTCAAAATGATTGCGCATAATTATGGGGGACGGTCGTTGCAGCAACTGAGATCCAGATGATTATTATCGATTTTCTTTTACTTAATCGATGCCATTTTCTCAAACAAATTCAAAGTTTTTACCCGCGTGAAAAACGAGATAAAAAAATAAGCAACGCGCTATGGAATTTTTGCGATTTTATTTTTTGTGAGTACAGTATACAATAATGAATGTTTTCTTTGTGGATTTCTAAAGATTAAAGAGTATGAAAATGAAACATTTTCTAAATTGTATGTGTGGGCAATGCATTCAAAGGATTTTGTAAATGCAGAATTATATTAAAAAATGGAAAACAGTTACATACTGTGGTTTGATACATTGTCTTATCATATTCATATACACGTATTATAGAGCAGTAAGTCTCAAAACTTCGGCCAGAATGATTTTTAAAACTACCCAGTGGATTTTTTGGGAAAAAAAAGTTCCATATCCTGTTTTTTTTTTTTTTTTTTTTTTTTTTTCCTTCCATTAAATGAATCGATGCGATTGCCTTTGGCGTTGCTTTTTTACTACTGGAATTAATTTTAGCTATTTATTTTTTGTATTTTTTTGCATTTAGCATATTTTTTTTTCGGAAAAATTTGTAGCTTTTGTTTAAATTTGACACATAAAAATATATAAAAATATATGTAAGTATATAGTATTTATTTACAGGTGTATAAATTATATATTTATATATGTATATCGCTATATATAATTACACATGTATATAGAAATATATCTAAAATGTATATACATAAAATATTTATATAAACATCGTATATATTTTTTAACATTTGACACATATAACCGGTGCGATTGCAGAACTCCCTTCGCCAAAGCGTGATTTTCGAAAATCGCCAAATTGGGGCACGATTTTACATATGCACATGTACATACCTATGTAATAGCATATATACATATGCAAGCCAAATATTTAATTCAAACAAAAATAAATAAATAAATAAAAATGAAATGGTTAAAAATAAATTCAATGTAAAAGAAAATTTTGATTGATATAATATTTGGCTATTTATCTCTTTCATGCCTGGTTAACAGGAAAAACATTTTAAAAAATTCATTAGATAAAACGTAAATAACTCTTTTATTTATTTTTTTAATTCTTCCATTATGTATCTTAAATAAGAAAATCACAGAATCAATTTAAAAAAAGGCTCTAACTGTTAATTATATATCCTTTGTTTAATTAAGTGTTTGAATTTACTTTTGTCGCCAAACAATACGATTTTAAGCCAAAAAAACATAAGCCGGAGCGATGTTCGCAATACATATGATCTCCCTCTCTCTATATTTTTATATTTAAATTTTAGTGTAAATATCTTCCACATACGCACATATTGTAAAATAATTTAATTGCAACATTTTAAAGTTTCTTTCAATCTACTTTAGTAGGGAAAAAGCCGTATAAATAACAATTATTGTTTTTTTCCACATTTTTGTTTTGGGACAGATGTCATGCATGCAACGAGACAAAGCCGTGCGAAAGAAGGAGGGGGGGGGGGGAGAAGACGAAGGGGGTCGTTGTCCCGAGCGTTGAAATTTAGGGGGCACCAAATATATATTACCAACGTCATTTTTAGCTAGTTACAAGAAAATGTTGGGGGGGGGGGGGGCGCCAAATCGAAACTTTGCCCCGTGTGCAGTTTTCTTTCCGCATGCTCCTGCACCGAGGTATCTCACAGGTGCCAAAATGATGTTATTTTGCCTGATATGGTAACCCAGCTATAACTGTTTATATTTTAATAATTTATTATTATTACTATTATTATTATTTTAAATTATATAAATTGTTGGTATTTCTAGGTTATCGTCGACCAAAAAGCTATCGCCAAACTATAAGATTAAGGGCTAATAATGGATGATCGTGAATGTCACATTTAATGACATTAAATACGATACGCGTGTTTAAAATGTCATTAAGTGATTTTAATTTCGTTTTTTTATTTGAATTTTTATTAATATTCCACTAATTATTTGTTTTTTCGTTATTTAAAATAAAAATTATGTCAATATGTATAATTTGGCTATTAGTTTGGCGATTTGTATAATTTGGCGAAATTGGTCGACGGGTTATTAGAGAAGTATCAAATTGTTTTTAGTACTACTTGGTTATACCGTCGACCAATTTCGCAAAATTATATAAATAGCCAAATTATACCTACTGACATAATTTTTGGTTTAAATAACGAAACAGCAAATAATTAGTAGAATATTATTAAAAATACAAACAAAAAGTCTAAATAAAAATCACCTAATTACGTTTTAAACACGCGTATCGTATTTAATGCCATTGAATGTGACATTCACGATCATCCATTATTAGCATTTAATCCTGTAGTTTGGCGATAGCTTTTTGGTCGACGGGAAAACCAAGTAGTACCAACAGATAAATAATATCAAACAAATTAGTAAATGTTATTATTAAAAATTTGTTATTATATTAATAACAAAACTATCGCAAACTATAAGATTAAATGCCAAAAATGGATGATCGTAAATGTCGCATTTGATGTTAAATAGTTTACAGTTTTCTATAATTTGGCGAAATTGGTCGACGGGATGATCAATAGTACTCATTTGGTATAACAACATTATTATTATTTGGTATAACTCATGCGACATTTACGATCATCCATTTTTAGCGCTTATAGTTTGGCGATAGTTTTTTTTTTATTAATATAATAATAAATTTTTAATAATAACATTTACTAATTTATTTGATATTATTTATCTTTTTAATAATTTTCTGTATTAAAAAATATTAAATTATTTTCTTTTAACATAATCAGTAACTGTAAATAAAATTGGCAATTAAAAATTATTTTTGGCGATCTATCTCATATAAATACCTAACCATTTTTCTTTTTGAATTCCTATTTTTGAGAATTTGAATAATTCTGATAAATATTCTTCAAATTGCTTAAAAAAAAAAAAAAAAACTATGTATGATTTCACGGATCTTGTGTATTATCTGTCTGCAGATGAAAATTGATTTGGCATTTTTTTTCCCCCAAAGCGCGCCAAAATGCCATTTTTATAAATGATTGGCAATCTTGAACTACGAAATAAACGAACCAGTGTAGTGTTACTTTTAAAAATAAAGTGATTTTAGAGCATTTAAAAAAAAAAAAAGAAAATTCAAGAAATAATAAAAATTACAAAAATAAGCTTTGATGGTAATAAACTTAATATCTAAATGTAGAAAATTAGGTAATATTGTTCAGTTAAAAACAAACAATACAGGATTTTTTTTTTAAGTAAATTGCGAGCAATAGATTTTCTTTTTAAAAGGAAAAATTCTGGATTTTAAATAATCAAATGTAAAAAAAAAGTCAATATAAATATCTAGAATATGTACAAAAGCAACATGATACTGAAATATTTCATAATTATCCCGAAAAAATTACTATAAAAATTCCATAGCGCGTTGATTATTTTTTAATCTCGTTTTTCACGCGGGTAAAAACTTTGAATTTGTTTGAGAAAATGGCATCGATTAAGTAAAAGAAAATCGATAATAAATATCTGGATCTCAGTTGCTGCAACGACCGTGCCCCCATAATTATGTACTGGAGTAAAAAAAATATATTTATTGAGAAATAATATGAATAATGTAAATAAAACAACAGAAAATAATTTATGATACAAATTAATGTCTAAAGCAAAATAAGAAAAATTTCAAATGAGGAAAATGATGTCATTCAGCAACCAGATAAATGGGAATTACAATATTATTACAGATGCCTTTTTCATATTACTAATAACAGTAACTTTTAAAAAACATTTGAAGAGAAAATGACGTCACTATTTAAAACATCGCATTTTTACTCATAACAATATTAGGTATTAGTCTGTTATCCCTTCGACCAATTTCGCCAAATTATACAAATCGCCAAACTAATAACCAAATTATACATATTGACATAATTTTTATTTTAAATAACGAAAAAACAAATAATTAGTAGAATATTAATAAAAATATTAATAAAAAGTGGAAATGAAAATCACTTAATGACATTTTAAACACATGAAACGTATTTAATGTCATTGAATGTGACATTCACGATCATCCATTATTGGCATTTAATCTTATAGTTTGGCGATAATTTTTTGGTCGACGGGATAACCTGGTAGTACCCGATATTACATTACAATATTTCTCTCCTTTTACTCAGAGTCTATAAAAAAGCGTTTAAACTAATGAAAAAATCCGTTTTTGATGAATCTAGTCAATGAAGAAGTAGCACGTCAAATTGTATCTCTTTATTATTCCGCAATTCCAATGTCTCAGAGAGAAATTGCTATTCAATTGGGTATTTCACGCTGTTCTGTTTGCTATTATATTGATAAACACAAGAAAAATGAAGTTAGTTCATTGCAATCTAAACGGGGTCACCCTTCTAAAAAACCCTTATCAATTTTTTTTTTCTTCTAATTGGAGGCGAAACTGAATTCTGCAATGGCAGAATCTACATTCAACTTTTTTTTTTTTTTTTTTTTACAGTCATGTTTTTTAAAGTCAGAAGTGCTATGCGTTTTACAGAATTTTTTTTTATCATTATTAGAAGCAGAAATATCATTAGATAAGTTAGATTTATTTTTCACTGGGATAGTCCTTTAACTAAACACTCACAGTTTGAATTACAGATTTATCAGAGTATGATGGTTATCTTAAAGTTCCACGGTTTCATTATTTACATTTCATTTTATGTTTAACATTGGGTAACTTCTGATTAATTTTTCTTTGTTCCAATCTCAGATAATCTGAAATATTTTTTTTTCAAGAACAAAAATTATCCAAGAAATTTAGTAAGTATGTTGTCTTTTTATTTTTATTTTTTTTCCAATTGGTTCTCAACAAAGACAACTATAACAGTTTAGTTGTTTTTATTATTTTTAATGTACTGCCATCTGCCACGTATGTAGTTCTTGACTGAACATTCTAATTTCGGTAATTCACTTTTTGTTTGAAAATACCGATTTCGGAGATTAGGAAAACAATATTCAGTTACAAAGTTGAGATGAAACGGTCTTAACCCAATATTTTGAAATATTTATAAATTTTGTAGCAGTATTGGGAATTTCCACCGTCGTGAGTGGGATAATTAGATTAAATTTTCGTAAAATTTTGCAATTATGAAACTTATTTAATGTTATTTTTTTAAGTGGTTGATTCAGTATAAATACTTTACATATGTGATATTATAAACAAATGTACATATTATAAATCTATATATTAAGTTTTTAAATCATCTATATAATAAAAGCCTAAGTCATGTGACTGTCATCAACACTTCCGGGCTTACCCACTTCACTCTTTATATGATATGCAACCAATTTCATGTTAGCCAGCGCAGGTGATAAGTCGCCAAATTATTGTACAGATTATTGCTATTAAAAGCGCATTTCGCTGTCATCAACACTTCCGGGCTTACCCACTTCACTCTTTATATGATATGCAACCAATTTCCTGTTAGCCAGCGCAGGTGATAAGTCGCCAAATTATTGTACAGATTATTGCTATTAAAAGCGCATTTCGCTGTCTTCAACACTTCCGGGCTTACCCACTTCACTCTTTATATGATATGCAGCCAATTTCATGTTAGCCAGCGCAGGTGATAAGTCGCCAAATTATTGTACAGATTATTGCTATTAAAAGCGCATTTCGCTGTCATCAACACTTCCGGGCTTACCCACTTCACTCTTTATATGATATGCAACCAATTTCATGTTAGCCAGCGCAGGTGATAAGTCGCCAAATTATTGTACAGATTATTGCTATTAAAAGCGCATTTCGCTGTCTTCAACACTTCCGGGCTTACCCACTTCACTCTTTATCTGATATGCAGCCAATTTCATGTTAGCCAGCGCAGGTGATAAGTCGCCAAATTATTGTACAGATTATTGCTATTAAAAGCGCATTTCGCTGTCATCAACACTTCCGGGCTTACCCACTTCACTCTTTATATGATATGCAGCCAATTTCATGTTAGCCAGCGCAGGTGATAAGTCGCCAAATTATTGTACAGATTATTGCTATTAAAAGCGCATTTCGCTGTCATCAACACTTCCGGGCTTACCCACTTCACTCTTTATATTGTTGCGTATATAGGGTTCTTTTGATCTTATGGTTAGACAACTTCAAACTCTTGTCTTTTAGAAAAGTAGAAAATAATTTATTTGCAGATCTTCAGAACAACAGAGTCTTCGAAACTCACAAATATTACTAGATATTCAAAAATAATTGTTCAAATCTATCGTACAAGTGCAGATATAGGTTCCAGAGACTTTTTATACAATGTCTCAACACTAAATCAGATTCAAAACAACGTAAATAAAACTCAAGCAAACTTGCTTAATCGTAGCTCACTCAATGACTGACTGATAAATAATAACCACGACAGCTCGTATTGCTCTCCTTATATAGGCTCGCAGCATGCACGGGAAGTTTCTACAACCTTCTAGAAAAATCCAGAAACCAAGGAAAAACATTCAATGTATCAGTAGACCTAAGGGGGGGGTTACCATAGAGAGGGAAGGGATACCATCGCCAACAATCGCCAAGTTTGTCGCCAACTTGGCGATATATCGCCAAATTTGGCGACCAAAATTAGTCGCCAAAAGTGACGCCAACTTGGCGATATCTTTAATATTTCGCAAAACTGCCATAGACATTCACTGAAAATAATAGACAAGTTTACTTGATAACAGAGACAATGTAACTAAAACTAATATTAGTAAAGAAATGGAGCTTAATAAGATTATTTACATTATTTTACAGTACAAACACTAACTATTTACAAAATTCGTAACAATATGATATGCAGCCAATTTCATGTTAGCCAGCGCAGGTGATAAGTCGCCAAATTATTGTACAGATTACTGCTATTAAAAGCGCATTTCGCTGTTATCAACAGTTTCTCGTGATGACCTTTTCGCTTTTCATAGGCCAGTTTTAATCAAAATTACAGTCGAGCCTCTATATAACGAAATCCATCGTTCCAGTAAAAAATTCGTTATATAGAGAAATTCGATGTATAGAGTATGATGTTAAAAATAGTATTTAATGTGTAAATTTTGAACAAATATTATTTTTGATCTTTTTAATTAAGAATTTGAAATGTTTAAAAGTATATATTAACCTAACATTTTATTTCTTACTTATTTAAGCAGTTTCAAAAAAGAGAAAAGACATTTATTTGAAAGCTTAATGAAAATCAAATAAGGAAGACTTACATAAATTTCAGAGGAAGAAATCTGTAATTTTTTGTTGTTTTGATTTTAAAATTACAATTGTTACGCTCTCAAAAAAAATTCTCAAATTTTAGCAAGGAATGAAAAATTGTAGTTGATATTTTCCTCCATTTGAAGGTCTCTCTTATGTGCTCTCATTGATTCCTCTCTTAAATGTGTAACAATTCAATTGACTGTGTTTTGAGAAGGATGTTGAAAGGTGTGTGGGAGGTGGGATGAACTTGTTAGATTTAAAGAATAAGGAGAGAAGTAATATTTATAAAAAAAAAAAAAAAACTCTCCACTGAACGATAAATCAAAAATAAGTGATGGAAAATTGATTCCATATGATTTCGAAGCTTTTTTAAAACTGAATAAATTAAGATCAATTTATGAAAAAATTCGTTACATGGAGATAGATATTTCGCTATATAGAGTGTGTTTTTAATGTAATCATGCGAAAAGGGGACCTTTCTTACTAAAAATTCGTTATATGGAGAAATTCGATGTATGGAGTTTCGTTATATAGAGGTTCGACTGTATTTTCTCGGATAAAGTTGTATAAAAGTTATACTTTTATAGAGATCGCTTGAAAAAAAAATATTTGAGAAATGAATTACATTGAAGTATATGTTATTTTGAGAATATTTCAGTGAAATTCAAATTAACTTCCCAAAATCTGTTTCCACCAAAGTAAACAAAAAAAGATTCATTCTCCAATGATTGAAAAAAAAATTATGGAGGTAATAATTCATATAGCAAGTTCTCCAACCATAAATCTTGCCATGCAAAAATAATTAGAGCATGTAATAAAATCAAACTTCAGTTTCATTCTGCTAGTGAAATACTATACAACTCAACTTTCAAAACGTTTTCTTGACAAAGTGAAATGTAAATAAGCTAACTCACATAATATTTAATATACAATTAAATGATTGCCATTAAATTAACGGTATTTTGGTTTAATGTAAGGATATACATCATTAAAGGCCTTTTACAGAAAAAGGTCAATGACTAAATCCTGAGACCTGGAGACCAAACTGGTCGCCAGGGCGGCTAGTAAATAAATAAAGAATACTGCCCAGTTAAACTGATAGCATTGAGCTCACAGGCTACAAATACTAATTGTACATTAAAGCCTTATATTTTCAAGGGTTAATTCATTTCGAAAAAAAATTAAGAAGGGGAAACAGCTCTCCCCTTTCCTCTTTTTTTATACTTAATCATTGAACCTCCTATGCTATCAACGACATGCTTTATCATATAAAAAATCTATATCCAAAATTCAGAGCAAATGAGATCATTCTTGATAAAAACCCATTTAGCATTTATATAATTTAAAAGGAGTTATCCCCCTCTTTTATACTTAACCATTAAACTTCCAAAACTATTCAGAGATTTGAACGAAATCTGAAAATTCTGCTTGAAAAACCCATTTATATAAATTAAGGGGGGTGGCATTAGAACTCCTGTTCCCACTATTTATACTTATTCAATGAACACCTAATAACAGTCACGGAATCGCCTCATCAGAATGATCCTAATCTAAATTTTGAACGAAAACTTAATTCTGCATGAAAATCCCATTTATATCAACTAAGGGGAGGGGCATCAGCCCCCCGTTCCCCCTCTTATACATATCGAATGAACTCCAAAAACTAATCAGGGAAGCGCCTTGTCAGGATATACCTACATACAAAATTTCAAGTGGATCGGATATTTTTATCATGAGTTATCGCGTTACGCACGAACGTACATACAGAACGGACGGGCACATAAGCTCTCAGGCTATGATAGCCTGTGAGCTAATAAAACAGATAAAATATTGCTGAGACGTGTAGAATACAATTTTGGGCAAGACTTATAGACTAAGAGCGTAGATCTAACATTGTGTATGCCGTATAATCAAAAGTATGAAAACACGGAAAACTGGGTGCAGGAAAACATAATGCTAAGTCAACAAGTCAACCACTAGTGGAATTCATTTTTGGCTTATGCACCACTTCACTTTCGGCAGACATAGATCATTAGATTCCCCTATGACTACTCTTCCATAAAATAAATGATTTTTTCTTGTGCTCGGTGACTTAGGGTTTTGTGCTGTCGGCTCTTGGACTAATAGCGTTGCATCGCAACATTTGTTACACATTAAATACACTTGAACTGTTTTCTAAACAAATTAACATTCTAAAAAACATATGCTAATAACATTCATATTCATTATTTAGAAGTATTTTTATTTTAAATGTCCCATACGCGACTTCATGTGAAGGACAATATGAAATATGTTATGGTAACTTCTGAATTAATATCATTTAAAAATATGGTACTTACACTGTAAAAATTTTTCCCGTTAAAAAACGGAAATAGTACTGGTAATCTAGACGCCAGTACTACTTCCGTTTTTTAACGGAAAAAAATTTCCGTAAATTCCAGAAATAGTTCCGTTTTTTCACAAAATATTTCCTTTTTTTTTTCTTTTTCCTTATGTAAAAATTTTCGTTTGAAAAGTTAAAAGAATTTTTGAAGGACTAACTAACATCTTTGTGATTTTTATTCTTTACTTTTCAAAGACACGTTAATATCAGGGACACATTATACACAATTAATTTATACAACAGTGAAGAAATGTTACATACCTTCCATGGGGTTCGAACCCGGGGCCTCTTGTGCCGTATCTTGCAGTGTAATGCCATTACACCAGAATTATTCAAACTACCCTTTCAAATATCTTTAGTTATTTCGGATACATTCCGTAAAGTAAAGATTTTAAACGCATGTTTTTTTTTTTTTTTTTTTTTTTGTAGAAATAATATTTTTCTATTGAATGGATAATTCTAAATGTTTTACAGATTTTCTTTGCATAATTTCGAATATTTAGCTTATTAATTTTGGCTTTATATATATATATATAAATTAGTTTTTAAAATAATACATGCATGAAAGAATTTATTAAGAGTTTTGTTTCCTTCTTTTTTGGAAAATTTTAAAGTTCTGTTGTAATATTATTGATATTTATTTATTTATTTTAAAAAATACTAACATACGAAAAGAAAGGAAAAAAAACGTGCATTTTAACAAATTATTTTATGACGATCTAAGGTAAACTCAATAAACATTACAATGGGTTATAAAATAAATTTCAGTTATTGATTTTTTATAACTTACGTAATCGCCAAAATTATAAGAATTTCGATAAATATATTTCGATATATTTTTAATTTTATGTGCGAACTTCTTAATTTGAATAAATTAAAAAATATATATATTAAAATTAAAAGAAGAATTTTTTCCCACTTTTTTCAAAATATCCAACGCACTTATATATATATATATATATGATAAAAATAAATTAAAAATTATTTTAAAATCACAATCAACTTTCCCTTTCAGCTATTTCAAACTTAAAAAGAATTAATATATTTTTTTATTTTTTTAATTATTATTTTCTTAATATTTTAAAAATACGTTAGCTTTTTATTATTAAAACAGAATGAAATAGAGAAAACAGTCTAGCAAATTGTTTAAAAACATCAACTCAGTATAAGGTTTTTTATTTTCCTGGTAGATGGCACCACTAAACTCTACTGTTTTCGGAAAATTGACAAAAATAACAGAACACTTCCGTTTTTTAACGGGATTAGTGACTCCAAAATGTCAAATACGGAAATTCTTCTGTTTTTTTCGGAAAAAATCAAACTATTCCGTAATTTTTAGGGAAAAGTTTGTGTATATTAACGGATATTTTTTACAGTGTACTAGGTTATCCCGTCGACCAAAATATTATCACCAAACTATAAGATTAAATGCCAATAATGGATGATCGTGAATGTCGCATTCAATGACATTAAATACGATTCACATGTTTAAAACGTCATTAAGTGATTTTTATTTCGACTTTTTATTAATATTTTTATTAATATTCTACTAATTACTTATTTTTCCGTTATTTAAAATAAAAATTATGTCAATATGTATAATTTGGCTATTAGTTTGGCGATTGATATAATTTGGCGAAATTGGTCGACGGTATAACAGAGTAGCACCAAAAATATATTTGTGCATTGTTTATGTATAAAATAAATTTTCATAAACCAGAACCATTTTAAAATGTAATTTTTGGCTCAATATCAATTTCAAAAATTACTATTTGTTCTATCAGATGAGGGATATAAATTTTACAACAACTTTAATTTTAATTACATAAATTATATTGCAGTAAAATTCCAGTCCAAAGGTATAAAAGCATGGAGGACTGGGAGCAAAATAAAACAAATTGGCAAACCTACGAGTCAAACATTAAAATCGGGTTTCCAGGAGTTTTCTACCAAGACATGATTTGGCAGACCGATTGCATTGTGAAATACGAATGGAGTTTTAACTAATTCTGGAATTTAAGGGTGTATTCCAAAAAAACGCTTTTCTTCCTTCAACAGCTCGAAGTTTTCTGATACAATTTCAGAAACATTTTTAAAAGTAAAAACATGAAACTTGCTGAGGGGATTTTTGAAGAGACGTATAAGGTGCCGTATGATATCATTTTACGCTCAATTCATTAGAATTTGTTTATCTTCTCAGTATGGCCCCTTTTTTCGTTTACAGATCTCCCGCTTCGGAAAAATCGGTTCAAAATGCCGTTTTTAATTGTTTTTTTTTTTTTTTTTTTTTTTTTTTTGCAATATTTTCTGCATTTATCAAAGAATCGACGATCACGGCACCTTGTGTACTTTCTAAAAAAGACAATCAGCCAGTTTGATGCGTATGAGAGCAAAAATGAATTAAAAAATAAATCGGAAAATAAGCAGTTTAGATCGAAATACACCCTTAAGCTGTGAACTCGATGAAGTGATTGTTTGTACTTTCGCTTTCCGGCTTAACCCTTTATCTTCTCGAATTATCAATTCATGAAAATTTTACATTGTAAAGCATTTTACGTAAATTGTTTTAACTAAATTAAAAGATTTATACAGTCATTTAATAAATTTTTGGGGGATTCTAGAAGGATTGATAAAATTTGAATTTACAGGGATTTTGTGCAATTTTTATAACCCCACTCAAATCTTTTATTTTTAATTATTTAATTAGTATTTTGTAGAATTATAAAATGTACAAATATGATGTTCTAACATTATAAATATAGAAATAATTCCGCATTGAAAAATCTCCATTCCACTCTGTCAAGAAAGGTGAAAAGATTCAAAGGCAAAAGAAATCATCCTTTTAAAAATATTTTTGTTTTCTGTAATCAACAATGCTTTTGGAACAAGATAAAGTAATGTATCTGTAATTCATTCTAAACAGTATTACAATTAATTGACGTATTAAAAGAATTTTACAAGAAGTACTTTTAATGGTACTTATAAGTACCGTCGGTAGATAAAGAATTAATATAAATATGACACATAACACCCCATGTAATATACTAAAACATTTCGTAAGAAATCATGTAATTAATAGTGCACGTTCCATCAAAATCTATTTTGCGAAATACTTTTAAACGGCTAATATTTCATAATCGCGTTCAACTTATAGAAACGTTCCGCATAATTCTACAATTAATCTCTCAACGTAAAGCCTGTCCTCGCATCACACTATGCGTACGACAGCATTCAATCACGAGTGCATATCGCTCGTCAGACGTCAGTAATACGTCTTTCTCACTGGGGGCATATTCTGTAATGATCTCGATCAGTATAAAGCGAATTACTACCTGCGAGTAACTGGCTTGGCCTTTTGCTCAACGGTTAACGCACTCGCTTCCTGATCACGAGGTCCTCAGATCAAAACCAACCGGCGCCAAATCTCCTCAATTACAATGAATTATTGTCCAGTTTACTTTACAAAAACTTTGTTTCTAAGATTATATTGACTTGTAACCGTGTAATAGTATGCCTAATTTACATATTTTTTATGTTTTTTGTTAAATATTTCTTGACATTATCAATGCTTTTTAACATTCAAATACTTCTTCCACATGAGTATGTTAAATGTTTCAAAACCACACTTTTTGCGCTAGTATCAAATCTTGTAATTGTTTTCTTCTATCAAATCTAGATTTTTTTTTTCTTTTTGGTCAAAAAAAAAAAAAAAAGCTTGAAAGGACATTTTATGCCACTTTGCGATGTAGAACTAAGATTAGACTCTACTACATTTTCCATTTTTCCCCAATTATATAAATTTTTATTTATTTGACTGATAGAAATCCGATACTGTTCATGTTCCTCCTTTAGACACACCTGTAAAAAGCATTTAGAATCAAAATTGTGCCAATACTTTACAAAAAGCAGAAATTTGTTTTACTCAAAAACTGGATGTGATATAAGAAAACAGGTTGCAAATTTGAAATCAGCATAAAAAATTGTCTGGAAAAACATTACGTCAATCCTGTGGTAACTACTTTGAAGTTGATAGAAATGTAAACATTACGCCGTTGAAAAATGTGCAAATTAGGCTTAAGGCGCAACACAAGGCACAGAAAAAGACCCGGATGATAATGTAAAGTCTATGGGAGTGTTCTCTTCAAGTATCTTGGTCAAATTTTAATATTTTTGCATGCTTTTTTTGCACAAGATAGCTGAGGATGATCCACAACCGGCCTAGCTTTTACTTTTTCAGTTTTCGTTTCAAATATTTTTTAAAAAAATTACTTTAACTCATAAATAGGATGAAAAAAATAAACACGTGATTTATTTAATCCATTAATTTATCTTGAATACATAATCATTTTATTTAAATTTGCTTGCAACAATTAGAAGAAATGAAATTTCAATTTTTAAATTTACGCTGCTGCAAATTTTTAAAGTTGTACAAATCACACATTTTCAACTTTTACACCATCGTATAGGGAAAAATTTACTTTTAATTGTGGTTTGTTTGAAAACTGTGCCGCAGTTTATTTTTGAGATATTAATTTTTTTGTAGTTTTTAATACCAATTTCGTAATTGTGGCAACAGAAAAACTCCATTTCTTTTAAAAGTGAAAGAAATAGAGTAATTAGAAGAGAGAAAAAAAAACATGAACTGATGATATTAAAATTAATATAATATTTTAATTTTATGATTTGTTGTGTAATAACAGGTATTCAGCTACAAGTACACAAAATTTGAACTCCCTGGCTTATGTAGTTTTTGTGTACGGATTCTGTGACAGACAGACAGAGGACAGAGACGAATAGGGTTTCGTCAGATGAACGAAACCCTAACAAGTTTGAACTTTTTGCTCTTTTACAAAACCGAAATTATTATTATTATTATTATTATTTCTTTGTGTGCGATATTTTGTGCTAATTCCAAAACTAGTTTTACACTGTCAGAAATATTCGTCTTTATACACTACATTTTGCCTCATTCTCGAACAAATAATTTCTGTACTCCTTGGAAAGGTTATTTTTCTGTGAATCGTTGCTGAAGAAGACGAATAATTTCGTTTATTCCCCGCACGCATGCGCATTTGTCTTTTTCTTCTCTACGTCTGATGTTACCTGCTTCTGTTGTTCCTAATCTATGGCTCTGATTATAAACAAATTATATAAGTCGCTAATTATATATGTGTTGCTGACTGTGTGTGTACTTGCGCCACGTTTGACAAATTATTGCAAAATTCGGATAATATATCAAAAATGGGTAAGTACTTATTTCAGAATTTGATTTTAATCATATCTATGTGTTCATTGTATAACCGTTAAATTATTAGACATTTCTTTGGCACATGTCATTTATCTTTTTTATTATCTACATTTTAAAAACAAAGGAGCATTATTACATTTAAACTGGAATTATGAAATGCCAAATAAACTTTATACTATTTTCTGTAGCAGCTCCGTAAAAAGTTTAAGAATAATCACGGAATGATGGTATTCTATTCTTTAGTCGCAATTCATTCCAATAAATCAACAAATTCAGCGTAATAATAAACTCAGATTGGTAGTATTCTATTCTAAAGTCGAAATTATTGTTATGTAACACGAAATTCAGTGGAAAGAAATTGATTTTCTGTTTTGATTACGAATCGTAAGTTATCAGATGACATGCGCCATTTTACATCCGCTTTCAAAGTTCCAAACTTAGCAGGTGAAAAAGTAAACATAATGTAAGCAATATTATTATTATTCTTTTTAGATTTTAGACGTAAGCTAAATAATGCTTGCATGTGTTTTTTTTTTTAATTAGATCATGTTTTTAATAGTGCACTAGTACACTGTCATTTTAAGAACAATGTCGACATTATCGAATTTAACGAAAAGTATGTCTTTAGTATAACAGTTGTAATCAACTTTTTTTTATACAGCTTTGTTTACTTTTAATCTGGCATAATTTAGCATTTTTTATGCTATGCATTAAATTGTATAACTGTGAGATAATGTAATATCATATGTAGCTTATGTTTGTTATTTTCTTAAAAAAACTAGAAACTCCGAATTAAATTAATAGTGATAGTTACAAGTAATTATAATTTTTGTTACAAAAATATTTTATAACGTGTGATCATGATGTTTGCCCGAACTCAAACAAAAAATATTTTCATAAAAAATTAGTTATATGTTTTTTAGCTTACTTGACGCATTATTAACCTATGAGAAAGATATTTTTAAGCATGCAAATATAGGAAATTTCGTTGTTTAAAATGTATATTTTATTAAAATGTCTCAATTAAAAGGAAGTTTCGCAACCTCATTGCGCCAAAATATTTATTTTAAATTATGTCTGTATTAAATTTAAGATGTAATATCTACAAAGTTTCCCCCAGAGGGTTTCAGAGGGGCGCTCCGCCCCTCCTGCCCTTTAGTTTAAAAAATAGCGCCCCTCTTGCCCCTCATCCAAAAACTAGCGTCCCTCTTATCGCTCATTCAAAGAAAAAAAAAGCGCCCTTTATGCCCCATATTTGAAAAAACACAACTCTGCAGCGATAATGCGAAAATTGATTATATTTTCCCTTCATAATCTATCAAAATTCATTATTTTTTACTTTTGCACTATTTTTCCTAAATTCGAATGAAATTAGCGATTTTACTCAGCTACGAAGTGAACATTTGTGTGTTTTCTGAGATGGCAACAAAATTTTTAAAGAAGAAAATTCTTGATATTAACATTTACGAAAACACGATTTATTGGTGGTTAAGAAACATTGAGGGTTTTATGTTAACAACTTTATTGTGCAATCCAGTTTTTTTTGTCCAAATTTTTAAACTAATTGTCGTTATTTTAAAATTTCCGGAACAAATGCTTTAAAATTTTGGAAATTTCAGATCAAAACCACTCCTTAAAAATGTTTCATGGACTAAAAATTGCAAATGTAAAAAATGTGTTTGTGATTTAAGACATTTCATAGCATTGCAGTTTATAATAACTCAAGCTTGTAAGAACTAAGGTTTATTTTCATAGCAGTTGGCAGATCTCCATATAGTTGAAATGTATGTTTTTAGTAAAAAATAAAACTATTTATGTTTTCATTGCTTATTTATTCTGTGGCAGGTAATTTATTATTATTTATAATAATTACAGTACACTCCTTCTAATCACATGTTGGGATCAAGGATTTTGTGAATTATAGAATTGTGCAGATTATAGGTCAATTCTTTGTTTACATCTTAATATTAGGAATGTATCAACAAATGTAATAATCATACTGCAAATAAATTACACAGAAATGAAAGAAATGATTTTTAATATAAAAAAAGGTTATATTCAATATTATGAAACTATTCAAATGATATAATACAAAACTATTAGAACAAATTTCTATTTGCTTTATAGGTTTTTAGTTTATTGTATCCTGAAACCTTTAGAGATCAGTCTATCTTGATCAATAACAAAACTTTGTTTTCCTAAAAAGCTGAGTTTTTTACTCATGGGATACTTATCCCTTCTAAGAATTTTTTTCTTTTTATATAGCTAGTGAATGTGTTTAGAATATATCACATTATTCATAATGTACATAAAATATCTCGGTCTAAAGAATGCATTAAAAATTTCTTAATTCATAAGGGCAATCAACTTTTATTATGGTCTGAATCCAGTTACACTGTGGATTATAGGTTTTTAGTGGATTATAGGCTATTGTGGATTAGAGAGAGTGAACTTATATCATATAAGCTATATCTCAGTGGAATAATATTTTATAATTTAATGAAATGCTTATTTAATAACAATAAATAAAATCAACTTCTAAAGCAAATAAAAAATACTTCTTAGATGTTCAACTTCTTAACTGCACATTTTCTTCTTCTTCTTCTTTTTTTTTTTTTTTTTTTTTTTTTTGTCAAATCTAGCCATTTGATATGGGCAAAATTAGTGTTGTTCCATTCTTTGGACTATTCTTGATCAATTACAGTAATCATATTGGCCAAATTTATGGCACACATTGAGAATTATGTTTTTAGGTATGTGCCATATGTGGTACACAATGCAATGAGAGTTAAACCTAATAGTTGGTCCTATAAGTTTTTAAGTGTGTTGTTTGAATTCAATTTTTATTTGTTTTTTTTTACTACATTTATTTGTTGCATGATCTGTTGGATTAACCGAATGGAACTGCTTAATGTTTTTTTTCTTTCTTGAGCTGTAACAATTAGATTGTAATTATATGTATATGTATATGTTTATAAATTCTGTAACTTGTGTTTTTATTTAAAAAATCTTAAAGTATGCTAGACACAATAACTTTAATTATTCTTTATAAAACAGGTATCTCTGTTGTAAACAGCTTAATGGCTGATGTAGTGAATCTCAATTATTTTGAATGGTGGAAGAAGTCTATAATTGTCACCGAATAATGATGATATGAATGATAAGCAAGCTGATTACCTCACCATAGCTTAATCTCTTTCAGTAGAACGAATATGCCTTTGGCTTGGTATATTCGAAAAATTAGTAATCAACCGAGTTGCCAAACTTGTTTTTTTGTACGAGCACTTTAACTAAACAAATGCTTATATCTTATTCGCTTCCGAATTTGTTTAAAATGTGTTAATGTCTTTTATATACTGTAGTTATTTTTTTTTATCTTAACTAAAGCAGAGTTTCCCCCAGGTTTAAAAAGGGGCAGGGTGCTACTGTTTTGAAAAGGGCACTTTTTACATTCTTCAGGGCACTTTTTATACAGTCGAATCTAGAATTTAGCGGTTCAAAAAATCGTGAAAAAAAACAGAAATTCCGTCAAAAAATCGAAAAAGAACAAAAATTTCGCCAAAAAATTGAGCAAAAAGAAAAAAAACCCATAAAGTTTGGTAAAAAATTGCGAAAAACAGCAGATTTTGTTAAAAAAAATCACGAAAAAACGACAAATTTTGTTAAAGATCGCGAAAAAAGGCAAATTTTGTTAAAAGATCGCGGAAAAACGGCCGGTTTTGTTAAAAGATTGTTAAGGGGCAGGCCTGATTTATTGAAAAAGACATTTTTTTTTTTTTTTGAGAAAAAAGAATACTTTTGTTCAATAAAGGGTTCTTTTTGTTTCATAAACGGGTGCTTTCAGGATTCACATTTAGAAAGTTTTGTACAGTCAAAAGAGGATTGTGAACAAAGGGGGGGGGGGGAGGAGAAGGTCGCCTCGGGCTCGGAAATTTAGGGGGCGCCAAATTTATGCTACAAACGTCACTATTGGGTTGTCACAAGAAAAAGTTGGGAGGGGGGGGCAGGCCTCAAATTCTAATTATGCTCCAGGAGTAATTTTCCCTTCACACGCCTAGATCGTGAAGTAGGAAAATCCGCTTTTTGAGCATTAAAAACACAATTTTCAAGCAGGAAAATTAGTTTGTAGAACAGAAAAATTCACTTCTGGCATTAACTTTGTGTGTGTGTGTCTCTATGAGGAAATTTGCATTTTTTTACAATCTTTTGACAAAATCTACCGTCTTTTCGAGATATTTTGCGTTTTTTCGCGAACTTTTGGCAAAAATACGTAGCTGTTTTTCGGAAATTTTCTGACAGAATTTTCCGCTTTATTGCGATTTTTTGACGAAAATTTGCCTTTTTTTGCAAATCTTTTGACGACATCTGCCGTTTAATCGCAATTTTTTAACGAAAATTGCCGTTTTTCGTGAATTGTTTGACAAATTTTTCCGTTTTATCGCGCTTTTTGCATGAAGATTGGCCTTTTTTTTTACGATCTTTTAAGGAAATCTGCCGTTTTTATGGGATTTTGTGACGAAATTAGCCATTTTGTCGTGAATTTTGCTAGAAATGAGTCTTTATTTCGTGATTTTTTTTAGTGAAATTTGACTTTTTTTTTCGCAATTTTTTGGCGAAATTACACGTCCTGTGGGACGTTTAAGAACTATTTTTTTGCGTTCCGACGCCGATTTTTTATGTAATTTATGCGTTATAGCGCGTCTGCATCATCGCTGAAATTCTGTGTTTTCTCAAATGTGGGGCAAGAAGGGCGATATTTTTTTTCAATCAGCGACAAGAGGGGCGCTAGTTTTTGGATGAAGGGCAAGAGGGGCGCTAGTTTTTAAACTAAAGGGCAAGAGGGGCGGAGCGCCCCCCTGAAACCCTCTGGGGAAAACTCTGACTAAAGCATTTGCTTGTCCTTTTCTTGTCTTATAATTTTTTACATTTGATTTGTAGTTTACCATGTATTTTGTACAATAAAATTTTTTACCGTAACCTAAATGTTGCCTTTTAATCATTTACATAAATTGTGTAATATTATTAATAATATATTGGTAATACTTTGACATGCATATTTTTGTGTATAATGTTTATTTTATAAATCAAAAGAAAAGTCATAAAACAATACTGTGGGAGTTTTAAAAAAATCATGAATTCTGATGTGTGATAAGACCAATAATAAGATAAGACAAAAGTTGAAAGACATATTTAGCTAAATGTGTTTTATAAAAGAGCTGAATTTTTTAAAATATATGGAATGCAGCTGGATGGATATATATACCACAAAATATAAATTATTAATACTACTCTTAAAATTATTGCTGATTATTTAGAAAGAAGTGTAATGCATATCTTGAAATTAAAGTTAAATATCTGAAATGTGCAATATTTTGTATAATTTAAAATTTGATATTAAAATCGATCTAGAATTTAAGAATTCACAACTTGAGTGTGAGGGGGTGAAACTTAGAATATTTATTACAATATACTTCAGCTTCGATTTCATTTTTCTTTTTAGCTTCCGATGCTATTTCTTTCAGACATGATAAAAAATGTCGTGTCGTCAGCCCAAAATTTTCTACTCAACAGATTTTGATAATTATTTTTTGAAATGAAAGCTATTTATTTGTAGTTGTGCCCATTTTAGCTATTTTTTAATTTATTTCCATTTTTATACTTCATTTTTAATTTTAAATACTTTTTACGATATTTCTTAAATATGGTGGCAACTCAATTTTCCCTTTCTCTCGATAATAAAAATTTATTTTCCATTATCACTTTCCACGAGTCAGAAGCTTTATTTCATCAGTGAACATGTCCTTGCATTTAAAAGAAAAAAGTCAATTGTTTTCGTAAAATCTAACCACAATAAAATGATTGCGTATAATTATGCACTAATTGAGGTAAAAAAAAAATTATATTTACTGAGAAATAATAATAATAATGTAAATAAAATAATAGAAAATAATTTATGATAAAAATTAATGTCTAAATAAAAATTTCAAATGAGGAAAATGATGTCATTCAGCAACCAGATAAATATGAATTACAATATTATTACGGATGCCTTTTTCATATTACTAATAACAGTAACTTTTAAAAAACATTTGAAGAGAAAATGACATCACTATTTAAAACATCGCATTTTTACTCATAACGATATTACGTTTAAATATTTCTTTTCATTATGGACACTGAGTTGAGATTTTACTTTCAGATGACTTCAGTTAGTGAAAATAATGTCACAGTAAAAATAAAATTAGTTTTTTTTTTTTAATAAAACAATTTTTCTGTGAATGCATATAAAATAAAATTTCTGGATTTCGTCGGCACTCAGATTACAATTTTAACTGAAAATGTGCGAATATTTGCATGCAAAATTGTAACTGACAAACTTGACATTAAGTTTGGAAATATTCGTTTATTTAATGGTATTGTCTGAATAACTTTGGATGTATTTATAAAAATATTTATATATTTACTATACATTGATTCAATAAAGTAATTACTTTTGATTTTTTTTAAACCAAATCGATCGGGTCTTTTAAATATTTCATTCGTCAAATTCGATGGGATTCCATTCGTTTTATTGTTAAAATGCATTTCCTTTTTCTCAACGTCAATAAAAAAGCGTTTAAATTAAAGAAAAAATCCGTTTTTGATGAATCTAGTCAATGAAGAAGTAGCACGTCAAATTGCATCTCTTTATTATTCTGCAATTCCAATGACTCAGAGAGAAATTGCTAATCAATTGGGGTATTTCACGCCGTTCTGTTTGCTATTATATTAATAAACATAAGAAAAATGAAGTTAGTTCATTGCATTCTAAACAGGGTCGCCCTTCTAAAAGACCCTATCGATTTTTTTTTTTTTTTTTTTTTGTAATCGGAGGCGAAACTGAATTCTGCAATGGCAGAATCTATATTCAACTTGTCATAATTTTGAAGTAAAAATACTTTTAAAAATGTAGTTCTATATCATAAAAAAATATAAATTAAATGCAAAGTAACATGTTATGATGTAATTGAAGAAAACAGATCCAGACATTCTAGAATTTTTTAAATAAGTGATCGTAATGTAATAAGCAAATCTGCATGTAGTTTCTTTATATTTCAATCTTTTTGGTTTTATGGAGGCACGGAGAAAGGTAATTTCTGAAAAAAATCCTATGAAAACATCAATGTTTTATTTTCTAGGAAATGAGCTTCCTGTAATATATCTCCCCTCCCCCTCCCTCCCAAAAAGATTTATGGATATTTTTTGTTTTTAGAATAAAATTTCTTAAACGTTCATATGCTTTAAAATAGAATAACTTCTCAGGAGAAATTTGTTTTTCAATTTTCATTAATAAAGTTTAAGGTATTGGAAGGTAAGTGAATGTTTCTTCAATGACTGGCAATTTTGTGAATGGATACTAGTATAAGTGAACAGATTCGAAATAAACAAATCATTCCCATTCCTTACATGGAAAAAATTGTTAATTATATTCAATATTTTGCTCAATATCTACTCATCTATGAAATATATTTATGATATTTGCAATAGAAACTTATAGTAATGGTTTTTTGAAGTTACTTTGATGACACATTAAAAGATATTTTTTTCAAAAGATTGTTTTTAAATCAAAAAGGGCAACTTTGTGACATATGTTAATTTATTTTTGTTCAGAAGCGCATGAAATTGACAGGTGTTAATCAAAAACAACCGAAATGCACTCAGTTTTCTATTTTTTGTAAACAAAATAGATCTTTCGGAATAAGCCATCAAAATTGTCATTTTGAACCGCTTTCCCGACAAAAGCAAAACCAGTCCAACAAATGGGGGGGGGGGGTTATAATCACATGATCTAAATATTTAATAATTTGATAGGTAATTAAATTGCATTAAAATGGAAAACTGAGATGAAACAGGTCTTCCATTTCGACTTCATTTGGTATTAAGTTTGAAACACCAAAGATGACAGCATTTTATGAATGATCTGATTTTTATCAAAAATTTAAACATTTTTTGAATGATACCTGCCAATTCTGTGTGTTAAAGTGTAGATCCTTTTGGCTATAAAGAACATCTTTAATGAAATAATAAAAAAAACCAACTTTCTCATCTAAAAAAAAAAAAAAAAAAAAAAAAAAAAAAAAAAACATAGTTGGCATTTGCTCAAAAAACAGAAAATCCCCCCCCCCCCTAAAACGAAGCAAAAAAACGGACTTTCTTCAAAAAACATTCCTTCAAAAGACGGAAAATCCCCCCCCCCCCCTAAAACAGACAAAAATATAACGGACGTTCCTTCAAAAAACAGAAAATATTCTTTCCTAAAACGAAGAAAAAGATGACGGACGTTCCTTCAAAAAACAGAAAAATTTCTTCTCTAAAACGGAGAAAAACATGACGGACTTCCGTCAAAAGACGGAAACTTTCTCTCTTTTAAAGAAGAAAAACATGACGGACGTTCCTTCAAAAAACAGAACATTTTCTTCCTGCGACGGAAAAAAAAAAAGACGGATATCCGTCTTTTTACAGAAACTTGCTGGCAGCACTGCTGCCAGTACTTTTTCTGTGAATTGACGGAAGTTTTTTTGAGAGTGTAGATTCATTGCAGGCGGTCTTGTTTTTGAGTTATTTACATCTATCTATTTTTGTCAGTTTTGTACATGTTTGCGCAAATTTAATCCATAAAGCTTTGTTGGACTAAATTTTTGTTTTATCTTAAGATTACTATGAATACTCTGTTTAATCAATAGTTATGATTACTATGAATTATTGTCCAGTTTACTTTACAAAAACTTTGTTTCTGAGACTATATTGACTTGTAACCGTGTAATAGTATGCCTAATTTACATATTTTTTATGTTTTTTGTTAAATATTTCTTGACATTATCAATGCTTCTTAACATTCAAATACTTCTTCCACATGAGTATGTTAAATGTTTCAAAACCACACTTTTTGCGCTAGAGTCAAAAAAAGCTTGAAATGACATTTTATGCCACTTTGCGATGTAGCACTAAGATTTAGATTCTACTACATTTTCCATTTTCCCACAATTATATAAATTTTTATTTATTTGACCGATAGAAATCCGATACTGTTCATGTTCCTTTTTTAGACACACCTGTAAAAAGCATTTTGAATCAAAATTGTGCCAATACTTTACAAAAAGCAGAAATTTGTTTTACTCAAAAACTGGATGTGATATAAGAAAACAGGTTGCAAATTTGAAATCAGCATAAAAAACTAGTCTGGAAAAACATTACATCAATCCTGTGGTAACTACTTTGAAGTTGATAGAAATGTAAATATTACGCTGTTGAAGAATGTGCAAATTAGGCTTAAGGCGCAACACTAGGCACAGAAAAAGACCCGGATGATAATGTAAAGTCTCTGGGAGCGTTCTTTTCAAATATCTCGCTCAAATTTTAATACTTTTACATGATTGTTTTGCACAAGATAACTGAGGGCGATCCACAACCGGCCTAGTTTTTACTTTTTCAGTTTTGGTTTCAGATATTTTTTTAAAAATTACTTTAACTTTCGAAACCGGTTGAACCTGTTCTGAAAATAAAACTAACGTAACACAAAAAATATATAAGCAAAATCGAAAAAGTAAAAAATAGGCCGGTTGTGGATCGCCCTCAGCTATCGTGTGCAAAAAAATCGTGTAAAAAAATAAAATTTGAGCGAGATATTTGAAAAGAACTCTTCCATAGATTTTACATTATTATCCGGGTATTTTTCTATGCCTGGTGTGGGGCCTTAATATTTGAATGAAAAATGTTATGAATTTGAAGATGGTGTCATTTATCTGAATTTGTTTATAATATATCCATGCTGTATCGAAAATCATTCATTTATATTTCCTCAAAAATCGGAAAATGATTTTACATACCGATTACTAAATTTGTATTATTTCAGTTATTTGATTCGAATTAAATAAAAGCAGAGAAAATGTGTCACACAAATATTCTTTTAAGTGCATTTTTGTAAAGAAAAAGTGTTGTATCGAATGTAAAATAAGTTTGTAATAAACTAAAATTCATTTAATTGATAAATAAAATCGAAATAAAAACAAAATTCACCGGGTTTTATAACAAACGACTTTTTTTTCACATCGCACGTATTTAATTTTAATTATTTTTCTTTTTATGAGATAATGGCAACAAAAAGATAAAATAATCTGTTTTTTTTTCCTTTAATTTTAATAAAAATGGAATACTTCTGTTGCCACAATTACAAAAACGGTATTGAAAACTGCAAAATAATAATAATAATAATAATAATATCTCAAAAGCAAATTAAGATACAGTTTTCAAACAAATTGTATTTAAAAGTAATTTTTTCCCCTATACGATGGTGTAAAATGGAAAATGTGCGATGTTTAGAAGTTTAAAAATTTACAGTAGTTATAATTAAATTGAAAATCAGAAACTTTATTTTAAATTTGAAAGGGTTGGCATATGCAAAATGATGTACGCGTTACACAAAAATACGTTTGGCCTTTATAATATAGATAGTTGAATATTATATCGCGATTGTATTCTTGAAGACAAATACATGTGATATTAATTATTTACATAGTACAACACAAAGGAATAAAATACGCAGGTAAAAAATCATTCTTAATAGAAGTAAAAAGATGGCTTTTTTATTTAAACTCTTTGACTCTAAGAATTTGGTATTCATGATCTACTAGGGACAATAAAAGAGTCCCTCTCTTAGGGAGGAAAAAAAATCACGTAAACCAAACACTATAAATAATACTTCAGAGCACTATAACAATAAACAGCGAAACGAATTTGTGTTATTCTAGTTTAAAGTCTGAAATGCATACATATAATGTTGCAATGTAAAAACAAATAAACAAAATCAAAATCAGATTTTAAAATTTTTATTGTCTTTCAAAATGCTTCAAAAGAGAAAAGGAAATAAAATTTAAGCAGCCCAAAGATAAAAGAAAAACCCTTACACCAAAATATTTTTTTTCGGTAAAAAATTAGTATGCCATAGCTTGGACTAGTGATTGAGCCATTGTACTAGCAGCTACATTAGTACCAGAAGGAGAGGGAGAAATATATTCCAAAATTGCAACTAAAGTCTCCAAAAGTGCTTCAATAACGACTTCGGAGTGCGATAAACTGGAACTTCCACTAATCTGGCTAATGACACTTGATAAAGCTTGAGATAAAGAAGCATAACTTACACCTTTTGAAAAACTAGAAGAAAGAGATCTTGCCAAGGAAGTGATTCTTTCAGCAGCGGCAGGTGACATTAATTGTGATGATGCCTTGGACAGCGGAGAAGATGGCTGCGAGGACGAAGGAGAGGGAAGTTGGTTGTATCCTTTACCAGAATTTCCACCCGAAGCAAACGGTATTCCTGAAGAACTGGATGATAAATCAGGCTGGAAAGATGAAAAATCAGAGTCCAACTGAGAAGAAGAATCTTTTATTTTAGATACACCTGAATACTGAGAATTAATCGATGCGGATCCACTTGAGATTTGCGATGCACTTGAAAACTGAGAAGATTGCGAGGCTGAGGATTGCTGATTAGTCGCGGCAACTTGGGATCCAGAGTATAACTGAGATTGCTGTTGCGACACTGGCTGAGGCGCCGGGACTGGACGATACACAGGACTAGGTGCTGGTCGCGGAACAGGTCTTGGGGCAGGTCTAGATTTCTGAGAAATGATTGTCTGTAAATAATTGATAATATTTAAAGTGATTGAATTAGCTGCAGATGATTCCTGTCCAGGTCTTAATTGACCGCCTTGTTGCATTGCTTGAGTAACGGCTGATGCGATTGCGCTGGCATATGTTTGAGAAGAGGCTCCACTTCCAAGAGATGCGATGTATTGACTAGCTATGCTTTGGGCAATTTCGTTCCTAACGCCGTATGAAGTCAACGCTGATACGACTGCGCTGCTTATGTCAGCAGATGATACGATTCCGCTTGATACAGATCCGAGAACACTAGAAGACTGGAGATTTGAACTTACATAACTTTGAATTGACTGGTAATTGACTGAGACTACTTGAGAGGTGGTAGATGCTTGTGACGTTGTTTGCGATGCACTTGATATCTGAGCAGATTGTGAGGCTGAGGATTGCTGATTAGTAGCGGCAAGTTGGGATCCAGAGTATAACTGAGATTGCTGTTGCGACAGTGGCTGAGGAGCCGGGACTGGACGATACACTGGTCTAGGTGCTGGTCGCGGAACAGGTCTTGGGGCAGGTCTAGATTTCTGAGAAATGATTGTCTGTAAATAATTGATAATATTTAAAGTGATTGAATTAGCTGCAGATGATTCCTGTCCAGGTCTTAATTGACCGCCTTGTTGCATTGCTTGAGTAACGGCTGATGCGATTGCGCTGGCATATGTTTGAGAAGAGGCTCCACTTCCAAGAGATGCGATGTATTGGCTAGCTATGCTTTGGGCAATTTCGTTCCTAACGCCGTATGAAGTCAACGCTGATACGACTGCGCTGCTTATGTCAGCAGATGATACGATTCCGCTTGATACAGATCCGAGAACACTAGAGGACTGGAGATTTGAACTTACATAACTTTGAATTGACTGGTAATTGACTGAGACTACTTGAGAGGTGGTAGATGCTTGTGACGTTGTTTGCGATGCACTTGATATCTGAGCAGATTGTGAGGCTGAGGATTGCTGATTAGTAGCGGCAAGTTGGGATCCAGAGTATAACTGAGATTGCTGTTGCGACAGTGGCTGAGGAGCCGGGACTGGACGATACACTGGTCTAGGTGCTGGTCGCGGAACAGGTCTTGGGGCAGGTCTAGATTTCTGAGAAATGATTGTCTGTAAATAATTGATAATATTTAAAGTGATTGAATTAGCTGCAGATGATTCCTGTCCAGGTCTTAATTGACCGCCTTGTTGCATTGCTTGAGTAACGGCTGATGCGATTGCGCTGGCATATGTTTGAGAAGAGGCTCCACTTCCAAGAGATGCGATGTATTGGCTAGCTATGCTTTGGGCAATTTCGTTCCTAACGCCGTATGAAGTCAACGCTGATACGACTGCGCTGCTTATGTCAGCAGATGATACGATTCCGCTTGATACAGATCCGAGAACACTAGAAGACTGGAGATTTGAACTTACATAACTTTGAATTGACTGGTAATTGACTGAGACTACTTGAGAGGTGGTAGATGCTTGTGACGTTGTTTGCGATGCACTTGATATCTGAGCAGATTGTGAGGCTGAGGATTGCTGATTAGTAGCGGCAAGTTGGGATCCAGAGTATAACTGAGATTGCTGTTGCGACAGTGGCTGAGGAGCCGGGACTGGACGATACACTGGTCTAGGTGCTGGTCGCGGAACAGGTCTTGGGGCAGGTCTAGATTTCTGAGAAATGATTGTCTGTAAATAATTGATAATATTTAAAGTGATTGAATTAGCTGCAGATGATTCCTGTCCAGGTCTTAATTGACCGCCTTGTTGCATTGCTTGAGTAACGGCTGATGCGATTGCGCTGGCATATGTTTGAGAAGAGGCTCCACTTCCAAGAGATGCGATGTATTGGCTAGCTATGCTTTGGGCAATTTCGTTCCTAACGCCGTATGAAGTCAACGCTGATACGACTGCGCTGCTTATGTCAGCAGATGATACGATTCCGCTTGATACAGATCCGAGAACACTAGAGGACTGGAGATTTGAACTTACATAACTTTGAATTGACTGGTAATTGACTGAGACTACTTGAGAGGTGGTAGATGCTTGTGACGTTGTTTGCGATGCACTTGATATCTGAGCAGATTGTGAGGCTGAGGATTGCTGATTAGTAGCGGCAAGTTGGGATCCAGAGTATAACTGAGATTGCTGTTGCGACAGTGGCTGAGGAGCCGGGACTGGACGATACACTGGTCTAGGTGCTGGTCGCGGAACAGGTCTTGGGGCAGGTCTAGATTTCTGAGAAATGATTGTCTGTAAATAATTGATAATATTTAAAGTGATTGAATTAGCTGCAGATGATTCCTGTCCAGGTCTTAATTGACCGCCTTGTTGCATTGCTTGAGTAACGGCTGATGCGATTGCGCTGGCATATGTTTGAGAAGAGGCTCCACTTCCAAGAGATGCGATGTATTGGCTAGCTATGCTTTGGGCAATTTCGTTCCTAACGCCGTATGAAGTCAACGCTGATACGACTGCGCTGCTTATGTCAGCAGATGATACGATTCCGCTTGATACAGATCCGAGAACGCTAGAAGACTGGAGATTTGAACTTACATAACTTTGGATTGACTGGTAATTGACTGAGACTACTTGAGAGGTGGTAGATGCTTGTGACGTTGTTTGCGATGCACTTGATATCTGAGCAGATTGTGAGACTGAGGATTGCTGATTAGTAGCGGCAAGTTGGGATCCAGAGTATAACTGAGATTGCTGTTGCGACAGTGGCTGAGGAGCCGGGACTGGACGATGCACTGGTCTTGGTGCTGGTCGCGGAACAGGTCTTGGGGCAGGTCTAGATTTCTGGGAAATGATTGTCTGTAAATAATTGATAATATTTAAAGTGATTGAACTAGCTGCAGATGATTCCTGTCCAGGTCTTAATTGACCGCCTTGTTGCACTGCTTGAGTAACGGCTGATGCGATTGCGCTGGCATATGTTTGAGAAGAGGCTCCACTTCCAAGAGATGCGATGTATTGGCTAGCTATGCTTTGGGCAATTTCGTTCCTAACGCCGTATGAAGTCAACGCTGATACGACTGCGCTGCTTATGTCAGCAGATGATACGATTCCGCTTGATACATATCCGAGAACACTAGAGGACTGGAGATTTGAACTTACATAACTTTGAATTGACTGGTAATTGACTGAGACTACTTGAGAGGTGGTAGATGCTTGTGACGTTGTTTGCGATGCACTTGATATCTGAGCAGATTGTGAGGCTGAGGATTGCTGATTAGTAGCGGCAAGTTGGGATCCAGAGTATAACTGAGATTGCTGTTGCGACAGTGGCTGAGGAGCCGGGACTGGACGATACACTGGTCTAGGTGCTGGTCGCGGAACAGGTCTTGGGGCAGGTCTAGATTTCTGAGAAATGATTGTCTGTAAATAATTGATAATATTTAAAGTGATTGAATTAGCTGCAGATGATTCCTGTCCAGGTCTTAATTGACCGCCTTGTTGCATTGCTTGAGTAACGGCTGATGCGATTGCGCTGGCATATGTTTGAAAAGAGGCTCCACTTCCAAGAGATGCGATGTATTGGCTAGCTATGCTTTGGGCAATTTCGTTCCTAACGCCGTATGAAGTCAACGCTGATACGACTGCGCTGCTTATGTCAGCAGATGATACGATTCCGCTTGATACAGATCCGAGAACACTAGAAGACTGGAGATTTGAACTTACATAACTTTGAATTGACTGGTAATTGACTGAGACTACTTGAGAGGTGGTAGATGCTTGTGACGTTGTTTGCGATGCACTTGATATCTGAGCAGATTGTGAGGCTGAGGATTGCTGATTAGTAGCGGCAAGTTGGGATCCAGAGTATAACTGAGATTGCTGTTGCGACAGTGGCTGAGGAGCCGGGACTGGACGATACACTGGTCTAGGTGCTGGTCGCGGAACAGGTCTTGGGGCAGGTCTAGATTTCTGAGAAATGATTGTCTGTAAATAATTGATAATATTTAAAGTGATTGAATTAGCTGCAGATGATTCCTGTCCAGGTCTTAATTGACCGCCTTGTTGCATTGCTTGAGTAACGGCTGATGCGATTGCGCTGGCATATGTTTGAGAAGAGGCTCCACTTCCAAGAGATGCGATGTATTGGCTAGCTATGCTTTGGGCAATTTCGTTCCTAACGCCGTATGAAGTCAACGCTGATACGACTGCGCTGCTTATGTCAGCAGATGATACGATTCCGCTTGATACAGATCCGAGAACACTAGAGGACTGGAGATTTGAACTTACATAACTTTGAATTGACTGGTAATTGACTGAGACTACTTGAGAGGTGGTAGATGCTTGTGACGTTGTTTGCGATGCACTTGATATCTGAGCAGATTGTGAGGCTGAGGATTGCTGATTAGTAGCGGCAAGTTGGGATCCAGAGTATAACTGAGATTGCTGTTGCGACAGTGGCTGAGGAGCCGGGACTGGACGATACACTGGTCTAGGTGCTGGTCGCGGAACAGGTCTTGGGGCAGGTCTAGATTTCTGAGAAATGATTGTCTGTAAATAATTGATAATATTTAAAGTGATTGAATTAGCTGCAGATGATTCCTGTCCAGGTCTTAATTGACCGCCTTTTTGCATTGCTTGAGTAACGGCTGATGCGATTGCGCTGGCATATGTTTGAGAAGAGGCTCCACTTCCAAGAGATGCGATGTATTGGCTAGCTATGCTTTGGGCAATTTCGTTCCTAACGCCGTATGAACTCAACGCTGATACGACTGCGCTGCTTATGTCAGCAGATGATACGATTCCGCTTGATACAGATCCGAGAACACTAGAAGACTGGAGATTTGAACTTACATAACTTTGGATTGACTGGTAATTGACTGAGACTACTTGAGAGGTGGTAGATGCTTGTGACGTTGTTTGCGTTGCACTTGATATCTGAGCAGATTGTGAGGCTGAGGATTGCTGATTAGTAGCGGCAAGTTGGGATCCAGAGTATAACTGAGATTGCTGTTGCGACAGTGGCTGAGGAGCCGGGACTGGACGATACACTGGTCTAGGTGCTGGTCGCGGAACAGGTCTTGGGGCAGGTCTAGATTTCTGAGAAATGATTGTCTGTAAATAATTGATAATATTTAAAGTGATTGAATTAGCTGCAGATGATTCCTGTCCAGGTCTTAATTGACCGCCTTGTTGCATTGCTTGAGTAACGGCTGATGCGATTGCGCTGGCATATGTTTGAGAAGAGGCTCCACTTCCAAGAGATGCGATGTATTGGCTAGCTATGCTTTGGGCAATTTCGTTCCTAACGCCGTATGAAGTCAACGCTGATACGACTGCGCTGCTTATGTCAGCAGATGATACGATTCCGCTTGATACAGATCCGAGAACACTAGAGGACTGGAGATTTGAACTTACATAACTTTGAATTGACTGGTAATTGACTGAGACTACTTGAGAGGTGGTAGATGCTTGTGACGTTGTTTGCGATGCACTTGATATCTGAGCAGATTGTGAGGCTGAGGATTGCTGATTAGTAGCGGCAAGTTGGGATCCAGAGTATAACTGAGATTGCTGTTGCGACAGTGGCTGAGGAGCCGGGACTGGACGATACACTGGTCTAGGTGCTGGTCGCGGAACAGGTCTTGGGGCAGGTCTAGATTTCTGAGAAATGATTGTCTGTAAATAATTGATAATATTTAAAGTGATTGAATTAGCTGCAGATGATTCCTGTCCAGGTCTTAATTGACCGCCTTGTTGCATTGCTTGAGTAACGGCTGATGCGATTGCGCTTGCATATGTTTGAGAAGAGGCTCCACTTCCAAGAGATGCGATGTATTGGCTAGCTATGCTTTGGGCAATTTCGTTCCTAACGCCGTATGAAGTCAACGCTGATACGACTGCGCTGCTTATGTCAGCAGATGATACGATTCCGCTTGATACAGATCCGAGAACACTAGAAGACTGGAGATTTGAACTTACATAACTTTGAATTGACTGGTAATTGACTGAGACTACTTGAGAGGTGGTAGATGCTTGTGACGTTGTTTGCGATGCACTTGATATCTGAGCAGATTGTGAGGCTGAGGATTGCTGATTAGCAGCGGCAAGTTGGGATCCAGAGTATAATTGAGATTGCTGTTGCGACAGTGGCTGAGAAGCCGGGATTGGACGATTCACAGGTCTAGGTGCTGGTCGCGGAACCGGTCTTGGGGCAGGTCTAGATTTCTGAGAAATGATTGTCTGTAAATATTTGATAATATTTAAAGTGATTGAACTAGCTGCAGATGATTCCTGTCCAGGTCTTAATTGACCGCCTTGTTGCATTGCTTGAGTAACGGCTGATGCGATTGCGCTGGCATATGTTTGAGAAGAGGCTCCACTTCCAAGAGATGCGATGTATTGGCTAGCTATGCTTTGGGCAATTTCGTTCCTAACGCCGTATGAACTCAACGCTGATACGACTGCGCTGCTTATGTCAGCAGATGATACGATTCCGCTTGATACAGATCCGAGAACGCTAGAAGACTGGAGATTTGAACTTACATAACTTTGGATTGACTGGTAATTGACTGAGACTACTTGAGAGGTGGTAGATGCTTGTGACGTTGTTTGCGATGCACTTGATATCTGAGCAGATTGTGAGACTGAGGATTGCTGATTAGTAGCGGCAAGTTGGGATCCAGAGTATAACTGAGATTGCTGTTGCGACAGTGGCTGAGGAGCCGGGACTGGACGATACACTGGTCTAGGTGCTGGTCGCGGAACAGGTCTTGGGGCAGGTCTAGATTTCTGAGAAATGATTGTCTGTAAATAATTGATAATATTTAAAGTGATTGAACTAGCTGCAGATGATTCCTGTCCAGGTCTTAATTGACCGCCTTGTTGCATTGCTTGAGTAACGGCTGATGCAATTGCGCTGGCATATGTTTGAGAAGAGGCTCCACTTCCAAGAGATGCGATGTATTGGCTAGCTATGCTTTGGGCAATTTCGTTCCTAACGCCGTATGAACTCAACGCTGATACGACTGCGCTGCTTATGTCAGCAGATGATACGATTCCGCTTGATACAGATCCGAGAACACTAGAAGACTGGAGATTTGAACTTACATAACTTTGGATTGACTGGTAATTGACTGAGACTACTTGAGAGGTGGTAGATGCTTGTGACGTTGTTTGCGTTGCACTTGATATCTGAGCAGATTGTGAGGCTGAGGATTGCTGATTAGTAGCGGCAAGTTGGGATCCAGAGTATAACTGAGATTGCTGTTGCGACAGTGGCTGAGGAGCCGGGACTGGACGATACACTGGTCTAGGTGCTGGTCGCGGAACAGGTCTTGGGGCAGGTCTAGATTTCTGAGAAATGATTGTCTGTAAATAATTGATAATATTTAAAGTGATTGAATTAGCTGCAGATGATTCCTGTCCAGGTCTTAATTGACCGCCTTGTTGCATTGCTTGAGTAACGGCTGATGCGATTGCGCTTGCATATGTTTGAGAAGAGGCTCCACTTCCAAGAGATGCGATGTATTGGCTAGCTATGCTTTGGGCAATTTCGTTCCTAACGCCGTATGAAGTCAACGCTGATACGACTGCGCTGCTTATGTCAGCAGATGATACGATTCCGCTTGATACAGATCCGAGAACGCTAGAAGACTGGAGATTTGAACTTACATAACTTTGGATTGACTGGTAATTGACTGAGACTACTTGAGAGGTGGTAGATGCTTGTGACGTTGTTTGCGATGCACTTGATATCTGAGCAGATTGTGAGACTGAGGATTGCTGATTAGTAGCGGCAAGTTGGGATCCAGAGTATAACTGAGATTGCTGTTGCGACAGTGGCTGAGGAGCCGGGACTGGACGATACACTGGTCTAGGTGCTGGTCGCGGAACAGGTCTTGGGGCAGGTCTAGATTTCTGAGAAATGATTGTATGTAAATAATTGATAATATTTAAAGTGATTGAACTAGCTGCAGATGATTCCTGTCCAGGTCTTAATTGACCGCCTTGTTGCATTGCTTGAGTAACGGCTGATGCAATTGCGCTGGCATATGTTTGAGAAGAGGCTCCAATTCCAAGAGATGCGATGTATTGGCTAGCTATGCTTTGGGCAATTTCGTTCCTAACGCCGTATGAACTCAACGCTGATACGACTGCGCTGCTTATGTCAGCAGATGATACGATTCCGCTTGATACAGATCCGAGAACACTAGAAGACTGGAGATTTGAACTTACATAACTTTGGATTGACTGGTAATTGACTGAGACTACTTGAGAGGTGGTAGATGCTTGTGACGTTGTTTGCGTTGCACTTGATATCTGAGCAGATTGTGAGGCTGAGGATTGCTGATTAGTAGCGGCAAGTTGGGATCCAGAGTATAACTGAGATTGCTGTTGCGACAGTGGCTGAGGAGCCGGGACTGGACGATACACTGGTCGAGGTGCTGGTCGCGGAACAGGTCTTGGGGCAGGTCTAGATTTCTGAGAAATGATTGTCTGTAAATAATTGATAATATTTAATGTGATTGAACTAGCTGCAGATGATTCCTGTCCAGGTCTTAATTGACCGCCTTGTTGCATTGCTTGAGTAACGGCTGATGCGATTGCGCTGGCATATGTTTGAGAAGAGGCTCCACTTCCAAGAGATGCGATGTATTGGCTAGCTATGCTTTGGGCAATTTCGTTCCTAACGCCGTATGAAGTCAACGCTGATACGACTGCGCTGCTTATGTCAGCAGATGATACGATTCCGCTTGATACAGATCCGAGAACGCTAGAAGACTGGAGATTTGAACTTACATAACTTTGGATTGACTGGTAATTGACTGCGACATCTTGAGAGGCGGTCGATGCTTGAGATTGTGTGGTTGTATCAGATGTGCTTGTCACTTCAGTTGCACTTTGATCCTGAGTTGAGCTTAATGTGTTAGAATCGGCACTTGCCTGTTCGTTCTGAGAAATTATTGAGGATTGTGATTCGATTTGATTTATGTTGACTTCTTGTGTATCATAACTTGATATTTCTGAATCTGACGCGAAATCAGTCGCTGCAGCGTTTTCTTCATAGTTGTTTGTTTGTTCGTATTGGTTTTCTTCGGCGATATTTTCGTCGTCTTGCTGATAGTTCTTTATTTGCGAGTTTGTCGATTCTTGAATGTCATTTTCTTGATTTATCTGATTTTGCGTCTCCACATTTTTTGTTGTTGTGGTCGTGGTCGTTGTTGTTGTTTCTGAATTTTCCTGTGAGGACTGGGACAATTGTTCTTGTTTTAAAGCTTCTATCGATGCTTCTAATGCTTTTTCTTCTTCTTCTTCAATTTCATCTTCGATATCATTATTATACAGCACTGAAACCATTTCTTTCACTGTTTCTATAAAGTTTGAATCTACGACTCCAGTGGATTCTTCAAATGCTGTTTCTATTGCTTCACTTGCGCTCTCGATATATGCAGTTGTATCATCACTCTTTCCTTCTAGTGTTTCCACTATTATATCTGCCATCTTTGAAGCAAATGCATGCTTCACTTTGCTTACCTTTTTACCTTGATTACTTTCAATCAATTCTCTGAAAGCATCTATAGCATCTTTTTCCTGTTCGGCCGTCAAGAGTTCACTACTTATCATTGAATTGACAAAGCTTTCCGAAAAAATTTCCATAAGATCGCAGTTCTGGAATAGCATCTTCTTCGTCTCCGAACTGCCATTTGCTGGTGGTAGAGATCCTCCAAAGGTTAGAGCAATGAAAATCACTAGTAGCCAAGACATCTTGGATGGTTTGGCTGCTTGAACCTGTGCTTTTGATTGAAATGTCTGCTCTATTTATACTAAAAAGATCGTGATCATGTTATTTGGTTTTAATTTTTTATCCAATTATCTTAAGTAGGTCTTCCTCTTGGTCAAATATTTTCGTTATACGTTTCGTTTAATTTCGTAAACCACGTTCGTTTATTTATTCAGTTGGGTATGAAGTCTTTAAAAAAATCATTTTGATTTCTAGCTTTTGTAACTTGAATAATTATTTTTGTGATGATTAAAATATTAATTAAAAATTTTGCACGTCATTAGTTTGTAACAGATTAAAGATAAAAAAAAAATTCATAAGGGAATTTGAGTGATAATAACATTAATTCAGAAATTAGTGATTAGTGAATTAGAAATTAGTGATTAATAACTAGTATCCGAAAATATAAAAACTTATTGAATGGCTAAAAAAATTTTGATAATATATAACATTATTTTATAACTGATATAATGTCCTTTGACAGAAGTATAATAGTTTTTCTATGCTAGGTTTCTGAAATTGATATCGGTTTAATTCTGTCAATGTCATAATTTTAAATGCATTTTTTTTTATTGCATTTCTTATGGGAAAAAAAATTATATTTATATATTCGCCAAGATACATTTATTTTTAAGTAATTTTATTTATTTTTGTCACTAAATGAGAACAACCTTTGTAACCAATTAAAAATTATAATTTTCCATCCTTTAAATTACTCTATGTATACACACAATAATATATTTAAAACACGTTTCAACAAAATTAAAAAGTGCTTATGTATTTGATTTTTTTTTTTTTTTTTTTTTTTTTTTTTGTGCGTCTGTCCGTGCAGTAACTGATGTAAATACGCTGGGATTATCATTGAAAGAAGTTTGTTCAAGATGCTTAAAATAGCATGTTCGGTATTGTATATGAGGTGTGTAGGTTTAATAATTTACATCGGCACTGATAAGAAATCCATTGCATTATTGTATATGGGGGGAAGTCATTTACAGAGTATTTTAATGACATTACGCTATTGTAAATGCATTCAAATTGATTCAAATCACTAAATTTTACTAGAAGATGATTACGACAGAATAGATCTTTCATAGCATTAAGCGTTCATTTACAGGGACACGCAAAAGAAATCGGTTACAGTACTGTCATTGAGCAATAGTTGCTGGAAGTGCGTTTTCAAATTCGGTACGCGCTTTTAAATTTAACAAATGTTTTGCATGTTGCGTGTTGTATTTTATTTTTAATACCTCGTTTACAGGGATGCACAAAAGAATTCACGGACCGTTCTCCTTATTAGCGGAAATTGCTAAAAAGAAATTTTCAACTGAGGTATATGCATTTTTTAACAGATCTAAATTCTGGTATGCATGTACCCAATAGATACAAATCTATATATCGTATACAAGGCTGTTGAAAGAATTCAGATAACTTTCCGATTGTAGATGGGAGCATCATTTCATCTCTAAAATCGTATTTTCAAATGTGTTATGCGTTTCTAAATAATCCAATTACCACCTTATTTCAACTTAATAAGCGTTAAAAGATTGTTGCATTATTCCGAATATGTTGGAAAGTGTTTCATAATCCATGCTTGATGCATGTATTTTATTTTTCTTTTCCTGTTTATTTAGAAAGAGAAAGGTCAATTTTGGAGCTAAATGAAACGCGCCACAGTGTCGAAACGGAAATTTAAAAATCTTTTTTACAAATTAGAATTTTTAAAATATGTGGACACACTGGCGTCACAAGAAACTTTAATGTTTTGAAAGTTAACGAAATACATTGGATTTTTTCGAAATACATATGTCTCGCTTTTCCTTAATTTTAATTAAGGCTGTTCTCAAATCTAAAGAAGTTATTTTCTGAAACATTTCTAAATTAATTTTTGTCCGGAAAAGGATGAAATGAACATGTGTTGTTTTTTTATAAGCTATATAATCAAATAACGTTTTCCATTTTCGGTAAAGCAAAATAACTTTCAGAAAATGTTGTGAAAGTGGGCGTTTTGAACCGAGTTTCTAGACGAAAGAAGAAAAGCCTATCGTCGAGTTACAATAATGGTTTATAACTCGATAAGTAATTTATTTATTAAAAAAGGAAAAACTATTCGATTCCAAATTTCTTTAATAGACAGGGCTGCCAATTTTTTGCCTTTTTGTTTAGAAATATGTCGGAAAGATTTGCATTTATTGAGCAGGTACTTTGAGAATAACCTTCATGAAATTTTTAGTTGAAAACTTGCATTTTCCTTTGAATAGATGCTATTTTAATAAAAATGCACAATTTTAAAACGGCTGCATATTTCATTAGACTAAAAAAAAAAACTTACTTATCATACGTAGTATAGGATAAGTCTTGCAATTTTTTTGAAAATCGAAAAAAAATTAACAGATTTATATGCTTCCTGGATTAACAGATTATATGCTTACCTGGAGATTCCGAGAAACATATTTCCGGAAAAAAAAATGCCGTTCGTCTGTGTCTGTCTATCTGTCTTTCTTTAAAACCTTTATCTCCCGAAAATTTGAGATAGAGACTTAAAATTTGGTGTATACTTAGTATGTAATAATGGGAAGAAATTGAATATCAGTAACCTCGATTATCCAGAACTATATTTTTCGGACTCCCGAACTGTCGCAACTATCGCAAAAAATATCGCCACACTATAAGATTAAATGCCAATAATGACTTATCGTAAATGTCACATGCACTTGTAAATTTAAATTAATATTAAATATGTTATATGTGTTTGTATATCACAACTGATTTTTAATTTGACGCTTTATTTGTATTTTTATTAATCTTTTATTATTAATTTGTTCTTTCGTTATTTAAAAAAAAAAATGCTAGTTTACGAGTAGTTTGGCGATAATTTGTCGAAGTGGATCGATGAGATAATCAAGTAGCATTCGCAATTCCGTAACAGAGCAAATACTATGTATTAAAAATATTTAAATATTGTGTAAATTTTTGGAATTGCAATGCATTTTAGAAATAGTTTACACTTGTTTAATTTTCATATTTTATAGTTTGCATATCTATGATGGGTAAGTATTATGGTATCCCCGAACGACTAATGTTTCATTGTATTAGTGCGATGTGTTATTTTATATCCACCTCTTGATATCCTTTCTTCAAAGTGTCCCGCCTCCCGCCCATTACCTCTCAAGTTACCTTTTTACCACTTTCAGACACTGTTAAAAAGTGTTTTCTGAGATAGGTTTGTCTGACTCTCTGCCTGCCTATCCATCCGTGCTCTAACATGCGTAAATATAGTCCAACTGTCACGAATTAGATAAATATTGCAAGTGTTTACTATGGCATGTTCGATATTGAAAATGGCGTAGCATTTACGTTTATCTACAGAAACACTCAAAATAATTAATTCCGTTAAATTGCGGTCCATGAGGAAAACTTTTTATGGTGTATTTTAATGATATTACATTGTTTTAAACATAATATGGAGGTGTACTATAAGGTTCTTTTTGTGGAATAGGTTGTGCATGGAATTTGTCGTTCATTTACAGGGACACATAAAAAATTTGTATTTAAGAAAATAAGCAATAACTGAACTATTGAAGCATCTATGAAAAGTAATTGATAGAAGTGCATTCTCACTTGTGATATACGTTTTAATTATTATTTAAATATTACTTTGTGTTTATGAATTCTGTAAATCATATACAGCGCAGCACAAAATTTATCAAGATTCGTCTGTGGGTGGAAATTCCTGAAAGGAAATTTTCAACTGTGATAGGCGTATGATTGAACTGACTTATAGCATATTATGTAATATGTATACACATCTGTAGATCATATACAGGGCTACAGAGAAAGTGTATATTTTATCGACTATTGAGGGCAATAGCAGAAATTTGCTTTACAAATATGTTATGATTATGCGTTTTCCGAATTGTTTAGTTATAGACCGGAAGACGACAGCACAGACAATTACCTCATCGAGTACGCGGCTGAAATTTCAGAGTTAGTTAAAACTCGTTTCGCATATTAAAACGCAATCGGTCTGCCAAGTCATATTTTGGTAGAAATCACCCGAAAATCCGATTTTAACTTTTGACTCATAGGTTTTTTAACTTTTAGTTATTTCTAATCCAAATAAAAATTTTCTTCTAACCATTTTAAAAATTTAGAAGGTAGTGCTCTCAAAAAGTCTTACCCCTTAAGAGGCTACTTCATTCAAGCAAAAAGTCCCGCTCAGTAATGCTAATCCTATGACAGAAATTTATAAAGATATCTCGGTTGCATTTCAATATTTTAGAACGATATTTTCTTATTATTGGATAGATTAGATCGAACTGTTCAAAGACCAAAGTTAACTTTTACGATTTTGTTTACAGGTGTTTTTAATGAGGACACTTTGATTTTAGGGACTGGTTTCAAAAGTAAAAGTATCCTCATTAGAAAAAAAAATTCCGCAATAAAAAACAAAAGAATGAAAAATGGCACTTGTACAGATCTATCTCAGCTATCCAATGCAAAAAAGTAAAATCATTTGAAAATATTGAAATACTACCGAGATATTTTTATAAATTTCTTCTATCGGATTAACATTACAAAATAGAACTTTTCACTTGACTGAAGTAGTCTCTTAAAGAGAAATGAATGGCAGCCTGATTATAGAAGATCGCCACAGTTCGTGATAACATTATTTAACCTTCTAATCGGCAATCTTTTTAAAACAGAGAAAATTAGGATGTTTTTAGAGACTGCAGGATCTGAAAGGTGATTAGCAAGCGTACTTTATAAGCACAAAGTAAAATTGTGAAGTTGTGGACGCTAAACCCCCTCCCCCCTTCCCCCAGTGTCGTGTAAAAAATAAAGATTTGTAACAATAGTCTGTATGAAAAAATGGTGCTGGAAAGTGTTCGATAATCTATGTCTAAATATATGCTTTTTCTGTCTTGTTAACTTAATAGTCTGTTTTATGTGCACATTCCATTATGTTATTCCTCTTTTTTTATCTAATTAAAAAATAGGTATGCACCTGCTACTTTAAATTAAAAGTAAACTTCAGGAGAAACTATCTCGTTCTATCGATAATTGTACCCAAACAATTTGTAATCAAGAATACAAATAACCTGTTCAAATCCCTGTTTTAGGGGAAAACAGTTAGTTCTATTGTTTGCTTAAAATTAAGATAATGATTTAGAAAATAATTATGAGTTACATGAGCTGGCAAACAACGGTAGTGAATCATCGTTCTACGGTATACGCTACCAGCAGTCAAAAATAATCAGTTTATGATTTGGGCGAAATCAGAAAAGTAGGTGCTTTCACGTCCACAAGTTTTTTGATATTTCGTGCATTATACATAACGGCAATATTATTTCCCTTATGTCATTTCTTATAAAAAATATTTAGTAAAAATTTTCTAATTTGTTTTCCAAATTACATCAATTTCTGCTTTTCTAAAGCTGCTTGTTAATTAATCAGTTTCCGAATTTTCCTCAATAATTTTAATTCTATGGGAGTAGAATGCACTCGTATTTGAAATATCTCCTTAGAAAATTAATAATTTTAACATATGTTTTGTATATATTTTTTTAAAGATATTTATTATTTTTTCTTTTTTCTCAAAATATTTCAAAAATTTATGCTTGATTTAATATTTTATATGGTAAGAGATGAGAACTGTGTGTAAGATTTTAACACTTCTTATCAGTTTAAGTATATATTTTAAAAATGTTTTAACAACTAAGGTTAATAAAATAATAATAAAAATAAAAAAATAAAAAAGTTGGAAAATCCTTGTCAAGCTTAACAAATGAGGTGCGTTCGTACTATAACAAAGTTTTAAAAATATTCAAATCTTGGTGCAATAGATACAGTACATCGGATACAGTATAGTGGATGAAAACGAAATCTTTTGTGTGTCCCTGTAAATACTATCTGCTTTCTATGATACAGGAAGTAACTTATAGTAAATCTCAGCAACTCATATCAATTTGATAAAATATGAAATATTTTAATAGCATTAAAACGTGCTCTAAACAATGTTTCCCCTATCATTGCGTAATGAAATAGTTTTGTGCGGCTCTGTAAATTAATAACAATATTCTTTGCACCACAGATTGTGCAGAATGTATTTTTTAGCATGTACTTCATACATGCATATCTATTCTATTAAGTCTGAAAAGTAGAATATCATTAAAATGCATTTGAAGCTATTTTTTCCCATTGACCGTAATGTAACGGAATTCTTTTGATTGTCCCTGTAATTGAACTATACATCCGATTTTCATAAAGAAATGACTCGACAAAATTGTGAATCAATTATATATTTTAAATTGCAAAAGATTCGGTTGGGTAGTTTTTGCTCTGTTATATGCGGACAGACGGACGGATTAACTGACGACTTATGTGTTAAGTATTTATATATTTACGATCGCACCTAAAAAAAACACATCCTTTAAGACAAATAGATAGAAAAAAGAAGTTAAAATTTTTATTTCATGAGGAAATATTTTAAACATATACGAATGTATTACACATTTATAGATTTAATATTAGCGTGCAGAATTTGTAAGTTGATTGACTAACAGCTTTAATAATTCCATCATAGTTATTATTAGCAATTTCTAACTTACTTAACTCCTTAATGATCGCATTAAATTACGGTTTAAAAATTCAAATTCATTATTCCCACCACTTAAAAAATATATATTTATATATATTCGCCTTATATTGGTGGCAAGTAAAATGATACCAGAATAAAACCAATTACACTATTTTATAAAACTGATGGGAATCCAACTATTGTGAATAAAAGCCGTGAAGCATGCAGCCCGTGAACGTCTTGGGAGCAGGGTTGGAAAAAAACCTGGTTTTTTCGAAAAAACCCCAAAAACCGGTTTTTTTGGTTTAAACCGGGGTTTTTTTTAAACATCCTTTCTTATTACATATACATGCATATTTATTGATAAAAATAGGCATTTTTGGATTATGAGTTGTGTTACTTCATTTTAAAATAATTTAAATTAAATATTTACAGTGAATTTATGTAGAAAATTGAAGAAATTCATATTTTAATTTAAACAGTATTAGCAAACTGTCTTATGTTCTAAGAATAAACTGGTCTATACAGTGAAGCATTAATTCTCTGAAAATCTTTATAAACAATCTTTTGATTACTAATAATAAACATTTGAATGTAGTTTTATAAATATAATATTCTTCTCCATAATTATTCAAATAATAAATTTCAAATACTTCTCGTGATTTTGTTTCTTGAGTGAGAATTTGAAGTCAACATTTTTGGTCATATAGATTCAGCAGATAACTAACAGGGAAAAAAATTATTATTAAAATGCTATAAATAGCACCTAATTTCTGAAAACTCTCTTTTTTGACTTCATATTTTTATTTTAATGCTTAAGATAACTTCCCAAATTAAGATTGGAGATTTCTTTTACAGCTTGAAATCTTATAGATTGTGTTATGTTATTAATTGCATTAAATAATTTGCATTTTTCAAAAAAATAAGATATTTTATATTAAATATTTAATATTTTTAATATATTTTATATCTGATCAATTCACATGTTTGAAGCTCTTTTTTTAGAGAAATAAATATGTTCACTAATGCATACTGATTTTAATCCTATACCATAAAAAAAGACCTAAACCCACTATATCCAATGCTTATTGGTGAAATAAAGTGTTAAAAATAGAAATTATTTATATCTAATAATCTGAAACATGTAAATTATCAAGAAAAAAAGAAAATGTCATTAGATTTCTCCTAAAAAAAACCAATTGGTTTAAACCGTGCCAACCCTGCTTGGGAGCGAAGATTAAATGGTTAAAAAATGTTTGTGAATGCGTTTTGTTTGGCAGGCTCTCTAGCCACCTCAAACCAACATAAATATTCTAGGATTGTCATGCAATTCACATAAGTTGTTAAGGTTTATTACCACATGTTCGGTATTGAAAATTAGATTTAATTTATTGAAGAATTAACTTATTATATGTATACCATTTATAGATCGTTTACTAGAATACTTATAAGAATGGCGTTGCGTCATTATCTATGGGGAAAAATAATTTGCAATGTATTTTAATGTTACTGTGTTTAAATCAATATATGTACATATCTCAGGTGCTCTAAGATCTTTACTATAGAATATAATGTGCAAAGCTTATATCTATTATTTTAAAAAACAAAATAACAATAAAGAATGTAGGTTATAAGTACTGCCTTTCAACAATAATTGCTGGAAGGGTGTTTCAATTGTGATATGTGTTTATAAATGTAACTAAACTAAACATCAGCTACTTTGTAGTATATATACAAATTTATGGATTATATACAGGATTTTTTCAGGTATAGGTTGTAATGGTTGATAATGGGTTGTTAAGAGTGTTTTGAGTTTTCAAAATTATTTGTTTATAGACTAGGAGGCGGCAGCACAGGCAATAACATTATCGAGTTCATGACTGAAATTCAAGAATTAATTAAAACTCGATTTGTATATGAAAACGCAATAGGTCTGCCAAGTCGTTATCTTGGTGGAAAATACCTAAAAACCGGATTTTAGAGCTTGACTCGAAGATTTATTATTATGTTTTCCTGATCCCAGTCCTTCATGTTTTTAGGTGCAAAAAAACCTATGAGTCGACTGCTAAGATCGGGTTTTGGGGCTTTTTCCACCAAAATATAACTTGGCAGACTGACTCTGTTTTAATATACAAATAGAGTTTTACCTAATTCTAGCATTTCAGCCGTGAACTCGACGAGGTCTATGTTGAAAATGAAGAATTTTAATTGCAGCCCATAGAATTTCAATCTCGTTTAACAATAATTAAAATAAATATAAAAAATATATAAAAAATGAATCAAGTTTTGGAAATTATTGAAAAGAAAATACTTTATAAATTAGAATTTCGAAGATAAAGTTAAGAGAACTTCTCATTTAATTCCAGGAATATTTAATAAGATGCCATTAGATCTCACATTTGCCTTAAAAAAAAATTCCATAGATTACCAAGAGTCATTATTTTTTGCTTATTAATGATAACAATTTAAAAAAGCAGATTTAAAAATAATTTCTATGCTGATTTCAGTTGAGTTGTCCATTTCAAAAATTGGTTATATCAAGAATTTGAAATTTAACAGGAAACGAAATTTTTTTTTTACAATAATAAAATTTTAAGTATTGGTATTGGCTCTTTTTTAAAATTTGATTTTTAATATTATTATTATTTCCAAAATTTCATAAAACTAGGTGCAGACATATTTTAGTTTTAATTCATTAACAAAATAAAAGAAATATGCCCGTCATACAGAAATTTGGAACTGAATAATGAACATAATATGTTTACGAACATGTTTTTTTTTTTTCTTTTTCAGAACTTATTTTCATTTCACATCGTTCTGTAAAAAGATAACAAATTCAAATTACAAAACGCAAATTTTTGCAATTTTTTAAAAACGCTGTAAGGTTTAAAAAAATATTTTTTTTTTTTAAGAAAAATGTTGAACCCTTAAATATTTTCCTAGCACCAGTATCATTCTCAGCTATGTCATGGAAAATAAGAACATTTTGAACTGTTTGATTTCGAAAATATGTGCATATGGATAAAATGCTTAACAATATAAAAAATTATAATTAAAAAAAATGGACATAATGAATTTCGGAACTGGCCGACTTAATTCAGACTGTACGCTGAATTGATTGATTGATTTATTTTTCAATACGTAATATCAAAGATCAAAGCCTTAATTAATAATTTCATAGTTTTTTTTATTTTATTTGTATGTTACTGATTACCTATCAATAGGATTAATGTTCTATTTTCAATAATTTGAAAAATTGAAATTAAATTTAGTTAAAAATAATATTTGTTTTAAGAATTAAACCAGATAATATACGATCAATTATCTATTATAATTATTTTTTTTAACTTGTGATTCAGTTCAATGAATAAGTTCTTTTAAATATTTCCAATCGTCGAATTTGACGGGTTTTTACTCGTCTAGATAAAAAAAAAATAAAACTATATTTTGTGCACCGATTAATTTGTATGTAACGCAGGAAATCCAGGTTAGAATTCCTGGTCAAATTAAGTAACAGGTTTATAATCACATTAAAGAAATTCAGGAATATTATTTCCTCATTTGATATATTATCTAACTTATTATTATATCGCATTATTTATCATTATATTTAGTCTCATGTTCAATCTTTTCCTTGATATTTAAACATTTGAAATCGCATCCATCGTTTCATAAAAATTTCTCAATCGTGCATCACACAGGCTCGTGAAATTGTCAATCGAGGAACATCCAGCTATTTGATTAATGTCGGCAACCAACAAATAAATACATGAAATTATCGTTTCCCTATAGGATGAACTATCAAACTCGTTATGTTTCTTTTTATCGCTACACTCTTAAAACGAAAGAGCTGATTTGGCTTCTTATGAAAGAGCTGTAATTTTTTAAATCATAAAAGAGTTGTTTTTCAAACGATTAAATCTTCTTGATCTAAATTGGTTATTTAACCTCTTCAGTCCCTGAGTACCCAAATGGGTACATCAGTTTTGTCCCATTTTATTAATGATACTCAAAAATAAATGAAATTTCGATATAAGAATAATATGTTTCGAATTCTAAAATTCGAGCTAATAAAAATAAAACAAAAATCTCGCTCTGAAGTCAAACGAGAGAAGAAATAATTCAGTAATAATTAAAAATACTGTAATAATCGCCAGTAGCGAAGAGGTTAAATAGCTCAACTTCATTTAAATTAGTTAAAACTCGGGTTATTTCAACTCTGTTTTGAGAAGCTGCTTTTCAACATTGAGATGAGTGGATTTCAGCTCAATTTGAGCTATTTTGTGGCTGACTTTTTAAGAGAGTACACTTATCTTTGTTACACTCACATTTAGTTCTTCCTTGGTATTTAAATACTTGAAATCGTATTTATCCATTTCACAAAAAATTCCCTTGCACGTGTTTGCATTATTTTTCTATGGGAAATTAAGTATAAGGAATTACAATACTTCAATAATTCGGGCTTGTAAAAACTAGTTTAATTTTTTCCACAATTTTAACCTCTTCGCAACGGAATCTTTTATGAAATTTTTTATGTTTTGTCTCCGGTTTTTGAAAACAGGAAATTGTACTTTATTAAATCGAGAAAATTCTCCGATTAAATAAGGCCAATTTCATAGTAAAATTTTACTGGTGGTGATAAACAAGGATTCTAAAGTCTTTCTGAGGCACGTATACGTGTCGCACGTCCCAAAGAGTTAAGGGAAAAAGGGACGCTACGTCCACTCACATTCATTTAACTCCAACATTTTATATACACCACGAGGCGGCAAAACAGACAATCATCTCATCGGGTTCACGAAAGAAAATCTAGGATTAGTTAAATTTCGATTCTCATATTAAAACGCAATCGGTCTGCCAAATCATGTCAAACTCGTATATCCTTGTATTTTCCACCAAGATATGATTTGGCAGACCGATCACGTTTTAATATGCGTACCGAAATTTAACTATCCTAGATTTTTATCTGTGAAATCAACGAGAAAATTGTCTGTGCTGCCAGCTCATGGTCTAATACTCATTTATTATATGAGGACCCCAGAAGCCAAGGGGTATAAGTGACAAAATTGAAAAAATTGAGTTAAGTGCACAGGGTATCTGGAAATATGCTTTTTTCATTTCAGGTAAAGAAATATAGGTCATTTTCTGATTATTTGGGGGAGTTATAGAGATAAACCACTTTTTTCGAAAAACAAACAATATTTATTAATTATACATTTAAAGAAAATTGTACTCTATTTTTACTTTCTTCTATCTTTACAAGAAGAAAGTATTGGATTCATGAAAATTTTCGACTTCCGGTTTTCGACGGATTTATACGTTTTAGAAGGTCCTGAACACGTTTTGACTATTTTTAGAAAATGTCTGTCTGTCTGTCCGTCTGTCTGTCTGTCTGTCTGTCTGTCTGTCTGTATGTGACAAAAAATTTGCGGGCGCTCTATCTCAAGAACTAATGCTCGAAATTTAATAAAATTTTATATTCAGTTAGACCTTGATATGAATTAGTGCCTATTGGTTTTTGGTGAAAATTGGCCTGAAGGTGGCGCTGCTATACTACGTTTTTCATGATTTTCAAGATTGCTATATCTCAAGAACTAATGCACAGAATTTCGCCAAACTTCAGATTCTGTGACCCCTTGATATAAATAGACGCTGATTAAGTTTTGGTGTAAATTGGTCAGCAGGTGGCGCTGCTGTGCCACGCTTTTCATGATTTTCATGATAGCTATATCTCAAGAACTAATGCACAGAATTTCACCAAACTTCAGATTCTGCGATACCTTGAGATACATAGCCGCTGATAAGGTTTTGGTGTGAACTGCCCTATAGGTGGCGCTGCTATGCTGCATTTTGCACGATTTTTGCGATAGCTATATCTCAAGAACTAATGCAGAGAACTTTATCAAATTTTCGATTCTGTTACACTAGAATATATAACATAATTAGACATTGATTACATTTTGGTATTAACCTTGCAACAGGTGGTGCAGCTATGCTGCATTTTGCATGATTTTTCCGATAGCTATATCTCAACAACCAATGCACAGAATTTCATCAAACTTCAGATTTTGTTACAAAATGACACATAACGTAATTACACCATGATTATGTTTTGTTATAAATCCTTCAACTGATGGTGCTGCTGTGCTATATTTTACACGTTTTTTTTAACTAGCTATATCTCAAGAACTAATGCACAGAATTTCATCAAACTTCAGATTCTTTTACACCATAACATAATTGGACGCTTTTTTGCGTTTTGGCATAAATTGTCCAAGATATGGTGTTGCTGTGCTACGTTTTGCAATTTTTTTGTTATAACTATATCTCAAGAACTAATGGACGAAATTCCATCAAATTTCAGATTCTGTTAGGTTTTGACATAAATAGATGCTTATTAGGTTCTAGTATAAATTACCCAACATGAGGCACTACTAAGCTCATTTTCCCAGAATATTAATAAAATTTTGCGTTTTAGGCTTTTCGAATACCAGAATCTCATTAGGCTAATGTCAAATGTTCGAGGAAATTCGATAGTGAATAACTTTGGGGTCACCACGTTTTTTTTTTAATATTAAAATGTACTTATGAGATAGAAGAAAGTTTTGGGATTGACACATCCAACTAGTTTGTTATTGAAATGAGAGTTCAAAGATTAGAATGCAACAAGCAGATGTTTCCTATTTCAATCCACTCAATTGTTATTGATGTTCCAATTTAACATCAATTATCTTTAAACTCAATTTACTCCAAATCGACATTTTGTCACTTGTACCCCTTGGCTTCTAAGGTCGTCATATGTAACAATGTGTTTGCTAAAACAGTGCAAAAACTTACCACAAGTTAGAAGTTTAATTTTTTTTTTTTTTTTTTTTTTTTTTAGCTATTTGAAAAATTGCACTTTTCAGCTAAAACCCCCATAATTTTTTAAAGTATTCGAGCGATTTTCATAAAAAAGTTTTCATGGTAGAATATAAATATAAGATCATATGGGGTAGACAGTTTTTAAAAAAGTTAATTAATTTAAAAAATATATTTTTGAAATATGGAAAATTTCTGAAAAATTGCAATTGCTCTAAAATAAAATGTTTTACATGCAATAAAATTGTCTGCCATAAGTCTTGAGTGAAATTTAGTGAATGTAGATTTGAAATTTTATTAAAAAATTAGTCGGGCAATTTCCGATGAAATGGATCTTAAAACTCGCATATTTCCCATAGGACTGCATCCAATCTGTTATTTTATTGATTGTTGATAATTGGGCCTTTCACATATTTTTTTAATTTTCACTGTTTCGGCATCCTGTGGGGAATTTACAGAAAACTTCACCAGCCAAGTTTTTATTTTACGAGGCAACAAGATGAAACGTACGCTTGAAAATATTTGTAAAACTAGTTGGATGTGCCAATCCCAAAACTTTCTTCAATCTCATACGTACATTTTAATATTAAAAAAAAAAAATAGTTACTCATTTTAATACTATATTAATTTTATTTCAATACCATACCAACTTTGATTTTCATGTTAAATTTCTGCTTCAATCAATTAATCGGAGTAAAAACAAATTTCCGTCTCTGCACGAGCCGATGGACAATAGAATAATACGCAGATTTTTTTTTCAAATTCAGGGAGGACCTACTTGCCTTACCAAAAAATACTCATATACAAAAAATTTAGTTCAATTCTACAACTAACTTCATACACTTTTATGCGGTTCCATATTGAAAATGGTTTAAAATTCGCTATTGCAGCACCCCCTTCCGGCGGATTTTTTTCAGATTCAGGGCGATCCAACTAGCCATAGCCATACGCTTGCACAAAAAATTTCGTTCAATTCGATGCATAACTTCATGTACTTTTGGTCGGTACAATATTGAAAATGGCACAAAAATCAAGATTGCAGCACCCCCTTCCGGCGGAATATTTCAAAACTGAAGGAGGACCTGCTTGCCACAGCCAAAAACATTTAAAAAAAATTTGGTTCAATTCTATGCATAACTTCATACACTTTTTGATGGTAGAATGGCGACATACAGACACATGGACAGACAGACATTTTGTAAAAACATGTTTTTTGGAATCTCTGACCCCTAAAAGATGTAAATCCGTCGAAAACCGGAAGTCGAAAAAATTTCGATTACAATACTTTCTTCTATTGAAGATAGAAGAAAGTAATAAAAATTACACTACTGCATAAAAAGTCATTACTGTGTTGACTATTAATCCGAGAATGAATGCCATAAGTGGCTAAGTTACCGCAACAATTAAGCAAAAGATTTAAGAATATCTTTTTAAGAATATCTTTCTATGTACTCTTTGATCAAACGAAAGTATGCTCGCTCAGATAATTATTTTAGGATGAGAAAAGATTTGTTTTTGATTTATTTTATTAACGGCCTCGGCCAAGCACGAACGAACCTCCGTAACTGGAATTTAACGCAAAGAGAAAAGATATAAATATATTCATTTTAGAAAGTAAAAGGGAGGTTTAATTAATTTGAAATTGCGAAAGATAATTTAAATTTAAAACTTGATAATTTAATTTTAAAAAGGGAGTTAATAATAATATGTGATGTCATGTTACTTTCGACATAACAACGAAGGGCTATGGGCGTCATGCAAAGTGGTTCAGTTGGTAAACGTCAGTGCGTTGTTACCGATGACCCGGATGCGAGTCCCGGTCTCTTTCTTTTTTCATTCTGTTGGCTGTTAGCCTCTTTAAGCAATTAAAGTTTTAAAATATTATCAGTTAATTCTTATTGTCATGTCGACAACAAGAATTAACTGATAATATAAACTTGTCATGTTATTTAAATGATGCACATAACATGACAACAAATTTATTTTGCTTCAAACTTTACTCGTCTGTATGCACTTCGATATGGACTACGTTCGTAGCTTTCTGAACGTCCAATCAACATTCAGTCTCTATCCACGTATTGCGTCGCACGTCTGATGTGACTGAATCGAAGTCTTCCACAATTTTGTGCCGTAGATCACAATCATCCCGTATATATATATATATATATATATATATATATATATATATATATATATATATATATATATATATATATATATATATATATATATATATATATATATATATATATATATATATAATTCTGCAAAATAAACTTGCTGAGTTGCAGTTCATAATACCACAAACCGCAAATCTATAGCAGTCATACTTTTCGTACAATTAACATTTAAAATCAGGGAGGTATCTTTCGGTTACCCTGTATATAACAAATGAATGTTTGGTATAGATTTGCGTTGCAACAACAGAAAAAACAAGTAGATCAGCTTTAAGTTACCGGCGAACATAAAATAAAAATGATGTAAAACGGTACTGCCATTAAGAAGGCCTAAGCGCTTGTCCAGATTACCGCCACCATGTGATGATCAAGAAATTTCGCTACGCTTCCATGCATTCAAACCCATAAATCTGGTCCACAGCCCGGTACCAAAAAGCTTGGTCAGCAGTTATAAAGGAAGAAAGGGGAGTTTAGTATGAGATAGAACTTAAAACCAGATTTATATTGCAGCAATTTTTTGAGTTGCAAAATATAGTAAACAATTAAAAATGTAATAAAAAAATTGACACATATTCTATAGCAGGGTTGGCGAACCTTTTTGTTGCCGCGCGCCAAATTTCATCAAAAAGTATTTTACGAAATGACGTGCCAACTAAAAAACAAATTTTTTTGTAGGTGAAAATATAACGGTTTAAAAATACTTTTTTCTTTTGAGATTTAAAAAATATGAAAAACGGACATGCATGTATTACGTTACAATAGTTATGGAAACAAATACATTTTAGTGAGTAATAAAAAAACTAATGTGATGATTTGATTACTGTTGTTGCATCTACATATTAGCTTAATTATAATGCAAACTTGACCGGATTTATCTGACAAGTGCTTTGAGTTTGAGTTTTGATGTTATTTCCATGTGAAAACAGTGCTTTTATATAATCTTACTTAATGTTAATTTAGAACCACAGCAATGCCGTGCCAAAATTATTCTTTCGCGTGTAAAAAGTGTCACGCGTGCCATAGGTTCGCCATTCCTGTTCTATAGTCTGCAGTTTTTATACAATGTACCATAAAATTAACTCGCCTCGCCAGTGGCGAGTAAAATAATATAATTCCACACAGGCCCGTAGCTAGGATTTCCTTTCGGGAGGGGCTGAATCTTAAAATATTTTTTGATCTTACAAAAGTAATTAAATAATAATTGTATATTTTACGGGAAAAAATATAAAAAAACCTAAAATGTGTTTCTGCATAGGAGCGCCTACTTGATAACCATGTCAAATATTGTTGTTCCGTATTTATTTTATTTATTTTATTTTATTTTTTCAATTTCTGTTGCAATTTATGACATTCAAAAGCACTTCCAGTTTCCAAACCGGTTCGGTAACCGGATAACTTAAAAAAAAAAAAAAAAAAACTGGGAAACCCAAAAAGCACAAAATAACAATGTTTGAGATGAGCTTCGAGTATCCAGTGAGAAAAAAAAAAAAATTAAAAATATTGAAAAAAATTTATAAATAATCAAGGATTAACCTGAGGTGTGTTCCTGCATGGGATACTTAATAATCATGTCAAATATAGGTATTTCATATTTAATTTTTCAATTTCTGTTGCAATTTTTGATTTTCAAGAGCACTTTCCAAACCGGTTTGGAAACCGAAGAGTTATTAGGAAAAAATTTCCGTGAAACTTAAAAAGCACAAACTAACAATGTTTGAAGTGAGCCTCAAGTATCCTATGAGAAAAACGCTAAAAAATATTGAAATGCAAACAAGTAACATGGATTGATTTAAAACACAGGATTAATACTAGCGTGGAAGTGTCTGTCATTACGAGTGCGAGATCTTGAAACTATTGATCCATAAATGAAATCAATTTCTTTGGCATTATTTTTTCTTCTAAAGAAAAATGAGTTGCTTCAGTCATATTTAATCATAAAAATTATCTTTGTATTTTACATTCTATGATTATAATAGTTATAAATGCAATGCTCTTAGTATAATAAATTTACTAATGCAATGGAAGCAATCCTCGTAATTTCTTCTTAGCCATGATGCTCATTAACTTATCAAGATCTTCTGTAATGTCCCAATGAATGGAAATCATTGCAAAGCGACTCAGTCTCTCATTGGCCATAATGATTCAAGGCAAAGATTTAATTATTTTCATTGTCGAAAAAGATGTTTCAGCTCTGACTGTTGTTACTGCGCTTTTAACTAAGCCTATGAACAAGTGTTTGATATTATTGTAATACGTCACATTACAGTGCTAAAACTTTATGGACCTCTTTGTTGGTGTCAACAATTTGTTTTCACCCTGATTCATATTCAGCTTTCACTTGCTACATTGACACTGTATCATGAAAATTTTCAATAAGACTTTCTACACGGGGAATAAAGACCTTGATACTCTTCAATGGATGTATTTTGAGGGTTTGTATGTGTTGTCTGTCTAAATGCTAGTCTTGGGATCTTTATTACAGTATGTCTTCCAGAAGTTTTGATGCACAATAAAATATCTCTACTGCATTTTTCGCTATATTTATTTAAAACAATTGGGACCTTTTAGCATAAGTTACAGTTACAGCCGATATCATGTCACGAAATTTTTCTTGGAGAACTCACTATGACTTTGTCAGACAGGCTAATGAGAAAATCATCTCGATTGCCAAAAAAAGCTCCAGCTATCAAAGAAATCGTGCATGTGTTTTTCAAAATAATTTCTGAGCTAAAACAAATGTATGTAGCTCAAGAAAAGTTAATATGCTTTCATGCCTCTCGATAAATTTTGTATCACAAATGTGGAGAAGTCATTTTCTTTTGTTAAATGCGGTACAATTGCTTCTTGAAACACTAAATTTGATTTTTAAAAACCTTTGCCACTGCTTTAACAAGTCCATGATACTTTCGGATTATGGGAATCAGCATGCTGTTAGACAAGGCACGATTTAACAGATGGCTTTCAAGTTGATGTATCTAATTTTGGATACTCTGAAAAAAATTTAAATGCACCCCGCCAACATGACCAGACTTATTAGCTGCTTCATCATACGTCTTTGTAATCCATTTATACATGTCAAAGCATAGTTGATCACAATGTTGTAATATTACTTTTCTTGAATTTTTGGCAGAGAAGACATTTATTGGAATAAAACCTAAAAGAACTTTCTGAATTATTGGGGTTAGTGAATATTTTAATAGTACACAATCTAACATAAAAGTCAAGCTGTTCCGCGCCTGAGTTTCATTAGCAATTAAGCTACGCGTTTTGTTTGCTGTAACAAAACAGATCACTTTATTTATTTTGATAATTGATACTTCGGTAACTGTATCCGAGGATATTTGAATCATTTTATTCTAAATGTCTTGGATGAATTAAATAGCATTTTTACGGATATTTATAATATCTCGTTTCAATTCATTCTCTTCAGACATTGCTCAAAATTTCTAAGAGCTAACAGTCTTTTTTATATAGATTTCTCTAACGTTAGAGGATCATCATCGTGGTCATCTCAAAGTGGCGTATTTTTCTCTACGCAAAGTAAGATTGTTTCAAGTATTGGTTCAAGAACTGCTCTGCTTTTTTTTTTTCTTTTTTTTCCTGTGGCTCATTAAAAACTCAACAATAAAAAATTAATTTTCTATATTCCAGGAAAAATTTTAATTTTGTTTGCTAAAATATGATACGGTTTGTGATAATCTAAATGCATATGTTAAAAGAATTGCCTAAGAAAACACATTTCGCCTTTTTCCAATGTTTGAAACATGTAGAAATTAGTCTTCTTTTTTTGTACCTATTTTTTCAAAAAAAAAAAAAAAAAAAAAAAAAAAAAAAAAAAAAAAAAAACAAGGTTTACAATAAATGCGTTTTGGAATATGTAAGAAAAGAAAATACTATCTCTGGATCTTTCTTTAATATTTCTTATTTTTATTTCTTTCCTGCAGTTATTGGAAAACTATATGGCTGTTTAAAAAGTAGAATGGGACCAAAAATGTTTCTCTTCGTGACATCATCTAAGTCACCTCCAGTTACATAGCAATATCGAATCAAGTTCTTGTCATACTGTAAGCTCATATCGAGTACTTGACAACCCCCCATCAAATTGTTCCGAACGCTAGCATCCAAAACAATCCTAAATTTTAATTTCTAAACAAGACTTGCTGCCAGAAAAAGTTTATATTATTGGAATTGGTTTTACGTAAGTTAGTCCAAGATTTAGTGCACCCATGGTGCTATTTTATGATTTTGCAATTAAACAATGGTACACGTCTGAAAAAATATGTTTGCCATTTCATATCATATTTTCTAGTTACTTAAAATATTCCTTTAACAATCATTAGCATTTTTCTTTCCTTCTTATCTAAACCAATTGACAAAAACTGTATTTTCCGTCATTAAATTCGCGGTTCAGAAAGTTTTTTTAGACCCAGAAATTGTATTTGATAAAATTTGCTTTTTTGAACTCAGAATACTCTTAAATTTCAATTATTAAATTCAATTTATGGCTGTAAAACTGAACCAGTGTTGTTGTTTAAATTTTTACTTCGTCCCTAGACACAACTCAAAATACGAATTAAATATTTCCAACTGAGCGAAAAATTGCCGGGAATCAACTCAAAATGTCTCTATACTGACTATCTAACCCGTCAGCACACACGCTTAGATTTGCAGATTGGCCTCACAGTGTAATTGGGGTAAATTTTATCCAAATACGTGTGCTGACGGGTTCAAAAACTCTCTCGGTGGTATTATGAAAAACTTAAAAAAAAAAAAAAAAAAAAAAAAAAAAAACTCTACATAGGGGTATCCATTCCTGAAATTGATAGTTCTACAAAATACAAAGAAAATTAACTAGATAAACCAGCTACTTTACGCACATTTTCTTGCTATTAAAGATTCACATACAAACAATTCACAGAAAAGTAGTTCAGTGAAGAAACTGGGGATGCCGCCATGGCATCTTTTCGATACAATATTATTTCCCTCGCATCATTATTTTTCAAAAATGCATTCTAATAGTTTCTTTTTAATAAAAAAGCGTCATTATCAAAGATACTTTCTTAGAAAATTTTCACATATTTTTACATTACAGGTGGCTATTAAAGTTTTTGGCTCCTTTCTCTGTAAAACATTTTAACATTGACACCGCTCTAAGTTTCGTTTATATCCATGAAGATAAATCATAACATGTAAATAAATGCTTAATATCTGTCTCGTAAAGTTAACACGCCATATCTATCTGTATTACACTAATTTTTCTTAGTCAAATTAATGATACGGAATTACACTTAATCAAATTTTACTACGTATAAAGGTAGTTAAAATTGCATTTTAAAAAGAATTTATATTTTTTCTGGTAAATATCTATTAAAGAAACAAATAGCCAAATAACCGATATAAGGAAGGATTACTGTAACTGTATTTGAATAACTAGATATTTTTACAGCTAAAAATGCAATTGATTTTAATATAATGGAAGATAAAAACAAACAAACTTATTTTATTATCATAGAGATAACTTTGTAAAGTCTTTTCAAACTTTCTAGAGGGGCTTCAGCCCCCTTAGCCCCCTCCCTGGCTACGTGCCTGGCCGCCAATGCTCTTCCAAATGAGACCACTCGGAAAATTTACATCTGTTATAATTAATTTACCGATTGAATAATCGTGCTATAAAATTAATCTATTATTTCTATGGATGCTTACAATATGAGAACTCCCAATCATAGTAGACCAAGTCCATTTTGAAAATAAAAATGAGAGAGATCATTGTGAAGGTGCATAAAATCTGTTTTATCAATTTCCACAGTATAAAAAATCTTTAAACAGATGACATATATTTGATAAAGTATGTGAAAACAGACTTGGTGTACTGTGGGAATGGATAAAATAGATTTTCTGGACTACTTCATTTTTCATTCGACTTTTGGTCTATTATGGTTGTGAATCCCTCATACATAGTTTCAACTCATCATCTCCAGACTTTAATTTAAATCTTAAAAGCGCATTCTTTTTTTTTTTTTTTTTTTTTTTTACCGATTTCTCTAACATTAGAGAACCGGTATTGGATCTCCTCTGGTGGTATTTCTTGCTCTGCACAAAGTAGAATTGTTCCATTCTTGAAAGCTCTTTAGGGGGACGCTGTAAAAAAACTATCAAGTAAAACCTACATAGGAGTATCAATCTCTAAAGTTAAGAATTCGTTAAAAGACAAAGAAAATTTCTCAGATTAACAAACTATTCTGTGCACATTTTCTTTCTATTAAAGTTTCATAAGCAAAGAATTTAAAGCAAAATTGTCGAGTGAAGGGATGCAGGAGCCATAGCAAATTTGAAGGTTCTCAATACGTTATTGTTTTTCTTCAAACCATTTCTTTTCAAAATTTCTTGGCTATTTTTTTTATTTTCTAGAAAAGACTTTTACATGCATAAACAACACTAAAAGAATATTTTCTTTAAAATTTTTAATTTTTACACTATTTCTTATTATAGGCGGCTATTAAATTTTTTGGCTCCTTTTTCTATAAAAAAATTTTAACATTGGCCATTCTAAGTTATCATTACACGCATGGTATTTTTGGAACAGAGAAAATTTTGGAAAATCATAACATGCAAGTAAATGTTTAATATTTGATTCCTAAAGGTCTTTTATACGCCATACATGTATTACACTTACTTTTTCTAAGTAAAATTCATGATATGGAAGTGGCCTTAAAAGATTTTATTTTGCATAAAAACAGCTAAAATTGCGTTATAAAAAGAATTTACATTTTTACTGGCACATATAAACAAAAAAAAAAAAAAAAAAAAGAACGGTTTAATAAGAGATAAATGTAATTGGATCAATTTGCATTTTTACAACTAAAAATGTAAGTAGTTTTAATGTAATGAATTACATTAAATAAATAAAACTTTGTCTGTTTTTCTATCCTTAAAGATAACTTTGCAAAGTCTTTTTAAACATAACTTTCGGGAGGGGCTTCAGCCCCCTTAGCCCCCTCCCTGGCTACGTGTCTGATTCCACATTGCTGGTCATTCGAGTTATTCACTCAATTATTTGCTTTCTTATCAAGCGTACTACAAGATTACAAAGTATCATACAAAACCAATGTCATGATCTCTCTTGTCTAAAGATAATTCAAGCACCATATCTTATACATAAGGATATCTTTCAGGGGTTTCAGGTCATGTTAAACATGACTATAAAGTATTCCACTCTCGATATCTTTAAGTCAAATCCAAAGAATAGAGCGGGCGGCGGCGACACAAATGACTACGTCATCGAGTTACGGGATGAAATCATGATGTAGGACAAGATTATTGGGTGTAGATTAAGGAATGACTGGTCTGCCTCGTGATTTCTTGGTACGATATGAGTAACAGCGGGCGCCAACTTGCCAATTTGGCGTCAATTTCACGTCATCGAGTTACGGGATGAAATTGGTGCCAAATTAAAGCTAAAATAGAGTATTTTAAGAATATTTCGGTCTGCCTGCGCATATCCTGGTACAAACCCTCGGCAGACTGAAATTTATAACAAACAATGACGTTATAATGTAAAAATCAATATGACTACGTCATCGAGTTACGGAATGAAATCATGATGTAGGACAAGATTATTAGGTGTAGATTAAGGAATGACTGGTCTGCCTCGTCATTTCTTGGTACGATATGAGTAACAGCGGGCGCCAACTGGCCATTTTGGCGTCACTTTCACGTCATCGAGTTACGGGATAAAATTGGTGCCAAATTAAAGCTAAAATAAAGTATTTTAAAAATATTTCGGTCTGCCTGCGCATATCCTGGTACAAACCCTCGGCAGACTGAAATTTATAACAAAAAATGACGTTATAATGTAAAAATCAATATGACTACGTCATCGAGTTACGGGATGAAATCATGATGTAGGACAAGATTATTGAGTGTAGATTAAGGAATGACTGGTCTGCCTCGTCATTTCTTGGTACGATATGAGTAACAGCGGGCGCCAACTCGCCATTTTGGCGTCACTTTCACGTCATCGAGTTACGGAATGAAATTGGTGCCAAATTAAAGCTAAAATAGAGTATTTTAAGAATATTTCGGTCTGCCTGCGCATATCCTGGTACAAACCCTCGGCAGACTGAAATTTATAACAAACAATGACGTTATAATGTAAAAATCAATATGACTACGTCATCGAGTTACGGAATGAAATCATGATGTAGGACAAGATTATTGGGTGAAGATTAAGGAATGACTGGTCTGCCTCGTCATTCCAGAAAAATTAGACAAATGAAAGATATTGAAACTCGGTTAGTTGGTGGGCGGGGCTCTGAAGTTAGCGATTTCTCTTGCCTTCATCCCGAATATATATGTAAAAGGATATGTGCAGGCAGACAAAAATATTCTTAAAATACTTTATTTTAGCTTTAATTTGGCACCAATTTCATCCCGTAACTCGATGACGTGAAAGTGACGCCAAAATGGCCAGTTGGCGCCCGCTGTTACTCCTATCGTACCAAGAAATGACGAGGCAGACCAGTCATTCCTTAATCTACACCCAATAATCTTGTCCTACATCATGATTTCATCCCGTAACTCGATGACGTAGTCGTATTGATTTTTACATTATAACATCATTTTTTGTTATAAATTTCAGTCTGCCGAGGGTTTGTACCAGGATATGCGCAGGCAGACCGAAATATTCTTAAAATACATTATTTTAGCTTTAATTTGGCACCAATTTCGTCCCGTAACTCGATGACGTGAAAGTGACGCCAAAATGGCCAGTTGGCGCCCGCTGTTACTCCTATCGTACCAAGAAATGACGAGGCAGACCAGTCATTCCTTAATCTACAGCCAATAATCTTGTCCTACATCATGATTTCATCCCGTAACTCGATGACGTAGTCGTATTGATTTTTACATTATAACGTCATTGTTTGTTATAAATTTCAGTCTGCCGAGGGTTTGTACCAGGATATGCGCAGGTAGACCGAAATATTCTTAAAATACTTTATTTTATCTTTAATTTGGCGCCAATTTCATCCCGTAACTCGATGACGTGAAAGTGACGCCAAAATGGCGAGTTGGCGCCCGCTGTTACTCATATCGTACCAAGAAATGACGAGGCAGACCAGTCATTCCTTAATCTACAAACAATGATCTTGTCCTACATCATGATTTCATCCCGTAACTCGATGACGTAGTCGTATTGATTTTTACATTATAACGTCATTTTTTGTTATAAATTTCAGTCTGCCGAGGGTTTGTACCAGGATATGCGCAGGCAGACCGAAATATTCTTAAAATACTTTATTTTACGTTTAATTTGTCACCAATTTCATCCCGTAACTCGATGACGTGAAAGTGACGCCAAAATGGCGAGTTGGCGCCCGCTGTTACTCATATCGTACCAAGAAATGACGAGGCAGACCAGTCATTCCTTAATCTACACCTAATAATCTTGCCCTACATCATGATTTCATCCCGTAACTCGATGACGTAGTCATTCGTGTCGCCGCCGCCCGGTCTAGAAGGGAGACAAGCTTTACGCCAAAACCAAAAGTTGTCAACAAAAGAAATCAACTACTACAAAAGAAGAAAGATAAGTATTTATATATGTATATTAACAATCTCATTGCATGTCCCACGATTTAACGGGCAAGGTAAAAATAGCGAAATTTGCTAAACCCGCTGGGCAAAGTTAATTTTCAGAATTTCTGTTTTATGTGATTATTCTCCGAACTCAGTTTTCTGAAAATCTTTATAATCTAATTCAATATAAAATAATAGTTTTACAATAAAAAAAAGAAAAGAAAATCTTTATATAATTGAACTGTGAAATTGATAGATATAATTATTTGACTGATGGTCTGGATACTCTAAATGGCGAAAGATGACCGGACACTTGCGATTTTAGACATTTTGTTAAATATTTCGAAAAATACATTAGGTATCCTGAAATCCTAAGCGTGTAAATATAATAGTACATATCATACATTTCCAACGAGTTTTTTTCCCGAAACTTCATAAGGGACCGTCAACAAATTGAAAAAAGAACGAATATCTTTTGGATAACCCTGGCAAAAACTAATGTAACAAAAGCGCTCAAACTGAATATTATGTCTTTGTGGCTCATTGTAATAAACTGTGTTCATTTTTATGTAGATAGCATGTATACTCGTAGAGAAATTAAGGTTTTTATAAAAACAGTTCCAAAATTTTCCAAGTTTTTTGCTTATAATTTGCAGAGTTCTTAATATAAGATAATGTTCTTTTCTGAAAATGTGACAAATAACATTGTACACAAAACCCTGTCATTAAAATTAAAAAATAATAAAAATTGTATGAAAATGAGCAGGTTTACTAAATAATTTTTCATTGTGCACGCGTCAACATATCAATATTTCATTTGCATATTGTGTTAGCTAAATGTATGGAGCAACTTTTGTAAATATTTCAAAAATATAGATTGAAAATTCTGAAAGTGATCATCCATAGAATCAGCCGAAAATTCGTTATTTGCAAACTGAAACAAAAAGGATGGGGGGTTGTATACATATATCCATTGATTAGTGCTAATATAGAATACACAATATGGCACGTACTACTATATTTAGATACTATATCTGGATAAGAGATTTTCAGGATAATTCCTCATGTATTTTTCTAGATATTTAACAAAATGTCTAAAATCGCAAATGGCCGGTCATCTTTGGCCATACAGCGTAGAATCTTTATTATCCCTATTTCAAAATAGTTCCATTTCACCTATCTATATGTCGTATTAATTGAGTTCATTAAAAAGTTTAAAAAGTGTATTCAAAGTGTGTCATCTAATATGAAAATATAGATCATACATGGAGGGTTTCTATATACATGAAACTATTAATAACAATAAAAGTATAGGTTATAGTTTCACAAAAGTACATGATTTCACCAAACAAAGAACACTTGAAGACATCCTGTCACGCTAGAATAAATTTTAACATTACTGCTAGTTTCTTTATTCTTGAAAATTTAAGAAACTATGACTTACACCACTTATGACTTTAACTTCTATTTTAATGATATATTTTAAAATAATTTTAGTTGTGATAGTACAGTTGAGAAATTTATTTACATTAATATATTTTTAGTTTAGGTATTGAAAATTTTGGCGATAAATAATTAAATGATATTAAATGAAGTAAAATCTATCGAAATTCCACAAAAGAGAATGTTTACATGTTAGGGTTTCGATTAAAATTTTAGACTGAATTTGCTGTTACATATATATGTTAACAGATTTAAAGTAAGTACTAAAATAAATGCACACTTTTTGAACATGTTTCGATTAAACAAGTTGGAAATTGCACGTGAAGCGTAGCAAATGAGGTGCGTTCGTACGATAACGAAGTTTTAAAAATATCACTCTCATATATCAATCTCATAAAATTGTAAATAATTACAATTAAAATGCGCAGCAAACAATGTTCTCCCTATACCATTATGCAATGGAATACTTTTGTGTGGCCTTGTAAATCAATAACAAATATTCTTTGCACCACAGATTATGCAAAATGTATATTATAATATGTACTTTATAGATGCATATCAATTTTATTACGTTCGAATAAATGTAACACCAATAAAATACATTTGAAACATTTTCCCCCATTAACCGTAATGTAACGGAACAATTTTGATTGTCCCTGTAATTGAACTATCCATCCGATTTTGATAAAATTTGAAATAACTCGACAAAATTATGTAATAATTATGTATTTAAAATTTCAAACGATTAAAATGCATTTGAAATTTTTTTCCCCGTTGACCGTAATGTAACGGAGTCCTTTTGATTGTCCCTGCAATTGATCTATGCATCCGATTTTCATAAAATTTGAAATGACACGACAAAATTATGTAATAATTATATATTTTAAATTTCAAACGATTCGGTTGGGTAGTTTTTGCGTTGTTATATGCGGACGGACAGACGGACAGACAGACGGACGGACGGACAGACGGATGGACTGAACGACAACAATAGGTGCTACGTATTTACATAATTACGAACGCATTTAAAAAGAAAACAAGAAAATGCACAAAGAGGGTTAATGATATAAAGACTTAAACTGCATGATGTTAACTTATTATAGTCTATATTAAAAATCATTATTAGCATTAATAATACGAATTGAATATTTCCAAACTGAGCGAAAAATTGCCCAGGCCGGGAATCGAACCCGGATACTTGGCTTACAAGGCTAATTTTACTTGGCTTACAAAGCCAAGGCCCAAGCTTACAAGGCTTTTACCTGTTAAGCTAACCGGGCGACAACCGGCTGGGATTTTTCGCTCAGATAACCTGTCTAAATGACAGACCAGATGTTATGGCCAATAAGGTAATCTGAGCGAAAATTCCCAGCCGGTTATCGCCCGCTTAGCTTAACAGGTAAAGCATTGGCCTTGTAAGCCAAGTATCCGGGTTCGATTCCCTGCCTGAGCAATTTTTCGCTCAGTTTAGAAATATTCAATTCGTATGATAACTTTACCAATCAGTTAGATTGTGTTAAAATAATAGTATTATAGCATTAATAAATTTGGCTTAAATGTACCCTCTGCACGCTTTTCAGGGCCAAAAGTTAATAATTAGTGGTGACTAATCCTTAAAGCTGTTCTCATCTGCTCTACTCAACAAGCTTAAAACGTTTTGACACATTTACAAATTCATTTTTAGCGGAAAGATATAAAATTCGAAAGCCTGATTATGGAAACTATTTTGAATCGAACTGAATTGTTAATTTTTTGATCAATAAATTACCTGTTGAGTTATAAGCGTTTTCAATGGCGTGACAAACCCTTTTCACCCCTGTTTGAATGGCTATACTTTTTCTGCGTAAAAATTCGGTTCAAAACACTTATTTTGACAGTATTTTCTAAAAATCAATTGCGTTTGCAAAATTACGGGAACATGAGTGCGATTAGATAATTTCTGAACAGCAACAGCTGGTAGTTTTACGCATTTCCAAACAAAAATAAATTAAAACTTATCTCATATAAAGTTGCCCTTTTAGATTTAAGAACAGACTAAAAAGGATGAATAGGCGGCTCGTAGTTCTGTATACGAGATTCTGTATATCTGTACCCCCCCCCCCTCCATCCTTTTTTTTTTCGACAAAACCACAAACCCAATCAAAATAATTAATAGCAATCTAGAGCCGATCAATACAACTAAAGTAATTCACTAAATAGCACTGCAGCCAAAGGTAAGGCAGGGGCGTAGCTAGAAGTGAAAATAGGAGGGGGCTAAAGAAAATGTAGGGGGGGGGGCTCAAGAAGGGGGGCTCAAGAAAATATAGAGGGGGCGGCTCATATTTTCTCTCATGCAGAAAGACAAATTTGTTCATATTCACACTGTAATTACTATGATTTCTCATTAAACTGTTCTAATAACTTCATTTTATGCTAAGTGTTTGCATGCTTAGAGTGTTTATTTTAAAACCTTAATATTTATAAACGATAAACTGATCAATAACTCAGAAGTGACTAATGAAATTAATTTAATATAAATTTAACTTTTTCAAAAAAATGTATAACCGACTCCAAAGAAAAGCGCTAAAAAGAATTAAATAATTCTATAAAATTCTCTAATAACAAATCGTTATCCAATAACCACACATTGACTATCATGTACCGGTATAAAACGGTTAAATTTAATATATAGAATTTAATATCCACCAAACATAGATTTTCCAGAGAATATTTTTTCCAAGAGATTAATTTACATATTTTTGATTTAATTTTTGAATATATACATATAAAAAGTAATGAATTACTTTTTGAAGTTGGTGCCAAACAATCATAATCGATAATGATTTCCCCATTTTATTTATGGTACTAGACATGATATAGCCACAATTCTTACTAAAGATAGTTTGGCACCAACTTCAAAAAGTAATTCATTACTTTTTATACGTATATATTCAAAAATTAAATCAAAAATATGTAAATTAATCTCTTGGAAAAAATATTCTCTGGAAAATCTATGTTTGGTGGATATTAAATTCTATATATTAAATTTAACCGTTTTATACCGGTACATGATAGTCAATGTGTGGTTATTGGATAACGATTTGTTATTAGAGAATTTTATAGAATTATTTAATTCTTTTTAGCGCTTTTCTTTGGAGTCGGTTATACATTTTTTTGAAAAAGTTAAATTTATTTCCTACTTTTTAGTTATTTATACCGTAATACATAATTATGTGTACTGACATATGATGGCTCTTTGCAACGCATTACTAATGAACGCACTTTGCTGAGTTCTGATGTATTCGCTTTACTTGTCAGTGTTTGACTGTCAACTTTTCAAAAGACACTTACAATATCGGTTAGTATCGTTGTGAATCTTTAGGTTTTCTGGATGTGGTAACATCTTCAGATCTGGCACGACGAAAAGCTTCCGCATTCATGAAATCTTAAAGTCAACATCTAATCGTACGGACATCGGAAGTGGTTATCGAAAGGTGACAATGCCTCAAGTAAAGTGTCCTTACACATAAGCGCGTGGCAAAGCGCTTCCATATATGAGTAAACAGCAAAATGACTCCATGTATCAATGAATAGTAAAATGCTTTTCTAGTGTAGCCAAAAGTACTCCCCCTTCAGTCAGAAAAAGCAAAAAGAAAGATTTTAACAAAAATTGCTCTATGATTCAATAGATAAACAACAACAATCTAATTTCTATAAATGCAGTAAAGGCATCGGAAATGAGCGGTGATGATTCGACGAGGAATCCGAAAATCATAACCTGTACTTGGCTGCATCTATAAGAGAGTGACAGCATTCGATGCCCAAATACTTTTTTCACGGACGCTTTTGTCCCAACTAAACTGTTAAAAATTTCACCCTTTTGCTGCATCGTCACTCCACCGCTTTTATGGAAAACGATTATTTCAGCCTATCATGGAGCATTCTCATGGGTCAAAAGACAAATATTTTATAAAAGCGGGGGAGTGACGATGCAGCAAAAGGGTAATTTTTTTTACAGTGTATGTATGAGATATTTCATAAAAGGGATGGAGTGACGATGCAGCAAAAGTTAAATTTTTAACAATGTATCGCAATGCTAGGCATTTTCTATTATAAAATTTGACGATGATTTCCTGGTAGAATTCGATTGTACGCCGAATGATCCTTTATTTCTACACTGACATAAATGCATAATCCATATTATTTTACAAATTCGTGGACATACAAGGACAAGATAGCACAAGGAAATATTACGACACAAGAAAAGTACAACCGGGAGCTACATATAAAGAGTGTGTGCAACGGAGCCAGTGGGATTCGAATCCACAATCTCCTACGCTCTCAAGAGATTATCAGCGTGGTGTCTTAACCACTCGGCCACAAGGACCCCCTCGATGACTCATTTTTGTCCAGAATCTTTTCAATCAATCGTATACTGTGCTCCATGTGTCGTCATATTCACATCGAGGAATCCTACATGAACAAAATCTGAAATCATTCTGGTGTCTAATCCGGTAACCAAATCTGAATCTAAAAAAATTTTTTTACACATATCTATGCACTTTATTTTGCATTGATATGTAGAGATAATTTCTCTCTCTCTCTCTCATTTCATGTCTTCTCATGAGATAGTATTGTGGAGATAATTTTTTCTTCCGGAGCAAAATATGTACTAAAAGATTTTCATCTTTTCAACAACTTAAGGATGTCGATTGGTATCGATGTCTATTTCCGCTTTAGTGGATGCGAGAACTTGTCAATTTAAGCTTTAACATTTCGGAAATTTATCGCATCCAGCAAACTTTATGGCCGCACACTAGGCACAGAAAAATACCCGGATGATAATGTGAAGTCTATGAGGGCGTTCTTTTCAAATATCTCGCTCAAATTGTAAAATTTTTACGCGATTTTTTTTTGCATAGGATAGCTGAGGATATTCCACAACCGGCCTGGTTTTTACTTTTTCAATTTTGGTTTCAGATTAAAAAAAAAATATTTTAATTTCAAAACCGGTTTAAACGGTTCTGAAATTAAAACTATCATTATATAAGACATACATAAGCAAAATCGAAGAAGTAAAAACTAGGCCGGTTGTAGATCATCCTCGGCTATCCTATGCAAAAAAAAATCATGCAAATATATTAAAATTTGAGCGAGATATTTGAAAAGAATGCCTCCATAGTCTTCACACTAACATCAGGGTCTTTTTCTGAGACTAGTGTAGTGCCTTAAGGTCCACATTGAAATCTACAGACTTCGTAATTGGGCATTGAAAAGCTGACAATCCATCAGTACACGTTAAAATTATTGTGAAAAATTACCTTTGTTTTTAAAGCTATCTATTTTCTGACTAATGAGAGCGATCTAAAACGTCTATGGAGCATTTTTCATTGGTCAGAACATAGATAGTCTTTAAAACCAGAGGTAATTTTTCAAGATATTTTAAACAGGGTACACTGTTAAAAATTTGACCCTTTTGCTGCATCGTCCCTCCACCGCTAATATAGAAAACGATTACTTCAGCCTATTATGGAGCATTCTCATGGATCAAAAGTGAGATATTCAATAAAAGCGAGGTAGTGACAATGCAGCAAAAGGGTCAGATTTTTTACAGCTTAAAGTACGCGTACACAATCAGAGCGCGTCAAGTTGCTTCTATGATTCAATGCGTAGCAAAGTAATTCTAAATGTTCGTATGTATCAAAATACTCTTTTCAGTCATAAAAACTAAAAAGGAAGATATTATCAAAATCACACCATGATTCAACATGCGTCTATATGAAAGTAGCAATATTTGAAGTTAAGAATGTTTTTTGATAAACGCGGTTTTCCAAAGTACAGAAAATTTAAGAATTTTTATTCCAGAATTTGGCGGTAGTCGCCTAAACGAGTTTGTTTTATGGGTGAAAGAAGTTAGCTAACTTAACTTTAATGGTAAGCTTATCAAAATTTTTCGTCATTTATATTTGTCCAAATGTAAATCTAACACATAGCAATGTACTTTAATCACTTTGTGAATCAGGCATAACAAGCACTCTGATACGCAGACACTCTTGCTTTAACGTGTAAGGCTCTTTAGAGATGAATTTTCAGCTTTTCAATATCGAATTCTCATGTCTGGATCGATGTGGATCTTTCACTTTGGTGGATAAGAAAATTGTTCCAGCTAAGATTTCGTTCTTTGGAAAAAAACTAGCATATCTGCACAGTGGTTAGGATCCAGAAGGATTATTCGTTGTTAAGTAAAACAAGATTGACCAATCATAAACCTTCATTTTTGAGAACTTTTCATTGTTTGAAGGAGAGAGTCTGGAATACATGGAGTGAAAATCTGCTATCGACACTGTAAAAAATTTGACCCTTTTGCTGCATCGTTACTCCATCGCTTTTATAGAATTTCTTTGTTTTGACCAATGAGAATGCTCCATAATAGAGCGAAGTGATCGTTTCTTATAAAAGCGATGGAGTGACGATGCAGTAAAAGGATTCAATTTTTTACAATGCAAGCAGTGCTAAATATTTGTATCCTTTAAATGTGCAACGATGCTACTGAATTCCAAAGTGTCGATCACTGCGACATCTGCGGCATTTTCGTGATACATTATCTAGACTAGCAATAATTCTTGCATTTTTAGAAAATGCCCTGCAGATGTCGCTTATATCTTTAAATTTGATTAGCATTGTTGCACATTTAAAGAATAGAACATTTTAGCGCTTTTTTTTAAGTGTTACAGAGGGCGTGTTCAGCACAACTTACCGGTTACTTACCGACCACTTACCGATTGTAGACAAGTACGAAATGAAAATCAAAGCGAAGTGTGACGTCAGCTGCAATTCAACAGAATAGTTTTCACTGATGCCACAATTTGCTTTCGTACTGCCCTACAATCGGTCGGTAACATTGGTTACTTTAGTAAGTTGCTCTGAACACGCCCTGAGATAGCCGATTTCCACACTATATCCCCTAGATGCTATATTTCCGGTTTCTTGCATAAGAGAACTTGTCCGGAATCCAGGTAGAACTTGCGCTGTTAGCGAAACCAGATTAACGAATCAGAAGCCTGGATTTTAGCAAATTTTTCAATGTTTTAAATAAATTTTCTAGTTAATAAATCTCGTTTCGCAAACAGCGCAAAATTTATGTGAATCCTGGCCCTCGTCCAGTTAGGATTTTGCACTTTGAACACTGTTAAAAATTTGACTTTAAAACTTGACGTTAAAAATTTATTTTATCGTCAATCCATCGCTTTTATAGAAAATGATTACTTCATTGTATTATGGTGAATTCTCATTGGTCAAAATAGAGATAATCCATAAAAGCGGTGGAGTGACGATGCAGCAAAAACTTCAAACTTTTAACAGGGAAAAGATCGTGTGTCTGTGTAAGTGTAACATAAAAGCATGCAAAATGAACACTTCTAATTGGTCGATTGCTTCAAAATGAATTTGAAATTTAACGTTTTTATTTTTAAAAAAGTTCTAATTATCAGATTTTTATGAAATTCGAATGGGACCACATGGGCCTCATACGCTTTCAAACAAAAAAAGAATTATTAAAATCGGTTCATATTTGCAAAAGTTATGCGTGAACAACAAATACATACAGGTCGAAATCATAACCTCCTCTTTGAAGTCGGTTAATTATTGTTTATATAAAGCAATTCATAAGTAGTTGATTGTACATGATTGCGAAATCATTTTTGATTACGTCAAGGACGTTGCATTTTACTGTGAACGAACTAACCACAGACTTCAGTTTGTCTTATGATTTGTAAGAGCACATATCGTGCTTTTATTACTTACCCATCATACGTAGTATAGGGTAAGTCTTGCAATCGTTTTGAAAATCGAAAAAAAATTTTTGACGGATTTACACGTTTTAGATAGTGGAGATTCCGAAAAACATATTTTTAGAAAAAAAAATTTGCCGTCCGTCTGTCTGTCTGTCTGTCTGTCTTTCAGTCTGTATGTCTGTAAACTCTCTATCTCCCGAACAAATTGAGAAGGAGACTTGAAATTTTGTATGTAGCTAGTATGTAAAAATGAGACGAAGCCTATTTAATATCAGCAACCTCGATTATCCGGAACTATTTTTTCGGACTCTCGAAAAATTCGTTCTGATGAAAGGTATATAAAATTTTTCGAATTTTTTTGTTCTAATGAATGCACGTAAAAGGCAATAAAATAACACACATTTTGCATATAGAACGATGTCGATCGGATTATTAGTTGCCGAGATATTTGTAATCCTGTTTTCCACATTCTTCGATTTTTCATGACCCTGTATTTCATTCAAATTTCAATTCAGAGGTATATTTTAATTGGAAATGAGACGCTTAATCCGAAGCAGTTAATTGTTAGTTAATAGAATTATTATTTTTGGAGTTATAAGGATGTTTCTTTTACGGAGTTCGGTACTACTTGAGTAGTTTGGCGTTTTATATAATTTGTTGAAATTGGTACATCAGCAGTTCTTTAATATAGCATTACTATGTATATTAACAATATTTAAATTTTGTTTATGAATTGCAATGCATTGTATAAATAGTTTTCACATGTTTTATTTTCATATACATATCCATGATGGGTAAGTATTACGGTGGCCCCCAACGACTAGTTTTCTTCTGTCATCGCATATATTATAAAGTTTCTCACCCAACTGAGTTGAACGCAGTAGGAATTTCTAGTCCTGTTTATTGTTCACAAATCTATCTATGTGATTTAACCCTTTCCGGCCACTACTCTTTAAAGTTGGAATTTAAAGAAAAAAAAATTAGGCAATTTATTTAGGCCTAGAGGAGTACACAAGTATTGTTTTGTAAAGATTGCACTAACCATTTTAATTATACAGCTGTTGCCGAAGTGGTAACCTCCCATAAGTAAAGCATTGATAAGCGCAGTGAGAAGAGCATTGCAGTGAAGCGCTTATTACAGTAAAACATTTTACCTATTATTTAAAAACAGTAGAGTTTGATCTCTGTGGTTCCGCCATCTAGAACTCATAAGAAAGATTTAAAGTAGCCAATAGAGTAGTTTTTGAAATATTCACGGAGTTTTTGTGTCTCTAAACAGGGGAAACTTTAGGTGTTGCCGCCCCGGCAACACTGCGCGTTAAGGGGTTAAGGAATATAATACAAGTATTAATTTGTGTGAATTTATTCCTAATTAACATACACTAAAGATCTACGTTGTGAAGGATAGCCATTAACAGGTAGAGGCACCGGCGAGATAAAATTATCTTTAAAATTATTTTCAAGAAAATACTAATTTAAAGAATAGTTTTAGCAAAAACCGCAAACGAATCGATAATTTTCCCGTTTTTTAAAATTATTTGAAATTTGAACTTCTGAACACAGTTCAGTTTGTGCTACTTAACCACTCCCTTCAAAAGTAATGATGGCAAATTGATGGTGAAAGTCCCTCTTCCAACATAGGCTAAATTTTAATGCGAAGGACTACTATCTTTTCTTAACTAAAATCATAAATTTATATTAAAGATTTTCTATTATACCTTCTTTTTTATTAAAGAAAAAATACTTTGTGTCCAGGTGCGAGGACTCTTTGGGTGCGAGGCCCTGTGCGGCCGCACCTGTCGCATACTCCTAAGGACGACTCTGATTATTCTGCAATCGAAAAACAGCGAGCAATACGTAAACAGATGCATTAATTCAAATTAATAGGAAATTTACTTAAAAACCTCCTTCTTTGGATAATAGAGTGCAAACACATATATCAATCATCAAACGTTTCACAACTGTACAAATAACGGGATATCGAATAGTTATTTGTTTAAAATTACGATAACAAGCTTCCAATTAAAAACACGCGCTTCCAATTTGTCCGCAAACTGATGGAATTTCTTTTACGAACTTTAGTTATTTGATCAGTTACAACCTTCTAGAAATCTGCAAAACGAGTGAATTTGATAATTATAACCAATTATTTTTCTTGCATGCATCCTGGTACGATTTCGACAGAAAAATTAAGGAAAGATGATCTAGAAAATTTTTGTTTTCTTAAAGACCAGCTGGGGGTTTTTTGAATGGTGACGAATCTTAAAAACGTCATATTGTCATCGTCATTATTCCTTTCTTTTCCTTTACTCTGTTTTTTTTACTCAATTTTTTTCAAATTTTGTCGGTATGAATATAATGCAGCTAAAGGAATTTTCAAAAATAAATAAATAAATAAAAATAAATGAATAAATTAAAAAGAAGGACAAACAACTTCAACATACAGGGTCGCACAAGATATTTTCCACGAGATGAAGATAACTGTAGGTAAGTAACCAATTTATTGCCTTTTCTTCGTTTTTATCAATTTTCAAAATTATTATTTAGGAGTTTGAATAATCTGATCGTGCTTTGTCTGTCTGTCAAAGCTCTAACTCGCATAATTTCATCTTTTTATAATTTTCCTGGTTTTTAACGTATTTAAAATAAATAACAATGTTCTTGTTTCATAGTTTATTATTCAGAAACGGATTATAAGAAATTATCGGTTACATATGAAATCTATTACCTGCAAAGTATTTCAAAATAAAAAACTGAAAAAAAAAATATTTTTTTAGAATGACATGTTCAAATTATAATAAAAATAAAATTTTCTAAATTTATTTTCTGAGGAAAATTTAAAAAAATGTATACTTTTGAATAAAAAATATATTTTAATCACCCATGAAAATGTCAAAGAAAAATGAAGAAATAAAACCATTAACAACTGAAGCTGTAGACGAAAATACATTCTACCAAGTGTCATTAAATGACTACAAGTGCTACTGGTTGTCATGAAAGTGAGGAAGCGAAATCACTTACAGACCTTGACAGCTGAGAAGGTAATCCCCCGATTAACCTATTATAGTCCAATTCTTTTTTCTTGACTACCATAGAATAAGAAACTATTCAGGGTTCTCTGTAAATTACTATTTACAAGTTGTGAACACTGATTATTTATTTCTCTGTAACTGTTACAATTGCTGGAAAGCAAATTTAATTTGACAGTTATTTTATTATAAATAATCATTATTGATGATTTTAATAATGTAACTTTTCGTTCATAAAGAAGAGAAAATCATATAACCTTTTTAAAAAATTACATTTTTTTGCGTAGAGTTTAACAGAAAATTTTGTGCCAATAGTTTTTCTGCTTTTTCTTTTTTTAATATGGAAGTACAAGATATTCGGGTGGGAATGTGATTTTTAATTTCGATCTCATCTCATTTTGGTAGAATTAGCGCGCAAACATCTTTGGCAGTCGCAGTCATTAGGTGACGTTTGCTTTGAATTTGAATGTTTAAAGGGGGTGAGCTCATTGATTGATGTATTGATTCAAGAAATTTAAGGGTCTTCCTTTCTTTTTAAAGTTAAACATCTTTTTGAGAGGGAAAAGGAAGCATATTTATTTATTTATTGGGCTTTATTTATGTATTTACTCTTTATTCACTTTGGCAATTATGAAATGTGGGAAACATTTTTACTTCTGTCATTTTATAAGCTGAAAGAAAGAGAAAGAAAAAAAAATAGCATCGTACAAACGGTATAGGGACACTTAATTTTAATACTATTATAATTAATTAAAAAACGTATCGAAAATTTGTTTGGAAAAATTGAATATGATTGAAAGCTTATGATAATGTTGTGGAATTTATTTGCATATGCGTTGACTGATATCGTGTTTAATGGAATCGGGAACGAAATTTCATGCAGGGGAGACTTTAACGCATGTGAACAGTTCACATAAGTATAGCTTTTTTTCAAATCTGAGTTAATTTCTAAAAAGAAAATCTACTGAATATAGTAAACAAAACTTTTTTTACACATGGTATTTTTTTAAAAATGACCTTTATAGTTCTTACTTTTTTAAATAGCTTTATAAATTCAAAAAAATAGTTCACATGTGCCCCACTAGTGAAGTAGTTGTGAATACACGTGGGGCACGTATGATAACAGAGACAAAGTGTCCTTTGACATGCTTTTTGTTTTCTAATTTATTTGTCGCCATAATCATTAGTTATATTATGTTTTAAACTTATTATAAAGAAAAAAATATGTATAGATTTCTCTATGTTTAAACACAAGACTATAAAATGAAAATAAGTAGATTGGGTGGTTGATGTAAGATTGGATGATTAATTATTTTTGCAATAAAATAACAAACAAAAACGTAAATTTGAAAAAAGATTTTTTTTTTTGCTTGGGATTTCTGTTTTGGGGAGATTTTAGGGAGGGGGCATTTAGATAATATTTATCAGAAATCTGCCGAAATATGAAAGATTCTCACCCCTGTATTTGCCTTATGTACGTCTAAATTAAAGAAGGGTTTTTAATCATTGAAAAAAAAAACTCAATTATAAGCCACCCCCCGACCTTACCGCCCTTCCCCCACACACACAAATTGCACTTATTTTGCTTTTGAAAGAGAGTTGGGGGGGGGGGGGGGGGTTGCTTACAATCGATTTTATGGTAGTTATCATTTAGAAAATATTCCTTCTTAAGATATTATTGATAACTATCTCCATTTAAACCGTCATATACATAACTATTTTAGAGATGAAATTAAACCATGATTGCAAGTTTGGAAGAAATTAAATAGGAAAATTTTTAAAGTTAATTAACCTACCATTTTGGTATTAACAATGCATAAAAAATATTGTTTTAAACCGTTTAGTAAGAAATTGCATAATATTATTGCATTTTAGAAAACAATAAATTTATTTAAATTACAACTGAACATAAACGAGCTTGTTGCTCTCTATGTACTTATTTACGGATGTTATTGTGAAACTTTAAATACAAAATCAACTTTGTATGACGAAAGTCTTATATTACAAGAAAATTATAGGTATTGGAGCTAACAT